>JAKSZU010000025.1:29107596-29427750 GCA_026018925.1 Tupaia tana | reverse complement strand
ACTTCAGGGTTCAGATTTGAGGATTTGTGTATAACCAGATCAACTCTTCAGACCTACAGAGAATTATGATAGGTGTTCTATGTATGTTCTCTGAGGTCATTAAAAAAATCACATCACTGGACTAAATAAGGGTCTCCAGGGCTATATATCTAACAAGATGGATTCAAAACACAACTAAACAAAGTCAAGCAATATTCGTGATTACATGGTGCTGAACGAGTTCAGGACTGATTATCCACTTATGGATTTTTTGAGTGAATAATTACTCAGTATAGTTGTGTTTTCAGTATTAAAGCACCCATTCCTATCCCCATCCATCCAACCCTGCTGCTGATGGAGCTAGAATGCAGAGCCGAACGTGACTGCACAAATCACTGCACGTCCCCCAGATATACCTCAGTACTTGAGCTCTTCCAGCCCACACCAGCTTACTTTATCCTGATTTTCACCACATACGTAGCTTAGATATCATGCTGGCTTTGAATAGAACCTGCACTCCAGCTTCCCTTAGGGACAGCTTTGGACCCAGAATCCTCTAGCTATTACTTGGACCTTTGGCCAGACTTCTACAACTGACAAAAGCAGACATCATGCTAGCCTTAACCAGGGTGTACATCGAAGATCCCTGCCTCGGGGGATCTCCCAGAGCCATCCAGTCGATGCCAGTCTTCTTAAACCTATCTCTTTCACTAAATGACCTGTAGTATGGTGTTGTCTGAGACTGGGTCATGCATACTAGCTCTCCCCAGGTTGACCTCAGGATCAGAGCCTTCCAGTCTGTATTCAGACCTCTTCAACCCAACCTCTGCTCCAAAGGAGTCAGAGTGCCACACCAATCTTTACCGAAGTGTGCAACCCAGATCCACCCAGGTCTGATTCATTACCCAGAGCTTTCCAGCCTACACTTAGCTGCACTGACCCAATCACTACCAGCAACAGAGTCAAGGAGTCATGACAGACTTCACTATGGTGTGTACCCCAGCTCTCCCAAGATACTACATGGGACCTAGAGCCTTCCAGGCCATACTGGGCCATTGTGAGTGACCTGCACTACCTACAGAGCCAGAATATTATGGTAATCTTGACCACTGAGTGTATCAAAGGTTCCCCTCAGGTCTGCCTCTTAACTTGGAGCCTTCCACCCTGATCCACTAGTAGTCTAACCTACAAATCTTACAGCAAATGCTAATGCCAACACACAAACCATACTTCCTAAACTCAAACTCCAATCCCAAACTCCTATCCCATAACCATAACCGTAACATGAACCTGACCCTAACCCCATAACCCAAACACAATCCCTACGTACCATCTCTGGTTGCCCTCAGATTGTGCCTAAGCACCATGTTCAAGAATAAATGTGATACTCACTGTGGGAGAGGACAGTATGCAATGGCCAGCAGAGCTTCCTGGTGCACATTGAAGAGAAACTCCTCGTGGTGGCTGAGATGTGTACTAGGAGAAATTAAAAACACAAATTTTCATAATTGAAAAGGGGATCCACCCACATTGCTCTCATCAGGGATGGGAAAGACAAGCCTCTCTGGTTAGCTGATCCAAAGTTCCCCCTGCCGGCTAGGCTATCTGCGGTGATGTAGGACAAGGTGTGTAGTTATCTGAGTTAGAGCTCCATCTGCTGACCATAGGAGGTAGTGCAAGACAAACTAACATAAACAGAGATAAAAACTTCCTCCCAACTATTGGGTGGGATCAAATTTAGGGTTCGGATTTGGTGTATTGTCTATAACCAGATGACCTAGCAAACAACTATGACGGGTGTTCTGGTTATGATGCCTAAGGTCATTATTGAAATAACTGTAAAGTCACATTACTGGACTAAAGATAAGTCTCTGCCTGAGAAAACAGATTCAGAACACTGATAAACAAGGTCAATCAACAGTGGCAATGATTATATGTGACTGAAGGGATTCATGACTAATTACTGAATTAGGAAAATAGAATGAAAAATTCCTTATACAATCACATTGTGTTGTGGAGATTAAGGCAATCCTTTCTAGGCCTCTCTGGTCCTGTCACTGACAGAGATGAAGTGCAAAATTGGCCTTGACAGGGGTACATGCCCAATCTTCCTGTAAGCCCACCTTGGAAACTAGATCATTCTACCTCACACCTCTTCAACCCAACCTGTGACAATGACAGAGCTAGGGTCTCATGATGGCCTTGACAAAGCATGCACCCTGGCTCCTGCCAGGTCCTTCCCAAAACCTTAACACTAGTAGAGGTAGAGTGTCATGCTAGTCTTGATCTAGGCATGAGTCCCAGTTCACCCTTCTCATCACCACCGGGCCACCTTGTTCCAACCAATGCTGATGACAGAACCAGGATGTTCTGACAGTCTTGACCAAGTAACACCCCCACCACCTCCCGCAAGGTCCTTCCCAGGACCCAAAGTCTTCCAGCCATTATCAGGCTGCATCACCCCAACCAATGCCACTGATGAAACTGGAGTATCACACTGATCTTGACAAAGGCATGCCCCTTGGCTTCCCCTCAGGTCCTTCCTTGTATCTGGAGCCTTCTAGCCACTGTCAGTCCACTTCAACATAAATACTATTGATGTAGCCAGGCTGTCATGCCAACCTGGATGGAGGCATGTACACCAGGTCCCCCAAAACCTTTTCAGGACCTTAAGCCTTCCAGCCACGACTAGGTCACTTGCCCTGTCCAAAGTCCCTGACAAAGCCCAGGTGACATACTCGTCTTGTCCAGCTTCCCCTGGTACTCCTTGTGACTCGGAGCACTCCAGCCACCACTGGACCACCTTGCTCCAGCCAATGCCGTGAACTAAACAGGGCTGTCACATCAGCCTTGACCAAATCCTGTTACCCCAAATCCTCCTCAACCTGGAGCCTTCCAGCAACTGCAGGGATGCCTTGACCTGACCAAGTACACAAATGCAGTTGGGATGTCCTCCAGTTATAACTGAGGCATGCACTCTGGATTTCACTAGGTCCTCCTTGAGACCTGAAGTCTTCCAGCCACTGCTAGGTTGCCTTGCCCTGACCAATGCAATTTGTAGAGTCAGGGCATCCTGCCAGCCTTGATCAGGTTGTGCACTGCAGCATCCCCCAGATGTGTCTGCAGACCCAGAGACTTAAAGCACACACCAGTCAACTTCAACCAAAACTCTGCCACTGAATAAATTGAGGTGTCACAACCACTCTCCCCCCAGTCCGACTCATGACACAGACCCTTCTAGCCCATGCTAGACCACTTCAACACAACCTCCATCATGATGGAGCACCACTGGTGTCTAGCCAGCCTTTCACTGAGGGTATATACTTTACCTCCCCCTAGGTTCACCTCAGGACCTGGAACCTACCAGCCTTACCCTCTAAACTCTAAACATTAAAACCCAACCCTTTACTCCAAATCCCATCACCAAACCTCACCGTACCACTTAAAAGAACCATATCTTCATAACACAATCCCAAACTTCACCTACCACATCTAACAGCCCTCATATCAGCACTATATTGGGACAGATAGGTAATCACTGGGCATGTGGCCAGTCAGCTAACACTCAGCCTTACTCTCTGGTGGGCACTGAAGAGAAGCTCTTGCATTTACTGAAGTGCCTGCTGGGAGGAATACCAATGTGGGTTTTCACAAGTTGTAAGGGGGTCAACCCACACTGCTGTCTTCAGGGTCAGGGCAGGAAATGCTCTCTAGTTAGCTGAACAAGAGATCTCCATGGTGGCTCTTAGGCAAATACAGGACAACATGACTGGTTAGATATGGCCTAGCTCCCCCTGATGACCATAGGGGGTGGTGCATAACAATCAGGTTAACAACCAAATAAAACCCCTCCCAGACATCCTGTGCGATTAATTGACTTCAGAGTCCAGATCTGGTGAGCTGTCTATAGCCAAATCAATACTTGAAACCTACAGAAGAACTGCAATGGGTGCTCTGGGTATGTTGTTTGAGCTCATTATGGACATATCTGTAAAGCCACATCACTGGACAAAAGAAAAGTCTCCAGGACTCTAGATGAGAAGAATATGGAACCAAGACACTGCTAAAAAGACACAAGACTGAATGAATTAATGACTGATTATATACTTAGGAATTTTTGAGTGAATACTTTTTCAGTAACATTGTGTTTTTAGAGATAAGGCATTCCTTTCTCATCCTCATCACTCTGGCCCTGGTGCCAATAAAAACAGAGTGCAGAGCCAGCCTTGACTAAAGCATGCACTGCACACAGCAGCTAACCCCAGGTATACCTCTACAAATGCGGTCTTTCAGCACACAGTGGGTTGCTTCACCCTGAATTCCACCACAAACCAAGCAAGGGTATCAGGATGGCCATGACAAGGCCCCACATCTGTTTCCCTTAGGTCCACCTTAGGACCCAGAACCGTCCAGCTCATAATTGGTGCTTTGCCTCAACATCTGCTACCAACAAAACTGGGGTGTTGTACTAGCCTTGAAGAGGATTTTTGCTGCACTTTTCTCAAGGTATGCCTCAAAACCCAGAGCCATCCAATCCAGGTCAGGCTTCTTTAACCCTACCTCTGTCCCCAAAAGAGCTGGAATGTGGTGGCCTTGATCTGGGCATATACACTAACTTGCCTCAGGATCCAAAGCCTTCCAGTTCACATCAAGCTGCTACAACCAGACCTCTAATGCAGAAAGAGTCAGGGTATTACAATGTCCTTGACTAAAGTATGCCACCCAGCGACAACCAGTTCTGCCTAATCACCCAAGTCTTTCCACCCCAAACCAGGTTTCTATTACCTGACCACTGGCGGCAACAGAGGCAGTGAGTCCTAACAGACTTCACTGTGTTGTGCACCTCAGTTCCCACCAGGTATGACTTGAGACCTGGAGCCTTCTGGTCCATGCCAGGCTGAGGGGACTGACCTCCACTGTCTACATAGCTAGGGTGTTGTGCCAGTCTTGACCAGTGTGCATACCACAGCTCCCCTCAGGTCTGTCTGTAAACCCAGAGCCTTCCATCCTGACCCTCTAATCACCTAATCCTAAAATCTTACTTGAAATCTCTAATGCCAACCCCAAACCATAATTCCAAACATCAGACCCCAACCCCTAACTCTTAACTCCTAACTGTAATCCTAACTATACCCCAACCCTAAACCAAAACCCAACCACAATCCTTACCTACCATCTCTGGTAGCCTTCAGGCTGCGGCTCAGTACCAGATATCACTATGCAGATGTTCAGCATCCAATACCCAGCAGTGCTCTCTAGTGCACAGTGAGAATCTCCTGTGGTCACTGAGGTGCCTACTGGGAAGAATGATAGACACAAAGCTTCACAAGTGAGGAGGGGGTCCACCCACATGACATTCATTATAGATGGGAAGACAAACTTCTCTGGTCAGCTGATACAGAGCTCCCCCTGGTGGTTATCATGGGTAATACAGGACAAGATGTGGGATTAGCTGAGGCTGACCTCTGCCTGCTGGCCACAGGAGGTGGTAGAAGATAAAATCACACTAACAGAACTTAAAACACCCTCCTGGATGTCCGCTGAAATCGATCAACTTTAGGGTTAATATTTGGTGACTTCTCTGTAATCAGATGGACTCTTAAGACATAAGGATGCACTATAATGGTTGTCCTGAGTGTGGTATCTGAGGTCATTATGGAAATAACTGGGAAGTTGCATTACTGGACTAAAAGAAGTTCTCTAGGACTATAGATGAGAAAACGATGTATTCGTAACACTGCTAAATAAGGTCAGACAATACTGATGATTACATGAAATTGAACGGATTCATAAGTGATGATCGAATTACAATATGTTGAGTGAAAGTTTCCTTATTCACTTACATTACGTTTTTGGGATAGACACTCCTTTCTAAGAACCGATGCAGCTGGAGTGTGGCACTGGTCTGGACAGGCATGTGTACTCTAGCTTCCCCTTGTTCTGCCTCATGACCCAAAGCATTCCAAATTATGCCATCCTACTTCAATCCAACCTCTGTCAGCAACAGACCTGGTGTCATGGTGACTTTGACTAGGGCGTGCACCACGGCTACCCCCAGCTCCTCCTCAGGACCAAAAGCCTTGCAGTTCCTGCCAGAACACATTGACCTGACAAATGCCACCAACAGAGACAGAGTAGCATGTTGGTCTTGACTAGGATATGCATCCTGGCTCACCCCAGGTCCTCAGCTGAACCAAAAGCCTTCAAACCAACATGGAGCTGCCTTGCCGCTAACAATGACACCAATGGAGCCAGCAAATCATTTGAGTCATGACTGGGGCACATACCCTGGCTGCCCCCAGGCCCTCCCAGAAATCCCTGGGCCTTCCAACCACCACCAGCTTACCCTGTACCAACTAATTCTGTTGACAAAGGAAGGGTGTTTTATCAGTCTTGACTAGCGCACACATCCCCTTCCACCAGGCTTTCTTTGGACGTAGCATTTCTAGCCACTGCCAGGACACCTTTTCCCAAACTGCAACATTGATGGAGTCAGGATGTCATGTCAATCTTGACTGGGAATGCATACCCAGACTTCCCCGAGTCCTCCAAGGGACCCAGAGCATTTCCATACATCCCCAGATCCACTATCCTGACCAATGCCAATGACAAACCTGGGGTGTCATGCCAGTCTTGGCCTTGGCACAGACCTTGGCTTTTCCCAAGTTCCTCCATGAGAGCCAAAGCCTACATCCACTGCCAAGCAGCCTCACCCTGACCAATGCCACCATGCTGGCTTTGACCAAGTTATATACTGCAGCCCACAGATATGCCTCTGGAATAGTCTTCCCACGCCAGGCTGCTTTGACTCAATCCTTGCCACTAAGGAGTCAGGGTGCACCCAAGCTCCCCCAAGCTCTTCCCCAGAACACAGAGTCTACCAGCCTTAACTAACCCCCAAAGACTAAACATGACCTAAAACGCATCACAAGACTTTAAAAACTAATCTATATCTCCAAAGCCGTATCCCCAACCTCAAGACTAATCAAACCACAGATACATAACACAATCCCAACACTTACCTACCACATCCAGCAGCCCACAGACTGTGGCTCAGCACTAGGTAGGGGCCAAGATTTAAGGTAGAGTTCACACTGTAGATGTGAACAATCACCCCAATGCCCAGCAGTGCTCTCTGATGGGCACTGAAGGGAAGCTACTGTGTTTACTGAGGGGACTACTGGGAAGAGTTATCAACAGAAGGTTTCATAAATTGTAAGGGTGTCTGCCCACACTGCTGTCCTCATGGCTGAGGTAGGCTATGCTCACTCACTGGCTGCACCAAAGCCCACCCTGCTGGCTCTTAGGGGTGGTGCTGGACAAGGTGACTAGTCAGATGCCACTAAGCTCCCCTACTGACCATAGGCAGTAATGTAGGACCAGGTCACATTATTATAGCCTAAAAACCATCGTGGATTTTTAGTGGGATCAACTGACTTCAGGGTTCACATCTGGAAACTTGTCTGTAATTGTATCAACTCTTAAAACCTAGTGGAGAAGTATGATGGGTGTTCTGAGTATAGTGTCTGATGTTTTTACAGAAATAACTATGAGGTCACATCACAGGACTAAGGAAGTGTCCTCAGAACTCTAGGTGAGTAAAATATGGATTCAAGACACTGCTAAATAAAGTCAAGTGATATTCATTATAAGTACACAGAACTGAATGAAATCATAACTGATTATACACCTAAGGATTTTTGAGTGAATAACTACTTATTCCCTAAGCAATTGTACTTTCGAGATTAGGAGACTCCTTCCTCACCTCCATCCCCCTAACCCCACCACTTGCAGAGCCATCGTAGAAACAGCCTTGCCTGTGGTGTGCGCTCAATTTCCCCTCCAGTCCTCTTGGAACCTGGAGCATTCCCATCCGTGCTGTGTCACTTTGACCCAATCTCCACTACTGAAGGCGCCACCTGCTGTGCCAACCTCAAACAGGGCAAGTTCCTAAGCTTCCTCTAGGTCCACCTTGTATCTGGAGAATTTCAACCTGTACCGTGCCACTTTGACTCTATCTTCACTACCAATGGAGCCACACTGGCATGCTAGCCCTGACTAGGATGTATGCTCTACCTTCTCCCAGGTCCTCCTGGTGACTCATAGTCTTCAAGCCTATGGAAACCATTTTAACATAACCTCGACTGGTGACAGAGCTGGGGTGTTATGTCGGCCTTGACAGGGGGACACATCCCAGCTTTTCCCAAGTCTGCCTTGAGTACCAGAGATTTCACTTCAACCTGACCACGACCAGTGACAGCACTGGGGTATCATGACAGTCTTGACTGAGGTGCACACTGTAGCTCCCTCTGGAATGCCTGCAGACTAGGAGTCCTCTAGCCTATACCAGGCTGCTTCAACCTAACCTCTGCTGACAAAGGAGTCAGGATGTAACAACAGACTTGACAAGGACATGCATCCTATCTACTTCCAGTTCCTACTTGTGACCCCGATCCTTCCATCCTGCACCAGATGACTATAGTACAACATCTGCCATGATGAAGCACTTGTGTGTAGCCAGCCTTTCACTGAGGACATACACCTCAGCTCCCTGCAAGGTATACCTGAGGATCTGGAGCCTAAAAGCCTTACCCCCTAAATCCTAAACACTAAAACCTAATTCCTAACCCTAAACACAATCATCAAACCTCAAAACATCCATAACCATAACCTTACTACTAAACCAACCATAACTCCAAAACACAATCTCAAACCTTACTTACAATGGGTAAGCACTTTGGATGAGGTGAGTCACCCAATATGAAGCAGTGCTCTCTGGTGGACACTGAGGAGAAGCTCCTGTCTTTGCAGAGATACCTATGAGGAAGAATTACCAATGAGGGGTTTCATAAGTTGTAAGAGGGTCAACCCACACTGCTGTCTTCAGGAGCAGGGCAGTGTGGAGAGCAGCCAATCTGAAAACATGTGATTAAAACATGTGGCCTGTAGACACATGCAAATATGCACTACTGTAGCAGGGCTATTGAAAAGTATTTACATATGAAAGCAATATGTGCCTGTTGTCAATGGTTGCCCTCCTATGGTTGATACCCAATACCCCATACTGGGCAGTATGAGGCTAAAGAAAGTCACATGTGTTTATAAGATTGTCCCCCAAAAAACATCAGAGAAATTATATGTTACCAGTGATTTTCACATCTTCAAACAATTTACATCCAAAAACAACTGGCTTTGCATTCTAATTTCTCCTCCCTTATTTTCTTTGCATTCTACTTCCTTCCTCCCCATTCCTTTTGCACCCTATTTTCCCCTTCCCCTATTTTCTGCCCTTTAAAAGAATAAACCTGAGGGTAATGCAGGTCGCAACATCTCCATCAGAGAAGCTGTGCCCACCCAACCCTCGCTTTTCTATACTTGTGTGTTTGTTATTGCATCTATTTCTAATCTGCATCCTTCCCCACTGACAGAAATGTGTTCATGCCGAGCTAGTCCTGGAAAAGTGGCGCCCAACTTCTGGCCTGAGTACGAGGAGTCAGGCAAGTAGACACTCCTTGCATCCAGCCAGATATTATTAAGGTAAGAATCCTACAACATAAAGTAAGAGTAAAAGATAAAGACATGCTAGAGTAAAAGAAAATACCAGAGCAAAACAAATACCAAAGTAAAAGAAATACCAGAGTAAAAGAAACACCAGAGTAGAAAAAAAGAAATACCAGAGTAACAAAATATCAGTGTAAAATAAGAAAATAAGAAAATAATTTGTGTGCTTGTTATTGCGTCTATTTCTAACCCACAGCCTTTCACACTCAGAGAAATGTGCTCATGCTGAGCTAGACCAGGCAGGGCAGGAAATGATGGAGACTTGGTATCAAGGCAGTCTTGACTGAGCATGCACCCTAAATTCCCCCAGGTCTGCCTCAATACACACACCTGACTAGATTTACCCCAGCCACCCACTACTAAAACGTAACCACCTAACCCCATCATCAAACCTGAAACACCAAGCCCTAACTCCTAAGCCCTAACCATAACCCTACCACTAACCAAACTGTAACTCCATAACACAACCCCATTACCTACCATATCTGACACCACACAGGCTATAGCTGAACACTAAATTGGGGGACAGATTGGTATCCCATGCCCAGCAGTGCTTTTTGGTGGGCACTGAGATGCTCCTGTGATAATTGAGGTGCCTAAATGGAGAAATTATGGATTTTGGGTTTCACAAGTAGCATGAGTCATGACTCATATAATACCTTGGCTATATGGTGTTTTCAGAAATAAGAAACTCCTTTCTCAGTCACATCCACCTTATGCTGCCACCAAAGGAGACAGGGTGTTGCACCAGTCTTGACCAGGATGCACACCACAGCTTCCCCCAGGTCTACTTTGGAACCTGGAGCCTTGCAGCACATGCCATGTCACTTTGACCCAAACTCCACTACTAAAAAAATTCCAATGTATAATATACATGGTCTTTGGAGGGGAAAGATCAACAGTCCTAAACAGAGCTGAAGAAGCTGTTCAACTATAGGCAGGTGTTCAAGCTGGGAGCAGCGACTAAGGCACCCAGAGGTAAGGGCTGTGGTGGACCAAGGACTGATCATGCAGCATTTCAAGAAGTGGATAGTGCATGTGCCAACATTATGCACAAAAACGTGCAGAAAATTCCTCCAGCAGATCCGGCTTGCCCAGAAAGAGAAGGAAGACCTGGAGGTGGAAGCCCCCTCAAAGTCAGCCAGGACTAGTGAACCAGAGCCCAAAGGTTAAAAAAAAAAATGCAAAAGCCACCCTCCTAGGATGTAGACATGGAGGACCTTGAAGATGAGAGCTAAAAGTATTACTTTTTCCATGAGAAAATTCATAATTATAGTGAGAAGGACACATCAGCTGATGAAGACAACTTTGGAGAAAGTATTGATGTTTCTTACTCTCACCAGATTTATCTTTTAGAATGGCCTCCAGACCTCCCCTACAGAGGGATGTGAAGAGAGGGAAGAGGCCTAAAAGAAATGTAATACAGGGCCTCTGTAGCAGTCAACTCCATTTCTAATAAAGCCCTAGAGCCCTGGTGAAAAAAATTCCAGTGTATAGATACTATAGCCAACATCTTCTCTTACCACAATGGAATTAAACTTGAAATTAACTGCAGAAAGAACCCTCAAAAATACACAAACACATGAAAATGAAATAACCTACTCCTGAATGACTGTAAACACTAAAGAAAACAAGGCTGAAATCTAAAGAGTCACTGAAATCAATGATAGTAAAAACATGAATTTTTCATTTTATAGATTTTTCACATAGAGTCTGTACACTCACTGGAGAGAGATAGGCAGAGAGTTACAGTGAGAAAGCATACCCAAGGGGATGGTCACACCACAATTCCTTCTTCTCTTGGAATTTTGGGAACAGCATAGAAAAGCTTGAAATGATACCTGAGATCTTCCTTTGAAAAAGTAATCTTCCTTTGAAGAAGATCTCAGGGCCATAAATGTGAACTGACCTTTAATAAATTCTTATTATATTTAAAATGGTCAAGGTCAAAAAAAAATGCTCTTGATTATATCCACCCCTGGGTCTAAGTCAAAATATATAATAATCTCCACTGCAAATAACTGAGAGTAGAAAAGAGTTGTGGTGTTTTGTATAATGTGAAGGAATATTACTATTTTAGTTTTGCTGTATACTGCATTTGCTGGGGCAATTTTATACAGTGAAAGCAACAGTTCTGCAGCAAAATACAAAACAAGTAATAAACATTCAATTTCTTTATTAAAAAAGAGAAATGGTCTATCACAAGCTGCACTAGCACACAGATAGTGCCACCACTTGGAAAAATAGAGGACAGAAGGAGATGGAGATTCAGGTCCTGGGCCGACATGAATACACCAAGTACAGCAGTGTGCACCTATAATCCCAGGTCATTGGAAATCTGGGGCAGTAGATTACAACACAGAGAGACCATGTCAAAAATACCTATCTATGTCACATCCTTTCCTTCTCTCTCATCTGTCTCATCAAAAAATAAAGTTTAGCACCAAGTATGGAAACACACACTGAACAGTGTTAGTTGCAGGCAGAGATCACATGGGAAGCCTGAGTTCAGTGTCTGGTCCATCCTAAAAGACAAGATGTAGTGTTGTACACCTGTGTACTCAGCTACTCAGGAAGCCGAGGTGAGAGGATCACAACCCAGTGACACCATTTAAAACACTGCACATGACACCAAAACAATGTCTTAAATGGTAAAATTATCTCATGTATATTTAATCACAACATAAAAAAAGAAGCCCTCATTCATGTCACAACAGTGGTGAATCATAGAAATGGTCAGAGTGAGCAAGGCAGGACACAAAAGGCCATGCAGTGAGTGACTCTGTTTATGTGGAACATCAGGAACAGGAAGCACTCCAAAGACAGAAAGTGGATCCCTGGTAGCTGTGTATGATGGTTTTGTTTCTTTTCAGGTAACTAAAATGCTCTAAACAAGCTAGATTATTGCAACACTGGTAATGCAGTAAATATAATGGACTGTATAGTTACCAAAATTTAAAATGGTGAAATTTTTATCCAGGGAGAGAATTTACAAAAAATCCTCAGCACTTACAGTATTATTTTCTGAATGGAGAATTTGTCCCGAAAAGACTATGGAGCTATGTTACCTCTTCCTGAAACTGTGGCTACTCCACTAACACTTGGAGCCACTGTTCAAGGTCATAGGAGAAACAACGGTTTATTGTAAACCAGTATCTTCCATCCACAGACAGCAAAGTATGTGATGCCTCCAGATGGACCTCGGAAAACTGCCATAGGCTACACGTGCTTTGGTGCTGATGCCCTTCTTTCATTATAGAGGATGTTCAAACACCACAAGCATATTCTGGCCTCTGTGTTTGCCACTGAGGAGACCTCTAGTCACCCCTATACCTGCACAGCGCACCCTAAGGACATTGTCTCTACACTGCCTACCATGTGGGCAAAGTGCCTGGGCACATTCCCTGGAGTGTCTACCAGGACAGGGACAGAAAAGCCCAATTCAAACCAGGAGGGGAAGAGCAAGGCTATGTCCTCCCCTAACTCTGACGGTGAACCCCCACACACACAGACTCATGGCTTCCAGGGCTGAGACCCCCAGAGAGCTGGTCCTCCAACAGTGCAGCAATGGGGACATGTCCACTTTTGAATCTCCCATCTGCTACTGCTGCACCCCGCCTGGCTCAAGCTCAGGAGGAAATAGATGGGACAGCCTTTCTGTGGATGATTCTTCTCCCCATTCTCCTGTCACCTTTGGCAGGCTTCTGGCTGCTGAAAAGCAGCCCCAGTCATTGAACCATCCAGGAGCCATCACAGCAGCCATTACTTCATTGCAGTCCAGACACAAGTGGCAGCAGAGGGAGGGGCATCAGCTACCACAAAGTTCAGAGCCATTTCCATCCTCCAGAAAAAGCCCCACGACCACCAGCCTCTGCCATCTCTCCTTTGTCTTCAGCCACATACTCCCAGGCATGACAGCCTAATACTCCCATACACACTCTCTAAAGAAAAATCTCTCTTAAAAAATGAAAACCAGCTATTCACGTTTTGAAGGTAGTTATTAATATTTTTGTGACAGTTTTGGGCACAGTATATTAAAATAGAACTTATATTGTTATAATATATAACGTGGAGGGCCAGGCCATAAATAACGACAATATATATAGTGGGCTTTTGTAGTGCTTTTATTTTGGAATGTGAAGGGATGAATGAGGGTTTTAATTTTGAATGTTTCAGTGTTTCTGAGACACTTTGCTTGTATTTTATGGTATTTTAATTGGAAATGGAAAAATGGCATTTTATATAAATATATGTGTGTAATATAATATAAATACACATTATGCATACCTCCTTTATTTCAATTATCATTCCTATAGAATATGACAAGATTTGCTATGAATAAAATGTTTTTGATTCCTAATTAAAATTTTATTTATGGAAGCATTTATAATTAGCCTGAAATGCATTCTGAGTTTCTAGAATGTTTCCTTAGACTTTTTTGATGTGCAGTAGCTAACATGTCTGAAGTTACTTAAAGGCTTATGAGTGGGCCCTATGCCATCCCAAGTCTTCGGTATCTTTTGAACATTTCTGTCATAATTATAAAAAGATAATTAAATAAAGAACTTCACTATTCTTCTGGTGGCACAGGTTATGAATGAGTGCAGTTTACCAACAGTATCAAATTTTTCAGCTTTAAAAAATAAAAGATACAAGTTACATGTTTATAACAAGAAAACGTGTGCAATATGTTCATAGCAATGTGGTTGTCACAAGTATCTCATTTACCTTTAAGCACTGTTAACATGTAATGCATGAAGGTGGAAGGGGTGGAACTGTGCACTAAAGTGGGTGCTTTAACTCTAGTGTTTGACAGAGTTGTCGTCTTCTTTCCAGTTTAAATTTTCAACTTTTTGGGACCAGCAGATGGTGTAATGGTTACATTACTGGACTCCCATGTAGTCGCGCGTGGTTGAGTCCCAGACCTTGACACTCATACTGGGTGTGAGCCCAGAATGTGTGTGTGTGCCTAAATGCCAATAAGAGAATGGAGGAGAAGGAATTGCATTGTGGTCATCCTCCCAGGGTGTGGTTTCTCGCTTTCTGTTTGTCTGCTTTTCCCTTTCTGGTGAGCACTTGTTCCTGTAGCAAAAATCCTTCTCTCTTAAAAAAAAAACCTGTTTTCTTTTTTAAGAATTACTTTCATTTTATTCATTTATTTTAATGTGAACAGAGAGAAAGAGAGGAGAAAAGTGAGAAAGCAAGCCACCAGGTCTGGGACTCAAACTGCAGTAGGCCATGTGGGAGTCCAGCACCCTTAACCACCACAGGCCCCTCAACCTGTTTTCTTATAGAATATATAATATATAGTAATAGATTTCATTCCATTAAACAACCTTACTTGGATTGAGCATCTTCAGATACCCTGTGTTGTACAACTAGTCCTGTGTGTAGATATTATGCACTGAGGGGATGCACACACACACACACACACACACACACACACACACACACAAAAGTATGATGTGACAGGATAATGCCTCATACTAATCAGAAGTTGATTTGTTTTTTGCTTGTTTTTGAGAGATATTTTTTCCGATAGGCACAAGTCCTCACCAGAGAGACAGATAAAAGGAAGAAATTACCCCACAAGGGAGACAACCAAGCTGCAATCCCTTCTTCTACATTCTTCCTCTTGGAATCTTGGAAAGGCACACGCACATACCCAGTATGAGTCTTAAGCCACCCAGTCCAGGATTTAAAATGTGGTCAACTACATGAGAGTCCAGCAACATAAGCACTATAACATCCGCTGTTCCCACAGGCCCATTTGTTATCAACCCTTTATTAGTGTTGTAAACTCCACTGAAAACTGATTTAAAATCTCATTTTTGTCAAAAATAAATTTTAAAAAATGTATATTCCATTGCTGTCTTCTAAAAATAATTCTCAAATTTTACTTAGATCAATCTCATCCAAATCTCAAAGAAATCTTCTGCTGTGTGTGAATATAAACTTCTTAATACAGTATCATTGACAGTGGGTTCCTCTCAAAGAGGTTTTATTAAGCATAAATTAATCTTTAAATATTTAATATTGTCATTGGGTCATGAGAAATTATCAATCATGACAATTATCTCAAAAACAAGATAAGAAAAGAAATATATTGTGAAAATAGCAATGATAAGAAAATACAAGTACATAGGATAAAAAAAAAAACTGTGGAAAAGTAGAAAGAGAGAAAATTTAAGTTAAATAAGAGAAAATTATTACACCCAATTAGAAACCAAGAGAAAATGAATGATATAGTAGTAAAATATACAGTAACAAAAGAGACTCTAAAATAAAACTAGAACAATCAGCATAGAAAATCTTGAAATGATGATAATGATCTCCCATTGGAAAATATCACAGGACCATACATTTTCAAGGCTGAGTGTTAACTGACCTTGAACACTTTTTTTAATTAAATGAGTTTATTCTTTTTTTTTAGAGGTTTTTGCTATAGGGAGTGTGCGTTCACCAGAGAGACAGAGACAGAGAGAAACAGAGAGACAGAAAGTGAGAAATCACCCCACAGGGGGGATGGTCACAACACAATCCATTCTCTTCCATTCTCCTCTGGGGATCTTGGGCACAGACGCACACATGCCCAGCGTTAGTTTAAGCCACAGGGTCCAAAACTCAACCACGGACTACTACATGGGAGTTCAGCGACAAAGCCATTAGGCTAACTGCTGTTCCCGAGTTTATTCTTTAAAAAAAAAAAAAACTATATTATTTAATTTTATTCATTCACTAATTTTAATTTGATGACAGGGAGAGAGAAAAATTGAGAAAGCAAACCACCAGTTCCAATATTAAAACCCTATCAGCCATGCAGAAGTATCCAGCACTTAACCACCACACCACCTGCTGGTCCCTGACCTTGAACAAATCCTTATTTTATTTAAACAGATCTAGGTCCAGGAAAAAAAGTGAGATGATGTCCTCAGTTCATTTTAGAGTGTATCTGAACTAATGTACAATGTCATTGTCTGAAATATGGACATTATTTCCTGTACTATTGACCACACATTGCCAACTAAAAGGACTTCCTCAACAAGAGAAAAAATATTGGTAAGTTCCTTTTATTTTTTAAAGGTTTTTTACTATAGGGCATATGGGCTCAGTGCAGAGACAGAGAGACAGGGAGAAGAAAGTGAGAAATCACCTCCCCAGTGGAATGGCCACATAAACATCCATTCTCTTCCTGGAATTTTGAGCATTCATGAACACACACCTGGTGCGTTTCAAGCCACTTGATCCAGGACTAAAACAATGGTTGACCTACTGGGAGCTCAGTACCCCACCACCATACCACCTGCTGGCCCCCAAAAAAACTTAAAGTAAAAAAAAAAAATTTTAATAAAGTCTTGTTTGGGCATTGTTTTGGTGAGCCCCAACTTTGGGGTGCCTGCCCATCATGTTTACCTACTCCAAAGAACACACTTGGAGTTCCAGCAAAGAATGACATGAGTTTACTCATTTAATAGAAAAGCTCCGACAGCCAGGTGGAGAATGGATCATGCCATCAGCAAATACATGCACAGGTTTTATATGGCAAGAACAAAGCATGCATAAATCAAGTAAAGACATACATTATTTAGGGGTTTTGATACCAGATCAGCTTTTCAATTAATAGAATCAGCAGGATATATCTGGGTTAGTGTCTGAGGTCTAGTACTTCTAGTCTGGCCATATTTGCCATGGGAAAGGAATGAGATATATGTCAGGAACATCCCTGGCTATGGACGAATTCCATGAGATAAGGTAATGGTTGTGAAGGGCTCATGATGTCCAGCTGAATCTGCAGCCATATCTCAGAGAAATAAGGTGAAGAGGAAAGGGGAAGGAGAACTCAGTGTATGGAGTTTACCCTGAGACTTAAATAGTACATTTAAATTAAATGACGTTGCAGGGTTGGATACACGTAGTTTTCAATTTCCCAATACTGTGTCAAATGCTTTGACAGTAAGAAAAAGAAACGGAAACCACAGACATCAGAAAGAACAGATTCCTCTCTGCCCCAGGGCAAACCATGGCTACCTGGGGAGAATCTCGACCTTTCTCCTTTCTGGGAAAGTCCCTCGGAAACAAAACTGAATCTGTGAAAACTATTTGGACAGCTAAAACAGTGAGCAGTCAATGAAGAAATACTTCTGTAAAAGACTCATGCAAAATCTACCTGAGAAAATGAGAGCTCTGGAGCAGGAAACTTTCTCCTCACTTCTCTTCACACTGCCAGGTGTCTCAAAGCTGCACCAAAATTTCTCTGAGGTTGTTACTGAGAAGGGAGCTCTTGCCCTGTGGACAAGGACCAAAAGCAACGTAATTGTGTCTCCCCACAGGTAATTCTTTTTTAAGAGAGTTTTGTTATAGGGTGCATGCACTCATCAGAGAGAGAGATAGACAGGGAAACAGAAAGTCTGTTCTCCATTCACCTCTCAGAATTTTGGGCATACAGGCACATGCACCCAACATGAGTTTTAAGCCGCCAAGTCTAGGACTCAAACTCAGTTGACTGTATGGGAGTCCTGCAAGGAAACAATTACATCATCTGCTCGTCCCATCCCGAGTTGATTCCTATTTTTTTTTTCTGCAGGTGCATGCACTTGCAGGAGAGACATGAAGAGAGAGAACATGAAAAATAATCCTCTATGGGGGGCCATCTCATACCCTCTCTACCATTCTCCTCTTGGGACTTTGGCCCTACCCTTTGTGACTTTTGAGCCATTGGGCCTGGGGTTTGAACTGCAGTTGGTAAGATGGGAATGCATGCCTTAGCCACTATGCCATCTACTGGCCTCCAAAGCTGATTCTGAGAAGGATGCTAAGGAACTGGCTGTATGCTGCCAAGAAGTGGCCAGGGTTGGGGGACACCAGCACTTCATGTGGTGGAAAAGATAGTTTTCACACCCACTTTTGGGTCATGTGGGGCATCCAGGACACTCCATACTCATTATCCAGCAGTCAACCTAACTTACCCAATACATGAATATGTAAAATTCATTTATCATTTAATGTCATAAATTTGGAGATTCAAACAAAAATAAAGCCCATCATTTCCTGGATTGACTAATTACATAGAGATAGAAAGAAGCAATGTGGATGTTCAACAAACAAAAAGAATTAATTTCCTACATATCAGCAATATAAAAATATAACAAATATAAAATACAGATAAATTTCTTACTAAAGAACAGTGCATGTATAATTGATATGATTCTTGATCTAGTCAGTGGTGTGGTGGTTAAGGTGGCTAAATACAACATGACTGATAATGCAGCTTGAATCTTAGACCTAGCTGCTAAAGAAAGATGCTAGCCCATGTGTGTTTGTGATCAAAATCTCAAGTGAAAAATAAAAAATAAGGGATACAGAATGACCATTCCCCTTGAAAAGGGGTATCTTACTTTCCCTGTCTATTTCTGTCTCACTCTGGAGAGCACATGCACCTTATAGTTAAAAAAAAAAAAAGACAACGCAGGGACCAGCAGATGGTACAATGGTTATGTTGCTAGACTCCCACGTAGTTGACTGCGGTTTGATTCCTGGACCCAGTGGCTTAATGTCATGCTGGATGCATGTGCATGAGTGCCCAAGATCCCAACAGAATGAAGGAGAAGGGATTGTGGCATGGCCATCCACCCTGGGGGGTGATTTCTTGCTTCTCTCTCTGTATTTCTGGCATGTACACACACCCTTTAGCCAAAACCTCTCTCAAAAAAAAAAGATATCATGGGACCAGCAGTTAGCGTAATGGCTATGTCGCTGGACTCCCATGTAGTCGACCACAGTTCGAGTCCCGGACCAGTGGCTTAAATTCACGCTGGGCATGTGTGTGTGCGTGCCCAAGATCCTGAGAGAATGGAGGAGAAGGGATTGCAACATGGCCATCCTCCCTGGGGGGGGGGGTGATTTCTCGCTTTCTGTCTCTCTGTCTCTGTCTGTCTGGCGAATTCATGTGCCCTATAGCAAAAAAAAAAAAAAAAAAAAAAATTCCAAAAAAACAAAAAAAAGATATCATTAACAAATAGAAAACAATAGCACTGAAATTAAAAAAGCTCCACGCAAGAGATCTGATAATGAACAAGAAAAAGTAATGAAAGGGAAAAATCCACATAATATATCCTTGCCCACACTAGTGAAACTAAAGCTGGGGGCAGCCTGTGGTCTGAAGGCTAAGGCAGCTCTATTCTACAACTTGAATCATGAAGTTCAAGTCACAGGTATAGCAGAATGAAAACCATGTCAGGTGTGTAAATGGGTATGCCCCACATAATGGCAGGACAGCTAAATAGAAGAAACATGATTTCACCATGGGGGTACATTCTCTCTCCCTCTCTCTCTTTCTATTTCTTTCTTCCTTCCTAAGTACCATGTTGCAAAAAAAAAGAAAGAAGAAAGAAGGAAGGAAGGAAGGAAGGAAGGGAGGGAGGGAGGGAGGGAGGGAGGGAGGAAGGAAGGAAGGAAAGGAAGGAAGGAAGGAAGGAAGGAAGGAAGGAAGGAAGGAAGGAAAGAAAGAAAGAAAGAAAAAAAGAAAGAAAGAAAGAAAGAAAGAAAGAAAGAAAGAAAGAGAGAAGAAAAAGAAAGAAAGAAAGAAAGAAAGAAAGAAAGAAAGAAAGAAAAAGAAAAAGAAAAAGAAAGAAAGAAATCACCTTAATTTGTAACATGAAACCTCTATGTCTGTACTGACCAGAGAACAGAGGAAGAATTATAAAAAATAATCCCCTTACCCAGGGGAAATGGCCCTGCAATAATTCCTTCTCTTCTGCTCTGCTCTCAAGATGCTGAGCACGTGACTTTCAGGTCAAGGGTCTGAGACTCAAACCATACAGTTGCCCATGGGGATGCAGAGCCTTAAGCTCCATGCCACCTGCTAGCCCAGCAACATAGATTTCAAAAATGGTGGGTGAAGCCTTGGCACCTCACCTACTGTAAAAGGAGAACAGCTTGCTGCTCAGAAGAACTCCAAGTCCCTGGGCGCTGTGGGCACCCTAGCGGCACTC
Source organism: Tupaia tana (assembly GCA_026018925.1). Lineage (NCBI taxonomy): Eukaryota > Metazoa > Chordata > Mammalia > Scandentia > Tupaiidae > Tupaia > Tupaia tana. Next base: position 29,407,219 of record JAKSZU010000025.1, on the reverse strand, counting down.
TAGCAGAGCACTGTAAGGCATAGGAGAAGTGTGTGATATGTCACTATAGCCAGAAGTCTTCCTCCCAGAGGCCTGTAAATATCACAGTTAGAAGCTATTGCCAAAAGTCTTTTTCCCAAAGGCCTGTGGGTAATGTAGTTTGATGCTAAGTCCAGAAGTCTTCCTCCCATTGGCCTGTGGGTAATATAGTCTGAAGCTATAACCAGAAGAATTCCTTTTGAGGCCTCTCCAAAACCAACACAGTCTCTCTAAAACCAACACCCAAGTGAAATCAGTGGATCCCATTTGGTCAACCACACAGTTTTAGTCCCGATCCTGATCGCCAGAGAAACGCTCTGAGCACGTGTGCGAGCATCCCCAGAATCGATAAGTCAAACAGAACTCACACAAACATACATTCACCAAACCTTGAACCAGTTGAAAGAAATCTGAAGAGGTATAAATACACGCAGAGAAATTCCCCGTGCGAGATAAGGATGCTCATTATCGTTCAAAGAGATCTCTCTAACCCAATCTACAGACTCAGCAGCGTCCCAGTCTAGTTCCCAGCAAAGCTATCAACAGATCGTATCGTGGAGAGGTTTTTGCCTTAGGGTGTGTGTTTGTGTGTGCGTGTGTTTGCTGGGGGTGGCGGGGGAAGAGGGCAAGAGAGAGAGAGAGGCAGATGAGAGGGAAAGTGAGAAAATACCAGCCCCCCAGGGGGGAGATGGCCACACTAAAATCCCTTCCCCTCTGTTCTCCTGCTGGATCTTGGGCATGCATGCATACTGCCCAGTATGATTTTGAAGCCACCAGGTTTGGGACTCAAACCAAAGCTTGCATGTGGGAGTGGAGCCATGTATCCACTGCTCCACATGCTGGCCTCCAGGCAGGGCTGATCTTTCTTAAAGTTTACTCATTTCTTCCATGAGGCACAGAGACATAGATAGGCAAGCATCTCGGCAACGTCCTCACGCCCTATTCGCCTCCAGCCTCAGCCAGGCCCTCGTCCCAGGCTCACGTGCAGGATGTGCTCAGGAAGTGAACCCAGAACCTCCCTGTGTGGGTCAGATGCACCGAAACCGTTCTACCGGCAGGTCCCCCTTGGTGCCCACGTTATCCTACCTCCTGAACTTCAGTGCCCCAAACCAGAACATGCCGCATGACCCACAGACCTCCTGGAGGAAGCTTCTGGGTGTCGTGCCAGACTGCACTGCCCCATGGCCTCTGGGAGGAGGAAGGACCTCCAGCATCGTGCCAGATGGCACGACATGGCGGCCTGCATCAAGAAATGCTTTCAGACAGAAAGCCAGACTACCCAAAGGCCTCTGGAAGAAAGGCTTCTACACAGAGTCAAGAAGGCACCACCCAGAGATCTCGAGGAGGAAAGCTTCTGGGCAGAGCATTGAGCCATACTTCTCAGAGGTCCTGAGACGTAGGGGAGAATAGACTAGCCAGGCACAGGCATCCCTGCTTACATAATGGGAAGGTCACTCCAAGCCCCGAGAAAGGGTCTCCAAGACTCTAGCTGAGAAGCTGATGCCTTCAGAGTGCCGATCAACTAGGACGAGCAAGGCCAGTGTGGAACACATGGGACTGGGTGGACTCTGCAGAGACTTTTTCAACTACTTGTCAGACGCTCTCGAAATGGTGGCTTTGTCAAAGAAACTAAGTCATGAGATAAATGTGCCAAAGACAGACTCACTCGAGGTGCTAGAGTGGATTGTGGCAAAACGCTTTCGGATCCCATACGTTCCCCTTGCAGCAGTCACATCACTCGGCCTCTGACACCATGAAGATAATCTAGAAAGAAAAAAAACCAGAACATGAAAAGAGTCTCTGACAGGCAGGATTCTTCCTAACGCATTCGAAAGTCAAGGCAATTGTAAAAGATGTTCGGATGATCTCCTCGGGCACGCTTTGCAGAAAGCAATCCAACCAAAAACACACAGACGTCAGAATCTTCCAGGGGTGATCCTAGATGTGGTCATTGTTGGAGAGGGGAAGGAAATAGTTTACTTTCACAGAATCACAAGGAATTCTTGGTAACAAAAATCTGGAATTTTCCCAAACGGTCTTGAACTCTCAAGGACGGTCCCTATGTGGGAAGGTGGCGTGGAAAAGGGAAGGTGCTGGATTAGCACGTGGTTGCCATCAGCGTCCCAAAACTGGTAGACTGAAAATCACACCAGTGCCTTGGCCCGGGAGCCCCGGATCTCAAGAGGAGAATAGAGAAAACCTGACGGCAGCATGTCCGTCCGCCCGGTGGGTGGGTGGGTGGGGGTGTGTGCTTTCTGACTCTACCCTCGCCATTTCTCCCCAGTGGGGTCGAGCACCCTAAATGGATGAATGAGTAATCGAAACGGTACAGAACTTACAGTGCTGACAGAGGTGGTCACAGAGTGAATGATTAGGAGAAGATCTGTGCCTCATGTGGGGACTAAACTAGGAAATCCTATTACCGATGTGCCTAAGGATAAAACCGAGAAAAGGAGAATCCGAACGGGCTTGCCCGCGTCTCTCTCTCTCTCTCTCTCTCTGTCACACACACACACACACACAAGCCCACCGCATCCCAAAATGGTTCCCTGTAATACACCACCGTGACCACAGGAGGGAGCTCCCGCACACCCTATGGAAAACGGTCCCCTGCAATACACCACTGTGACCACAAGAGGGAGCTCCAGGACATCCTATGGAAGAGCGATAGGGAAAGGAGGGCAGCCAGAGCATGGGATCCCATTCATGGATGGGGACCCAAGGCAGGGCACCAAGAGGAGCATGCTCCTGGCCAGACACCGACGGACGAGGGCAGCAGCTGAAGGAAGGGGAGCAGGCCAGCCAGCCAGCCAGCCACCAGGCCGGCCACATCCGACTGACCGAATGCCACCCCAGACGTATTCCATGGTGTTCTGCCTGTAGGCATTTTACCTCACCTGTTTCCCACCCAGTTTCTGCCGTGGGATTTGTGCACTAAACAGACAGAGTTGTGGGGAGTGCTGGAATGAAAAACCATCCCCTTCCCCGGGAGAAATTGCTTTGTCGGGACTCCTCCTCCTCCTTTTCCTCCTCCGTTCCTCTCTTGGGGATGCAGAGCACATGATCTCCAAGCTGGAGGTCTGAGACAGACCGCATGTCTGAACCTCCAAGTGACCACTGCCCAGGGCCGTGAATTCTCAAAAGGACAGCCCCTGAGGCCTTGGGGCCTCCCCTGCCCACGAGGGACTAAAGCTCGCAGCTCAGAAGAGGGGCTGGCAGGTGGTGGGCGTGGTGGTGAAGGGCACCGGACTCCCTCTTGGGAGAATACGGTCCACACCCGGGACCTGGCGGCTTGCTTTCTCATTGGCTCACTCTCGCTCTCTTGCTCTGGCCCTCTCTGGTCGAATGGAAAGAAATCCATGAAGTTAATTAAGCCCTAGATCATTCTGAAAAAAATAGCAACAGACAAAACGAGGGCGAGGTGAGGAAAGAGGAACCCCATGTCTCCGGGTACCATGGGCACTCCCCCGGACACTGTAGGAGGGAACACTGAGGCGACAGGGAACACTGTGTTCCAGCCTCACAGCCGGAAGTCTTCCTCCGGGGGGACTGTGGGTATTGGAGTCCGATGGACTGCTGGAAGTCCCCCTCCCAGAGAGGCCTGTGGGTGATGTAGTAGGCTGCCACGACCGGAAGTCCTGACCGCCCCCGCCGAGATCTATGGGTAGTGGAGTCTGATGCCACAAGTACCCCGCTGGCCTGCTATTCCTGGACGCCTTCCGCCTAGAGGACTGTGGGAAATGTAGTCCGGCTCTACCCTGTGGGAGGAAGCTCGCAGGTCAGCTGAGATCCAGCACCGCCTCCTGGCCACAGGGCGATGTGGGAGGTGGCCTGATGGCCAGCTGGAGTCTAGCGCCCTCTGCTGGCCTTCTCAGAAATTGCACACACCCTATAGCAAAAACCTCTCCAAAATTAAATAAATAAATAAATAAATAAATAAATAAATAAATAAATATGGGACCAGCAGTTAGTGTAATGGTTAGGTCACTGGACTCTCACGTGTTCGACCGCGGTTCAAGTCCCAGACCCAGTGGCTTAAAACTCACGCCAGATTGCAATGTGGCCATCCCCTCTGGGGGGATGATTTCTCACTTTCTATCTCTATGTCTCTGTCTTTCTGTTGAGCGCGTGCACCCTATAGTAAAAACATCTCCAAAAATAAAGAAAGAAAGTGAGTAAACTGAGTCATTCATGCTCCTAGTAGTATAGCTGTGAATATCAGAATCCAACTAGGTTTAATGGTATAAGGGAAGTAGCTCATCATCAAGAAATGTATTACACCAGACAGCACGTTACCATGAAGTACAGCATGAGAGCAACGGAATACAGACTCCTGTCTTTGTTGAAGAAAAGTAGATAGTCTAACTTTGGAAATTTTTTTTGAGAATCTTTTTTATTGTTGTTGTTGCTATAGGGCACATGCCCTTACCAGAGAGACAGAGAGACAGAAAGCGAGAAATCCCCCCCCCCAGGGGCGATGGCCACGCTGCAACCCCTTCTCCTCCATTCTCCTCTTAGGATCTTGGGCACACATGCACACGCGCCTGGTGTGAGTTTAAGCTGCCAGGTCCAGGACTCAAATGGCGATCAACTACATGGGAGTCCAGTGACATAACCATTACGATAGCTGCTGCTCTCCATGCCAGGCTTCTTTAACCCTACCTCTGTCCCCAAAAGAACTAGAGTGTGGTGGCCTTGATCTGTGCATGCACACTATCTCCCCTGAGGTCTACCTCAGGACCCAAAGCCTTCCAGTTCACATAAGGCCACTTCAGTCAGACCTCTGATGCTGAAAGAGTCAGGGTATTACAATGCTGTTGACTGGAGTGTGCAACCCAGCTCCACCCCGGTCTGCCTAATGAGCCAGGTGTTTCCATCCCAAACCAGGTTGCTATGACCTGACCATTGCCAGTAACAAAGCCAGGGAGACCTACCAGATTTCACAGCTCAGTACCAGGTTTCCACTATAGATGTGCTCAGTACCCAATGTAAAATCTCACTTCTAATCCATAATGCCAACACCAAACCAAAATTCCACACATCAAACCCCAACTCCTACTCTTAACTCCTAACTATAATCATAACACTAACACAACCCTAACCCAAACCCAACCACAACCCTTACCTACTATCTCTGGGAGCCATCAGGCTGCAGCCCAGTACCAGGTTTCCACTATAGATGTGCTCGGTATCCGATGTCCAGTAGTGCCCTCTAGTGCACAGTGAGAATTCCGTGGGTTCGCTGAGGTGCCTACTGGGAGGAATTACAGACACAAAATTTCACCAGTGAGAAGGGGGTCCACCCACATGACATTCATTAGAGATAGGAAGGCAAAGCTCTCTGGTTAGCTGATCCAAAGCTCCCCCTGATGGTTATCATGGGTAATACAGGACAAGGTGTGGGATTAGCTGAGGCTGACCTCTGTGGCCAAAGGAGGTTGAAGAAGATAAAATCACACTAACAGAACTTAAAATACCCTCCTGGATGTCCACTGGAATCAATCACCTTTATGGTTAAGATCTGGTGACTTGTATGTAATCAGATCAACTCTTAAGACCGAAGGATGAACTACAATGGGTATTCTGGGTATGGTGTCTGAGGTCATTATGGGAATAACTGGGAAGTCACATTATTGGACTAAAAAAAATCCTCTAAGAATATAACTGAGAAAAAGATGTATTTATGACACTACTAAACAATCTCAAACAACACTGGTGATGATTACATGAAACTGAACAGATTCAAAACTGATGATCAAATCACAAAATTTTGAGTACAACTTTCCTTATTCACTTACATTATGTTCTTGGGATTAAGATGCTCCTTTCTAAGAACCGATGCAGCTGGAGTGTGGCACTGTCTTGACAGACATGTATACTCTAGCTTCCCATGGTTCCTCCTCATGACTCAAAGCATTCCAAACTATGCCATGCTACTTCGACCCAACATGTGTCAGCAACAGACGTGGTCATGGTGACTTTGACTGGGGCATGCACCACGGCTCCCCCCAGTTCCCCCTCAGGATCCAAAGCCTTGCAGTTAATACCAGGACACACTAACCTGACAAATGCCACCAAAAGAGACTGAGTATCATGCTGGCCTTGACTAAGGTGTGCATCCTGGCTCACCACAGGTCCTCACCTGAACCCAAAGCCTTCAAACTGACAGAGAGCTGCCTCGCCCCTAACAATGCCACCAATGGAGCCAGGAAATCATTTGAGTCATGACTGGGGAACATCCTCTGGCTTCCCCCAGGTCATCCCAGAAATCCCTGAGCCTTCCAGCCACCACCAACTTACCCTGTACTAACCAATTCTGTTGACAAAGCCAGGGTGTTATATCAGTCTTGGCTAGTGTAAACATCCCCCTTCTGCCCGGCTTTCTTTGGGATGTAGCACCTTCTAGCCACTGCCAGGACCCCTTTCCCTAAACAGCACCATTGATGGAGCCAGGATGTCATGTCGGTCTTGACTAGGAGGCATACCCAGTCTTCCCCAGGCCCTCCCTGGGACCCACACACTGCCAGGCCCACTATCCTGACCAGTGCCACTGACAAAGGTGGGGTGTCATGCCAATCTTGGCCTGGGCACATACCTTGGCTTTCCTCAAGTTCTTCCATGAGACCCAAGGCCTACATCTGCTGCCGAGCAGACACACCCTGACTACACCACCATGCTGGCTTTGACCAGGTTATATACTGCAAAGCCCCAAATACGCCTCTGGACTAGAGTCTTCCCCATGCCAGGCTGCTTTGATTCAATCCTTGCCAATAACAAGTCAGGGTACACCCAAGCTCCCCCAAGCTCTTCCCCAAAACACAGAACCCACAGCCTTAACCCTTAATCTCCGAATACTAAACATGATCTAAAATGCATCACAAAACCTTAATAAAGAATCCATATCTCCAAACCCCAAACCCTAGCCTTATGACTAACCTAACCATAGCTCCATAATACAACTCCAACCCTTACCTACCACATCCAGCAGCCCAGACTGTGGTTCAGCTTTCTATCCTCCATAAAGAATTAAAAGGTCCATCTGCATTTCACTATAAAAAGTTAAAGGACAGAAAGCCTCAAATGACCTACGTGCTCAGGCAAGTCAATGGTGTAATGGTAAAAGTGGATACTTCCCACATAGCCTACTGTGTGATTCAAGTCCCAGAGGGCTTGAAAAACACATGAGTACATGTATATGCAAAATCCTAAGAGGTAAAATGAAGGGTAAAGACTTGTGGAGTGGCGATCTCCCAGAGGAATGCTTTCTCACTTTCTCTCTCCATTCATCTTTCACTCTGTCTTTCCAGAAAATGCATGCAACTTATAACAATTTTTTAATTAATAAGTGATCAATATATGATTACTTTTAATTCTTACACTTATGTAAATAATCAGACAAAATCTATTGAAACTAAATCTATTTTCTAGACAATACATGTATTATCCTGAATAAAAAGTGAGAGTGACTATAGACATAAATCATATATGTCAATGAAAAAGTATAATGTAACTGCTATGTTTGAATATCCCTGGCAAAAACTCATGTAAAAATTTAAATACTACTTATGATATTAAGAAATAAGGCCTTAAGAGTTGGTTGGGGGGGATCAGCACATGGTGTGGTGGTTAAAGAGCTGGACTCTCACATGGCCAACCATGGTTTGAGTCCAGGACCTGGTAGCTTAAGTCAGACTGGCCATGTGTGTGTCCATGCCCAAAATCTCAGAATGAGAATGGAAGTTAGCTATTGTAGCATAGCTAACTGCCTGAGGGTGATTTATCACTTTCTCTGTCTCTCTCCAGCAAGCACATGTGCCCTATGGTGAAAAACTGAAGGAAAAAAAGAAGTGGCTAGGTCATGGAGTACCATCCTCCTAAGTGTATTTAAGTCATTATCAGAGGAGTAGGTTAGTTATCCTGAGAACAGGATGTTGTAAAAAAGTAGGTTAAGCCCCTCTAACTTGTTTTCAATGATAGAAGGTTTTCAATGAGTGTAGTTTACCAACAGTAGCAAATATTTCAGCTTTCAAAAATTGAAAGTAGGATATAAGTTACATGTTTAGTACAAGAAAATTTGTGCAATATGTTCATAGCAATGTGGTTGTCACAAGTATCTCATTTACCTTTAAGTATTGTTAACATGCCATGCACGAAGGTGGAAGGTGGAACTGTGCACTAAAGTGGGTGCTATTAACTAGTGTTTGGCAGAGTTGTCATCTACTTTGCAGTTTAAAATATCAATCTTTTGGGATCAGCAGATGGTGTAATGGTTACATTACTGGACTCCCGTGTGGCTGAGTGTGGTTTGAGTCCCAGACCTGGTCACTTGAAACTCATGCTGGGTGTGAGCCCAGAATTTGTGTGTGCCCAAATGCCAATAGGAGGATGGAGGAGAACAGACTGCAGTGTGGTCATCCTCCCAGGGTGTGATTTCTCACTTTGTTTTTCTTCCTCTCCCTGTCTCTCTAGTGAGCACTTGTGCCCTGTAACAAAAATCTTTCTCTCTTTAAAAAAAAAAATTCAACCTGTTTTCTCTTTTTAGACTTATTTAACTTTATTTATTTATTTATTTATTTATTTATTTTAATTTGAACAGAGAGGAATAGAGAAAGAGAGAGAAGAGGAAAGTGAGAAAGCAAGCCACCCAGTCTGGGACTCAAACTGCAGTGGGCCAAGTGGGAGTCCAACACCCTTAATCACCACAGGCCCCTAGACTTATTTTCTTGTAGAATATATAATATATACTAAAAAATTTCATTCTGTTAAACAGCCTTACTCAGATTCAGCATCTTCAGATTCCCTGTGCTGTGCAACTGGTCCTGTGTGTAGATATTAAACAATGAGGACACACACATAAACACAAAGATAAAAAAGTATGATGTGACAAGATAATGCCTCATACCAATCAGAAGTTCATTTGGTTCTCTTTTGTTTGTTTTTGAGAGATATTTTTTGCTATAAGGCACAAGTGCTCACAAGAGTGACAGAGACGGAAAGCAAGAAATCACCCCTAGAAGGGAGATATCCAAGCTGCAATCCCTTCTCCTCCATTCTTCCTGTTGGGATCTTGGACAGGCACGAACACACACCCAGCATGAGTCTTAAGCCACGGGGTCCAGGATTTAAAATGTGGTCAAGTACATGAGAATCCACTACACCATCTGCTGGTCCCAAAGGTTCATTTGTTAAAAACCCTTTATTAGTGTTAGAAACTCCACTGAAGACTGATTTAAAGTCTCATTCTTGCCAAAAATAAATTAAAAAATAAAAAATATTTCTCTTCCATTTCTGTCTTCTAAAACCAGTTCTCAAATTTTACTTAGAAAAATCTCATCCAAATCTCAAAGAGATTTTCAGCCATGTGTGAATACAAACTTTTTAATACAGTACCATTGACAGTGGGTTACTTTCAAAAAGGTCTTATTAAGCATAAATTAATTTTAAAATGTTTAAGATTGTCCTTGGGTCTTGAGAAATTGTCAGTCATGACAATTCTCTCAAAAACAAGATGAGCTAAAAAATATATTATGAAAATATTGATGATGAAAAATAATACAAATACATAAGATTAAGAAAACTGTGGAAAAGTAGAAAGACAGGAAAATTAAGTTAAATAACAGAAAATTATTACACTTGATTAGAAAACTAGAGAAAATGGGAGATTTGCTAGTGAGATATACAGTAACAAAATTAGACTCTAAAATAAAAATAGAACAATCAGGGGACCAGCAGGTGGCATGGTGGTTAAGGTGCTGGACACGCCCACATGGCTGACCATGGTTCATGTGGTGCATGTCCCAGACCTGGTGGCTTGCTCTCTCTCTCTCTCTCTCTCTCTCTCTCTCTCTCTGCCTAAAATGAAAAATGAATGAATGAATTAATAAAATTGAATAAATAATTAAAAAAAAAACAATCAGCACAGAAAAGCTTGAAATGATGCTTGAGGTCTCACATTTGGAAATACCCCAGGGTCATACATTTTCTAGGCTGAGCAATAACTGACCTGGAACAAATTCTTTTTATTAAATGAGTTTATTCTTTTTTCAAAGAATTATTTTATTTAATTTTACTCATTCATTTATTTTAATTTGATGAGAGAGAGACAATGAGAAAGGAAACCACCAGGTCCAGGACTCAAACCATGGTCAGCCATGCAGGAAGGTCTAGCACCTTAACCACACCACCTGCTGGTCCCTGACGTTGAACAAATTCTGATTTTATTTAAAATTATCTAGGTCTAAAAAAAAAGTGAGATGATTCATTTTAGAGTGTATCTGAGCACACGTGGAATGTCTGTGTGCATGGAGAATATCTGTGTCTGAAATATGGACATTATTTCCTGTACCACTGACCACACACTATCAACTTACATGATTCCCTCAAGAGAAAAAATATTGGTAAGCTTATTTTATTTTTAAAAGATTTTTGCTGGGTATCAGCAGGTGGCGTAGTGTTTAAAGCGTTGGATACTCCCACTTAGCCAACCATGGTTTGACTCTGGATCTGGTGGCTTGCTTTCTCACTTTCTCTATCTCTCTCTGTGTGTCTCTCTCTGGTCAAATTAAAAGAAATTAATTAATAAATAAAATTAAATAAAAATTCTTTTAAAAATCAAAAAAAATTTTGCTATAGGACACACGGGCTCAAAGTGAGAGAGAAAGTGAGAAATCACCTCCACAGGGTGATGGACACACCAACATCCATTCTCTTCCTAGGATTTCTGGTATTTACACATGCACACCTGGTGAGTTTCAAGCCACTTGATCCAGGACTAGAGCAATAGTTGACCTAGTTGGAGTCCAGTATCTTAACCACCATGCCACCCACTGGCCCATAGTAAGCTTAAAGTAACAAAATAAATTTTTAATGAGGTCTGGTTTGGACATTGTTTTGTGAGCCCCAACTTTGGGGGTGCCTGCCCATCACGTTTAACGATTACAAAGAACACACTTGTAGGTCCAGCAAAGAAAGACATGAGTTTGCTTATTTAATAGAGAAGCTCCACTGACAGCCAGGTGGAGAATGGCTCATGCCATCAGCAAATAAACACACGTCTGGTTTTAGATGCCAAGAACAAAGCATGCATAAATCATGTAAAGACATACACTGTTTAATGGTTTTAATACAAGATCAGCTTTTCAAATAATAGCATCAGCAAGGTATGTCTGGATTAGTGTCTGGGGTCTAGTACCTCTAGTCTGGCCACATTTGCCATGGGAAAGGAATGAGACACATGTCAGGAACATCCCTGGCCATGAGCCGGTTCCATGAGATAAGGGAACGGTTGTGAGGGGCTCATGATGTCCAGCTGAGTCTGCACCCAGATCTCAGAGGAGTAAGGTGAAGAGGAGGGGGAAGAAGAGCTCAGTGTATGGAGTTTACCATCAGACTTAAATGGTACATTTAAATTAAATGGTGTTGCAGGTTTTGATTTGCCCAGTTTTCAATTTTCCAATACTGTGTCAATTGCTGTGGCTGTAAGAAAAATGAACAGAAAACAAGAACAGCAGAAAGAATAACACAAATTATCCTACGCCCCAGGGCAACCCATGGCTACCTAAGCATAATCTCCACCTTTCCCCTTTCTGGGTTGAGAGTTCCTCAGAAACAAACCTGAATCTGTGAAAACTATTTGTACAATTACAACAGTGAGCAGTCAATGAATAAATACTTCTGTAAGTGTCATGCAAAATCTACCAGAGAAATTGAAAGCCATGGAGCTTGGCAGCAGGAAACTGTATCCTCATATCTTCACACTGCCAGGTGTCTGAAAGCTGCAACAACATTTCTCTGGGGTTGTTACTGAGAAGGGAGCTCTTGCCCTGTGGACCATGACCAAAAGCATCCTGAAGTACTAGTGTCTCCTCAAAGGTAATTAGTTTTTTTAAAGAGAGATTTTTGCTATAGGGTGTGTGCACTCAGAGATACAGAGAAAGACAGGGAGAAAAAAAGCAAGAAATCACCCCCTGTGGGGAGGGATGGCCACACCAAAGTACCTTCTCCATTCTCCTCTCAGAATTTTGGGCACACAGGCATATGCACCTGCCATGAGTTTTAAGCCGCCAAGTCCAGGACTCAAACCATGGTCGACTGTATGAGAGTCCAGCAATGAAACAATTACACCATCTGCTAGTCACATAGCCAGAGTTAATTCCTTTTCTTTTTTTTTTTTCTTGTTTTTGCCATAGGGTGCATGCACTTGCAGGAGAGACACGAAGAGAGGGAACATGAGAAATCATCCTCCAGGGGTCATGCCACGTTCCCTGTCTATCATTCTCCTCTTGGGATTTTGGATCTACCTTATGTGACTCTTGAGCCTTTGGGTCTGGGGCTTGAACTGCAGTTGGCAAGATGGGAGTCCTCCAAAGGTGATTCTGAGAAGGATGCTAAGAGGCTCGCTATATGCTGCCAAGAAGTGGCTGGGGTTGGAGGACACCAGCATTTCATGTGGTGGAAAAGGAAGTTTTCACACCTCCTGTTGGCCACATCAGGCAGCCAGGATACTCCATGCTCACTATCCAGCTGTCACCCTAACTCACCCAACACATGAATCTGTAAAATTCTTTTATCCTCATTTAATGTCATAAATTTGTAGATTCAAACCAAAATAAAGTCCATCATCTCCTGAATTGACTAGATAAGAGATAATAAGAAGCAATCTGAATGTTCAAAAAACAAATAGAACTGATTTCCTACATATCAGCAATATAAAAATCATATATACATATATATATATATATATATATATATATATGTATATATATATATATATATACACACACACACACACACACACACATACACACATGCAGAGAAATTCTTTACTCAAGAGCAGTACATTTATGGGTCCAGGAGTTAGTGTAATGGCTACGTCACTGGACTCCCATGTAGTCGACCGCAGTTCAAGTCCTAGACCCGGCAGCTTAAACTCACGCCAGGCGCATGTGCGTGCGTGCCCAAGATCCCGAGAAGGGGAATGGAGGAGAAGGGATTGTGATGTGGCCATCCCCCTGGGGGTGATTTCTCACTTTCTGTCTCTCTGTCTCTCTCTGTCTTTCTGGCGAATGCTCGGGCCCTATAGCAAAAAAACTTCTCCAAAAAAAGGAAAAAAAAAGAACAATACATTTATAATTGTTATGATTCTTGGTCTACTCAGTGGTGTGGTGGTTAATGTGACTGAATCCAACATGACTTATTATGCAGTTTGAATCTTGGACCTAGCTGCTTGAGAAAGATGCTAGCCCATGTGTGTTTATGCTCAAAATCCCAAGATAAGAATAAAAAACAAGGGATTACAGAATGGCCATTCCCCTTGAAGGGAGATGTCTTATTTTCCCTGTCTATTTCTGTCTCCCTCTGGCGAGTACAGGCACCCTATAGTAAAAATAAATAAATAAATAAATAAATAAATAAATAAATAAAGAAATAAAGAAAAGAAAATGCAGGGACCAGCAGATGGTATAATGGTTATGTTGCTGGATTCAGGGTCCATTTTTTAGAGTTTTTTTCCACAGTGCACATGTGCTCACTAGAGAGAAGGAAACAGAGACATTGAAAGGGAAAATGAGAAATCACCCCCTAGAGATGATAGACATGCTACAATCCCTTCTCCTCCATCCTCCTCCTGGTATCTTGGGCAGGCACACACACAGACAGGGCCCAAGGACAATTTTCAAGATACCAGGTCCAGGACTCAAACTATGGTCAGTCACTTGAGTGTCCAGTAACATAACCGCTATGCCACCTGCTGGCCACCAGGGCCCATTTTTTGTTAGAGTTTATTTATACATATCTTCCATGAGCAACAAAGACACACAGAGAGACAGAAAGATAGGTGTCCCCAACAAGGTCCTCACACCCTACCCAATATCCACCTCCAGCTCCAGCCAGGCCCAGGTCATGGGCACATACGCTGAATGTGCTCAGGAAGGTCTCCTGGTATGGACCAGAAACACCCCCTACATGGGTCAGACACACAGAGAGACAGAAAGATAGGTGTCCCCAACAAGGTCCTCAAACCCTATCCACTATCCACCTCCTGCTCCAGCCAGGCCCAGGTCATGGGCACACAAGCTGAATGTGCTCAGGAAGGTGTCCTGGTATGGACCAGAAACACCCCCTACATGGGTCAGACACATAGAGAGACAGAAAGATAGGTGTCCCCAACAAGGTCCTCACACCCTATCCAATATCCACCTCTGGCTTCAGCCAGGCCCAGGTCATGGGCACACACCCTGAATGTGCTCGGGAAGGTCTTCTGGTATGAACCCAGAAACACCCCCTACATGGGTCAGACACACAGAAGCCATTATACCTACAGGTCCCCTGGGTGCCCATTTTATCCTACCTAGTAAACTTAGTACCCACAAACCTGAACATTCTGCAATATCTAGAGGCCTCCAGGAGGAAAGCTTCTGGGATAAGCCTTAGAGGCTGCTGGCCCCAGGAACAACATAAAGTGTGCCATGGGTAGTCATTCAGCATAGGATGTGGGGTGTCGGTAGCCCCACACCTGGTCCCACTGAACAATTTGGGGACCTGAGATATCAGTTGAGAGGCTCTCAGGGCCTGGCCACACCCCTGGCCCAGTAGTGTCTGCCAAATGGCCAGAGCTGAGTGTGGGGATTAGAATCTAATCTAATGTAGTCTGACGGTACGGCCAGAAGTCTTACTCCCAGAGGTCTGTGAGCAATATCACTACAGACCACATGTCCTCCCAGGAGGCCATAGGATAATGTAGTCCTAATATATGGCCGAAAGCCCTCCTCCGGAGGTCTATGTCACATAACTGAAGCTCCTACCAGAAGCCTTTCCCTGCGAAACATGTGGGCAAGGTAGTTCAGTGCTTGTACTGGGCGTGTACCTCCTGGTGTCCTCTGGGTAACTTAGTCTGACACTAGGACTGGAAGTCTTCCCAGAAACTGTGGATATGTGTTCTGCCATCCCTGAACTCAGTCTTCCTCCTCGAGATCTCTGGGTTTTAAGCCACCAGGTCCAGGATGCGAACTGCGGTTGACTACATGGTAGTCCAGCGACATAGCCAAAACGCTAACTGCTGGTACCAGAAGCAGAAGATATTAAGGATATGATGTGAAAAGAATGTCTTTCTTGATCCCTCAAAGGAAACAGTGACAATCAGAAACTTTTTTTTTAAAGAGGTTTTTGCTATAGGGTGCATGCGCTCGCCAGACAGACAGAGACAGACAGAGAGACACAAAGTGAGAAATCATCCCCCAGGGGAGATGGCCACGCCACAATCCCTCGTTCTCCGTTCTCCTCTCGGGATCTTGGGCACACACACACATGCACCCAGAGTGAGTTTTAAGCCACCGGGTCTGAGACACGAACTGTGGTCAACTACGTGGTAGTCCAGCACCATAGCCATTACGCTAACTGCTGGTACCGACAATCAGAAACTTTTGAAGAGAAAAAGAGAAAAGATAGATATCCTGCAAATACCAAACATAAAATGATGCAAGATTTTGAGCCAATGCTGGGGGTGTAAGAAAATGGACTATATTTAAGTGTCCCTGTGAGCACCAGGTAGATCAAGACTTTGGAGCAAAAAAAGGGAATGCCAGCCCTACCACAAAATGTGGCTATTCCATGAATAATGTTTAATAAATCATAATATGAATGCTGTTTATGGCTTTCATGTTTTAAGGTGATATTTAATTATGGTTACAAAATAAACTGCATATGCTATCAAAATTAAATAAATAAAAAATAAATAAATAAAAAGGCGCCAGCAGGTGGCATGGTTAAGGTGCTGGATTCCAATGCAGCTGACAATGGTTTGAGTCCTGGGCCCACCAGCTTGAAACTCGCTGCCGGCATGGGTGCATGCATGTTGAAAATCCCAAGAGGCTGGAAGAGAAAGAATTACGAAGAGGCCACCATCCAGGGGGTGATATCTCACATAGCGACATAGCCATTACGACATCTGCTGGTCCAAAAATCTTTTTAAAAAATAATTAATATAAATCTACTTTCCAAATTTGAAAAAACAGCAGAACAACTGGGTAAGTATGAACCACCAGATTAAAGTTTCAATTGCTATGGTCAAAGCCATAAAAAATTAAGATTATAGTCATGCTAATTTCAACTTTGACATGGAGATTGTTAGGGGATGGTAAAAAGGCCATGCTTCCAGAACACCTTGGGTTTATGAACTCAGTGAATAACTGCAAAGAAGATGGTGAGAACACCTGCCCTCATGTGTCCTGCTAGAGAAGGACAGGCGGCACGGACGGGTGAGTGATCTGATGAGCATGGTCTCCAAATCATGGTGCGACAGACCACCTCTGGCATCATTCAGCCAGACTCACCTGTGAAAATTAAAGCCACCTGCCCTAGGAATAACCATAACCTTTTACTCTTACCTGTCTAAATTCTCCAAGAAGCAACTTTCCTTCCTCTTTCACCCAATAAATATGGAGGACTGGGCTTAGTTGGCACATCCCTGGTGTGGCCACTCCTGCTCCTGCTCACGGTCCCTCCAGACCAAGATCTGTGTCTCAAGTAGCACTTCATGCACACTTCAGGTGACTCTGCTGGACAGAAGAGTCACAGTTAATGGTCTTCAAAGTTACTCTCTTTAATAGGAGAAAATGTATTTTGAGGAAATATGTCAGATTTACAAAAAGCAGCCACTGAATTTACTTTACACAGCCTAATGAGTTACACCCTGTAGACATTTCATCCTAAATGTCTTTAGGCATCCTGAAATACCAATAGTTGGCATTTTTTAAAATCACAGTTCTGGGACCAGCAGATGGCACAGCAGTTACATCACTGGACTCACTATGACCAGCTCTGGTTCAAGTCCTGGAGCCAGTGGGTTGAGAATCACGCCGGGGACTGTGCGGGCATGCCAATGATCCTGGGAGAAGAATGGAGCAGGGACTGTGGCTTGGTCATCACCCCTGGGGGTTGATTTCTCACTTTCCCTCTCAGTGTCTCTGTATCTGTCTCTCTCTTTAGTGAGCAAAAACCTCAAAAAATTCACAGTTCCATCTTTTAAAACTGGTTCTCAAATTTTGCTTAAAGCAATCTAATCCAAATTTCAAAATGGTCTTGGCTGTGTGTCTGCAAACATAACCTTTTTCCTCTTTTGCTATAGGGCACATGCAATCACCAGAGAGAAGGGGGTAGTGAGAAATCTCACCCTGGGAGTGGCTACACTGAGAAGGGGGTAGTGAGAAATCTCACCCAGAGAGTGGCTACACTGAAATCCCCTCTCCTACATTCTCCTCCTAATTCTCCTTTTGGGAGTTTAAGCATGCACACATGCACACATGACTAGCATGTTTTTCAAGCTGCCAGGTCCAGGACTCAATCATGCTAATGGCTATGTGGAACCAGCCCCTAAACTACCACGCCACCAGCTGGCCCAATATAATTTTTTTTTTTTGAGAGGTTTTCGCTATAGGGAGCGAGCGCTCATGAGACAGATAGACAGAAAGCGAGAAATTACCCCCCAGGGGGGATGGCCATGCCGCAATCCCTTCTCCTCCATTCTCCTCTCGGGATCATAGGCATGCACGCACATGCACCCGGCGTGAGTTTAAGCCACCGGGTCCGGGACTCGAACCGCAGTCGACTATGTGGGAGTCCAGCAACATAGCCATTACACTAACTGCTGGTCCCGGCACAATATAATCTTTATAAAACATTTGAGAGTGGGGTTGTCTCTAAAGAAGGCTTAGTAAGCAGAAATTATTTTTTTATTATTTATTCTTAATTTTATTTATTCGTACATTTTTATTTTAATTTGACCAGAGAGAGATACAGAGAGAAAGAGGGAAGGTGAGAAAGCAAGCCACCAGATCCGGGACTCGAACCGCAGTCGGCCATGTGGGAGTGTCCAGCACCTTAACCACCACACCACCTGCTGGTCCTAGCAGAAATTAATTTTTTAAATTTAAGATCATTGATTCATGAGAAATTCTCAAGGAGGGCATTTCTCTCCATCAAAACAAAGATAAGCTAAGAATTATATTAAAATATCAGTGGAGGTGCCGGCAGGTGGCATGGTGGTTGAGGGCGCTGGACTCCCACATGGCAGACAATGGTTCAAGTCCCAGACCTGGTGGCGTGCTTTCTTGCTCCCTTTCTCTGCCCCTCTCTGGTCAAATTAGAATAAATAAATAAATACAGCTAAATAAAATAATTCTTTAAGTATATATTATCAGTGCAAACATGCCAGAAGTACATAGGATTAAAAATGCTGTGGAAAACTAAGTTAAATAAGAGAAATCTATTGCACCGACCTAGAAGCCGAGAGGAAATGGGTGATTTTCTTGTGAAATGCACATTAACAAAGTGGACTCTAAAATGAAATAGACTGATCACATAAAAAGCTGGGACTAATGCTCGAGATCCCCACGGGTTCGCATCTAGTGCCACGGACACTTCCCACATCCACAGTCACTCCCGAAGAACAAGGTCCACGAAGAGCGGCCGGGGTCTCGAAAAGTCCAGATGCCCCCGACGTGGCGCCATAGACAAAAGGAAAACGTTCTTCACACATTATTTGAGGACACAAAGAACACTTCTAGTGAAGTCTGGTTGGACATAAATAATGAATTTCGACTTACGTGGTGTCGTGCTCTGAAGGCGCGTTTCCGTGCGCGGGACTCGCGGGAGGAGGAAGTGCAGACACGGACGCAGGTGGCGCCGGCACCTCCCTTCGCCAGACCGACCACTGGTCCCCGCGCTCCTGCTCCCAGACGCGAGCCCCAGGCCGGGTGGAACCGCGGGCGCCCCAGGGAGCGGCGAGGCCTCCAGGCGTTGCGTGGACGAGGCTGCAGAGCTCTTCCGAGGAGGAGCAGAGCGGCCCCGCGGGCGCATGGCGCGCTTCCAGCCCGCCCTGTCGCTGTCCCCAAGCTCCGGGCTGTCCTATGAGGACGCGCCCCAAGGCGTCCTGCAGCCAGGGCACCTCGGCAGAGGGCATGGAAAAAGGACGGTCGCCCGCTGGCTCTGTGTGGCCCAGACTGTGGGAGGCCTGGCACTCGGCATGCATAGGCTTCCCAAGGCGCCCTCAGGCACCCTGTGGCACCCAGGGTGGGGACAGTCTGACTGGTTTTTCCTGTTTTCAAAACCCTTTCCCGAGGGCCTGGGAAGGAGTCACGCCCACAGACAGTAGCAGGCCCTACTGATCCCTGATAAGGCTCTTCCTGCATCCTGTCCCAGGGCCGCATCCTTGTGATATACACTAAGTCTCTAACCTGGTTTAAAAAAAAAAAAAAAAAAACACTCCTTTCTGATCTGAGCGATCTTTCTTTTCAATCACCAACCTGAAAACTGTAAAAGACCCCTGCTTCCTCTTGTCCTGCCTTGTTCGGCAAGACCAAGGGAAAAACTCTTCACTAAATTCCAAACTGTGTCTCTCGCTCTCAAAATCAAATAAAAGCAACCCCTGTACCTGATCACCCTGAGAAAGGCAAAAGGCATGTTGTGCCTCCTCTCCAGGCTCAAGTCACTAAAATTCTAGCTTAAATTTTGTAGATGGAAAATAACCAATTCTAAACATTAATAACTAATAATTAATGCGATTTATTTCCAAGCAAAATATGAATGACCTAGGCACAGAGAGGAGGCACAACATGCCTTTCCCAGGGTGATCAGCTACAGGGTTCCTTTTACTTGTTTTTTTCTTGAGACTGGCAAACAAAATTAGTGGAGAGATTTCCATTGGTCTGGCCCAAAGAGGCGGGACATGTGGACCCGGGACTTGTAGGCTGGTGGTTTCACATTTCCAAGGTTAGTGATTGGAAGGGGAGGTCTGTGTCCTGGGAAGAGATTCGTGAAGAAATACTTAATCTACATCTCAAGGAAAGGGAAGTTCTGTGTCTCTGGAAGAGGTTAGCAAGAGAATAGACTGTAATCGGTTAACAATAGACAGCTCAGACACTGTGCCAGGGGCAGGCTGAGGAAAGAAGGGAAAAATGGCCTGTTAATGGTTGTGAGTGTGACTCCCCCCCAGTCCCTTTGAAACGATTTTGGAAAACAGGAAAAAACAGTCAGACATTTTGTCCTCAATATAAACCGTGTTCATTATTATTTTGCAGAGCTGACTATTTCCATGGTCCTCACCACCCCGCCCATCCGCCACAGTCCAGGACAATCTCTCAGACTCAGTGTCCTGGTGATTTGATGCCATCAACGTAGAGATCCAAGCTGAAACAAG
Organism: Tupaia tana; assembly: GCA_026018925.1. Classification (NCBI taxonomy): domain Eukaryota; kingdom Metazoa; phylum Chordata; class Mammalia; order Scandentia; family Tupaiidae; genus Tupaia; species Tupaia tana. Next base: position 29,387,010 of record JAKSZU010000025.1, on the reverse strand, counting down.
GCCACTGTCTCCTGCCCTGATTAACTGGATGGAGATAAGACGCAACATGGCCAGCTCGAGGCCAGAGGGCACGGTGTCCTTGTCAGTGAGGCAGGAGTCCAGCAGAAGTGGGAAGGGGTGGGAGCACCTGACGAGGGACTAGACAGAAAACCCCGCCGAGGTCATGCAGGCAGGAGCTTCGAGTGGTGCGCCCGCGGGGTCTGCGCGCGGCCTGACTCCGAGCTCCGCTGCCCCGGCTCATAGAGCCGGAAGGTCAGTGTCCCCGGAGACGGTGCTGCCCATGTGCTCGCGCCTGAGCTAAAACCCGAAACCGCCGAGGCGGGGACAGGAGGCCGGCGCTCTCTCCCAGCCCCGCGGCTGCGCATAGCGCGTTCCCCGGAGCTCAGGGCCTCTTCCCGCCTCGGCCACCGCGGGCGGCGCCGTGGAAAGCTGCCGGTGGTGACGGTGCCTGAGGGACTCAGGACGCAGGGAGGAAAAGCAGCACCCGTCCCCCCATAAAGTGGGGAGGCCCTGACTGCCTCACCAGGGCCAGTTTCAGAGGGAAGGGGGCACCTGGGATGGCTTGGAAGTGGGGGGTCAGGGAAGACTGAAAAAGAAACCAGGGGTGCAGGCAGAGCACCCCACAGGCTGCGACCGGAAACCTTCACGTCTACTCTAACGAGCACCCCAGCTGGAGGGCTATGCAGGGAAGGCGAGGAGGCCGAGGGAGAAGGCAGAGCCCAGGCCGCGATCAGCCAGCGGAAAGGAGGGCTTGCGAGGTGTCTTTTCACAGTTGGGTTAGACGTGCCCCCAGGTACGATGGGGATCAATTTAAGCACACTTTCTTGGTCCCAGCTGTTCAACTACGTGGACAGTAGTTACACTTGGCAGGGTGATCTCAAATGGACAAAAACGTTGGGATCATTTTACAGCGTCTTAAGATGAACTGCCTTTGCCTGGGAGCTTCCTTCCCAGGACTTTGATGTCGAGATGTGCCTAGAGAATTGACTGCTGTGGAAAACGAAGATGGCATAAGTCCCACGGGGGAGGGCCTGTGTTCTTCCTATTAAGTGCGGCAGCACTGCCCTTCCCTTCCCGGGACCAGGGAGCTTCATGTGTCCCAGACAATGTGTGCTCCCATGTAACCACTACCCCCCATGAAGCGCCTGCAGGGTAACTTTGATGGTATAGGAGTTCTGCCACTCGGTGGCCCCCACATGGCTCTAGGGCCCACTGCACTCCATTAAAACCGATAATTCTATTCACATTGATTTTTCTTACAAAGGGGAGGTGCTTCTGGGTATTTAGGTCCACATTCTACTTTCATAAATTGTTCTGGGAGGCCCAATTATCACCCCTGTCCATCATGTACGTGTCATGTCTCCATCATCTTCTCGACCCCCAGCTAACTGTGCCTTCTTCGAGTTCTTCCAACAGTCGGAAATTGCGAGGGGCTTCTACTCCTGAGCCCGAGGTGCTGCCGTCTTGCATCGGGTAGCTGTTGCTCTAAGGCCAGCCCCTTCTTCCTCTTTTCTTTTTTTAAAGAGAGATTTTCTATATAGGGCCGGTGCTCGCCGGCAAGACACAGAGGGAGAGACAGAGACAGAAGGTGAGGAGTCACTGGGATGGCCACGCGCAGCTCCCCGGGATCTCACTCACGGGCCTGCTATTTCCAGCCTCCATGTGGGCACTCAAACCGCGGCTGCCCATGTGGGAGTCCAGCCACGTAACCACTACCCCCAGGAGTGCACTTTCACTGTGGGTAATAAAGTACCTTCTCCTTTTCCACCCAAGTGTTCGGGTCAGTTCTTGTCTGAAACCCAAGAACCTGGACATCATGAAGCCCTCCCACAGCACACTGAAGTTTATTTCATTCCTACTAGACCCTCACTTAGACTCAGAACAACCTAAGGTAAAATTTGATCTGAAATATAAAATGACAGTGAAATAACTACAAGAATAATGTAGCTATAAATTAGGCAGCCTGTTTAAAAAGGATTTAATCCAGTCTTCAAGTTTATCATCAAAAATTTCTCAAAGTCATCTTGTAAAATATTTTTACATATATTTGTAGATTATGTAATAATTTGTAGATTATTAATAATTTAAATAACAAGTGTAAGGTGCTAGGAGCCCTAATATTTAAATCACCATCAGTTTTCTAAAATATTATATTTCACATATAGATGTATTATAATCATATCCACCTTAATCTGAAATGTTTAAAATTGGTTTGCCCTTTTAAGTGAATATGAAGAAATCGGAATGTTATACTTATTTTAATAATATTTGTCTATCACTATGGATTTTTCTAATTGCTGGATATTAATTAATAATAAGGCACAGGTGGGGCAGTCAGGTGGCCTGATGGTTAAGGCAGCTAGACTCCCCCATGGCTGACCGTGGTTCGAGTCCCGGACCTGGCAGCTTGCTTTCTCACTTTCCTTCTCTCTCTCTGTCTTTCTCTGGTCAACGTCAATGAAATAAAATAATAAAAATAATTACAATGAATAAAAATGTTTTAAAAATAATAATGTAAGGCACAGGGTATTTATAAAGGTTTTTTGCCTTAGGGTGTGTGTGCTTGATGGAAAGAGACCGAGACAGTAAGAAGGAAAGTGAGAAATCCTTTTTTTAAAGGTATTTGACATAAAGTGTGTGTCCTCACTGGAGCAGGGCAGAGAGTGACAGACAGAGGGGAAGTGAGAAATGACCCCCAGGGGATGGCCACAGAGCAATCTCTTCTCCATTGCCGTGTGATCATCCCCCCAGGATGAGTTCTCACTTTCCCTCTCTTTCTCTGTCCCCCTCTAGCAAGCACATGTACCCTATGGCAAAAACTTTAAAACATTATCTCTGTATCATATAAAACTATTATAATTCCTAAAAAAAATGAAGCCTAATTAGTCTCCATTGATAACATATTCTCTTTCTGAAGATCCATCCAAACTAAAAAGCAGGGTGTGAAAAATAGATGCATCAAGATTGGAAAAATATTAATAATTGTTTAGATTGAGTAATGGGTACATAGATTTCTTTATAATATTCATTCTATTTTCGTATACTTAAATATGTTCAAATAAATCACTAAAAAATCATCTCACTACAGATGTTCTGGAGTCTTTCCCTAAGCTCCCAAAGACATAACCTCATACTCCTTCACTAGAACTGGGGTATGGTTAGCACACCAAGCACAGTGCAGTAGGCAGAGTGGCCCCCAGAGATCCACATCCTGACCCTGGGAGCCAATAAATACAGAGACTTCAAAAAGTGAGTGGAAAATGGAATTAACGTACAAGCTTATTTTGGTGCCAAAACAACTGGAAATCCTTATATAAATTTTCTATAATATGCTTTTTCCACAAACCTGGAGACTCCACGTATGCTACTTATATGGCAAGAAGGACTTTCCAGACGTAATTACAATGACAGGCCCTAAAAGCATCTCTTCTGTCTCCAGCTGGAGAAAGGTCTCTGCTTTTAGGGACTCATGTATCTAAAACTAATTTTTTTTTAGAGGTTTTCGCTATAGGGTGCGTGCACTTGCCAGACAGAGACAGACAGAGAGACAGAAAGCGAGAAATCACCCCCCAGAGGAGATGGTCATGCCGCAATCCCTTCTCCTACATTCTCCTCTCGGGATCTTGGGCACGCATGCACACGCGCACGATGTGAGTTTTAAGCCACCGGGTCCGGGACACAAACCACGGTTGACTACGTGGGAGTCCAGCGACATAGCCATTATGCTAACTGCTGGTTCCCTAAAACTATTTTTTTTAATTAAAAGAGAGAGAAAGGAAAAGACCAGAAGATGACTATAGCCCTAGTATGCAGAGCACGTGAGAACAGAAATGAGAACAGAGAGAGAGGACAGACGATCCCCCAAGGACATGGGCTCGGATCGTTGGCCTGGTGCTGGTCCTGGGGCACAGGCAAGTGAAGCAGTTGGTGAGAAAAGGCAAAGGTAGGGTCTTCTGAACCCATAGTTTCAAACTTCTAGGCTCCCTGTGAAAAACCAACGGAGAGAGACCAGCAGTTAGCGTAATGGCTATGTCGCTGGACTCCCATGTGGTCGACCGTGGTTCGCATCCCAGGCCCCGGTGGCTTAAAACTCATGCCGGGCATGTGTGAATCTGTGCCCAAGATCCTGAGAGAAGAATGGAGGAGAAGGGATTGTAGCATGGCCATCCCTTCTGGGTGGTGATTTCTTGCTTTGTGTCTTTCTGGCGAGCATATGCACCTTATAGCAAAAACCTCTCCAAAAAAAAGGAAGAAAACCAACAGAGGGGGACCAGCAGATGCACGTGATGGTTACAACACTGAACCCCCACACACTGACTGCATTTCAAGTTCTGGACCAGGCACCAATATGTGCATGCCCAAAATCCCGAGAGGAGACTGAAGGAGAAGTGATTGTGCCATGCCCATCTCCCCTAGGGGGTGATTTCTCCCTTTCTGTCTCTCCAAGAAGTACATACACCTTATAGCAAACCTATCTCCAAAAAAATATAGACGGGGCCAGCAGATGGTATGATGGTTAGGGCACTGGACTCCCACATGGTCGACTGCGGTTTGAGTTCCAGACTTGATAGCTTGCTTTCTCTTTCTCTTTCTCTTTCTCTTTCTCTTTCTCTTTCTCTCTCCCTCTCTCCCTCTCTCCCTCTCTCCCTCTCTCCCTCTCTCTCTCTCTCTGGCAAGTGCATGTGCCCTATAGCAAAAAATTTTTACATAGATATAAACCTTACTTTGGTCCTATATCAGCTTCGTACCATTGCAAATGACTTAAATACTGTTAATACCCCTCAGAAGGTGACTGCCTCTTGCATCTCTGTAGAACGAGGGTAACAGTCCCTTTATGATAGCAAGAACCTCAATAAATGCTATATTTTTTAATTTAAAGAATTAATTTTTTTATCAATATTATTTTTAATTTGCTATAGGGCACAGGTGTTCACCAGAGAGAGAGAGAGGAAAGGTAAGAGAGCAAGCTGCAGGTCTGAGACTGGAACCAAAGTTGACCAGGTGGGAATCCAGTGCCTCAACCACCACTCCACCTGCTGGCCCCGAAGAAATACTCTCTTAAAAAAAAATGTAAATAAAATAAAATTGGGTCTTGATGACAAAAATAGATGTCTTTGTTTTTCTTGATGATTCGAGGAAAATTTTTTTGGATATGCAAAAAGAGGTATTCATCAATTTTTAACATCTACTTTTATAGAATACATGCCTTTTTTATTGTATCACTGTACATCTTTACAATGTACAACATGTTTTTCCAGGCATGAATACAATGCATATCAGTGAAGTCAAAGCTATCACCATGTATATTAGCAGCAACAGATAACTTTTCATTTTTGTGTCTATTAAGTGTTTTCTTTTTTCCAAGGAAATGTTCTATGAAATTGTTGAGATAAACTGATCTTTTTTAGGACTCATCTAGCCCTGAGTCCATTAACCACAACAGATGCCAAAATTTTCCCTTTCGCTTTACTGAGGCAAGAATGTCAGGGGAAGCATATCCCCAGAGAGTTTCTAGTGTCTCTTGACAACTAATGTCCACTGAGGTTTATTATCGGAATGGAGAACAAGCCCCACAGGTTTGTAAACAGAATAAGATCCCTTCTGTAACTGTTATTTTAAAATAAAATAGGTTTCTGCATCTAAAAATATGTGAGACCCTTCTAATCAGACACACAGTGAGTGCTCAGGATCTGTGAGAGTCGAGAAGTGCTGAACACCGAGGGGGTGCCCACACTAAGCCCATTCTCGCTGAGGTCGGAGGGAAGGAAAGAGCAAGCCAAGAGGACTCCACTCTAGAATATCAACATTGTCTAACATAGGTGAGACTGCTCTTTGTCGTCTAATCCATTTAATCTTTTTGCTCCACTCCATGCCTGTTGTTTCTTATGCAAAGTTATGTACTAAAAATAAATGTGTACATAAATTGACACAGTTTAATACTAATATAATTGGTATACATTTTTGTGAAAAACAGGTGTACTGTTTGCATTGGCGGACACTTCCATTAGTTAAAAATATGTATGTACCAGCATAAAAATATTGAAATCACTCACATCAGACTCAAGTCAAGTGATCTGAGTGATCTGGCAAAATAAACAGAAAGAAAATTTAATTCTCAGGGACTGGCAGGTGGCGTGGTGGTTAAAGGTGCTGGACTTCCAAGTGACGAACCACAGTTCAAGTCATGAACCTGGTGGCTTGCTTTCTCACTTTTCCTCTCTCTCTTCCTCTGTCTCTCTCTAATAAAACTGGAAAATAATAATAATATGTAAAGTTAAAATAATTTTTTTAATTAATTCTCCTGAGAATTTTTGTTGTTTTTTGCCACAGGGCATGTGTACTCACCAGAGAGAGATATTGAGAGAGGAAGAAAGAGGGAAAGTAAGAAATCATCCCCCAGGAGCAAATGACCAGGCCACAGTCCCATCTCTTTTGTTCTCCTCTCTGGATTTTCGGCACGCATGTACCCGCACCCAGCATGATTTTCAAGCCGCTGGGTCAGGGACTGAAATCATGGTGGGCCGTGTAGGGATCCAGTACAGTGACCACCATGAGAATTCTGGCAGAGCACAAGGACATTGTTCATATTTGGACATGAACTGGAGAAAATGTAAGTAACTGATAGCTCCAAGTCAAACACAGCACTGTGTTTTATGAAAACAGTGTTAAGTATTGCACTTAATAAAGTGTGGACACACATTGGTGAAGACTCATGGTCTTCACCACACAGCAAGGCAGGTGAGCGAGTCCTGGAGATGTAAGCCACACCTAAAAGGTACGCATTAACCACCGCCGCGGGCTGGGTGCTAGGTTTCTGACCTCACAGCCTGCTTTCTTTGCTACTACACCAGTGTTTTTCAAACTTTTTACCATTATTTATAGTAAAAACAACATTTTGTCCATAACCTAGTTCACAAAAAAACACACATCTGATCCACCTGTGACAGAAATAAAGGAGATAAATGATAAAATAAAACGCAAGTGTTAAAATGCATGCCAGATCACACCTCCGTGTCCCCGAGTGTCACGGGCTCACACTGATGGCTGTCTGACTCCAGGGGCTGAGCATGCAGCAAGGAGCCTTTCTCTCTGGGTGCGTTTCCACCCGTGACAAGCTTTACAAAGGCAGATGTCACTCCAGGGCTTGGGAGACAGACCTGAGAGCAGTGACGGCTGCTATTTCTGTGTACGTTAGACAGACCCACACGGAAATCTGGGAGCTCCGAAAGCACTGAATCCACTCACAGCTACCTAGACAGAGGCACGGCCAGGCTGTACCAGAGCGAGGACACGTGTGGTGAGTCAGCCATGCGGTCCTTGGGCACTCTTTAAGATCATTCATTCCTCCCTTGTACTCATTAAGATATGACCAGTTGTAACTTTTCTTTTACTTAATCATTGTTCTGTAAAGATAATTGCATTTTGTGGGTGAAAGAATTGTTAGTCTTTCTTTTAGATACTACAAAGTAATGTTTGAAGACACTTAGATTCATAATCTTTTATGCCTGCAAGTATTAAGTCATTTCGCTGGCATCATAACACAGAAAATCTCTTCATAACTCACTTTATTTTAACTGACTAGACTGACCGTCGGCAAAGTCAATACTGAATATACGTCTCCACGTGGCTGGGACCCACCAGACGCAGGCACACATGGCCCCAGGCAATGCCAGCACTCCAAGTGTCTTCATCCTCCTGGGTTTCTCCGACCACCCCTGGTTGGAAAAGCCGCTCTTCGCAGTGGTGCTGGCTGCTTACATCTGCACCCTAGTGGGCAACATCTGGATCATCGTGGTGTCCAGGGTGGGCCCGCACCTCGGCAGCCCTATGTACTTCTTCCTCTCCAACCTGTCCTTTCTGGACCTGTGCTTCACCACAACCACCATCCCCCAGCTGCTGCTGAACCTCGGGGGCCCGGACAAGTCCATCAGCTACGGTGGCTGTGTGCCCAGTTCTACACGTTCCACTTCGTGGGAGCCACTGAGTGCGTGCTCCTGGCCGTGATGTCCCTGGATAGTTAAGCTGCCATCTGCAAACCTCTGCAGTACCCCACCATCATGCACCCATGATTCTGTGCTGTCCTGGTAGCCACGGCATGGCTGAGCGGTTTGGCTAACTCCTTGGTGCAGTCATCCCTCACCGTGCAGCTCCCACTCTGTGGGAACAGCGAGGTGGACGACTTCCTGTGTGAGGTCCCAGTGATGAACAGGATGTCGTGAGCTGATACCACTTTCAACATCACGATGCTGTCCGTTGTGGGGACGTTCTATTCCCTGGTCCCCTTGTCGCTCATTCTGGTCTCCTATGGGTGTATCATGGCTACTGTGCTCAGGGTTCGGTCCACAGCAGGAAAGAAGAAGGCCTTTAACACGTGTGGTTCTCATGTTGTTGTGGTATCTCTCTTCTATGGGCCAGTAATTAGCATGTACGTGGGACCCACTGCTACTCACGACCAGGCTGAGAACAAGCTCATGGCCCTCTTCTACAGCTTGGTGACTCCGATGCTTAACCCCTTCATCTACACCCTGAGGAACAAGGACATGAAGGGTGCAATGCAGAGGCTTCTCGTGTCACTGTGCCATCGAAAGAGAGAAGATACATAGCTGTTTCACACCCCACATCCTCACGGGTAGCTCGAATCTCCGGCTCTAACATCACCTCTGATTTAACCTCCTTCACCTTGAGCACCCTCAGTGCTCACCCTGTGTGTGTTCTCGCCAGAGAGACAGAAAAAGACAAAGAGACAGAAGTGAGAAATTACCACCAAGGGAGAATGACCACACTGCAATCCCTTATCCTCCATTCTCCTCTCAGGATATTGTGCATGCGTGCCCATGCACCCAGCAAGATTTTCAAGCTGCCGAGTCTAGAACTCGAACCGTGGTCGACTACTTGGGAATCCAGCAACAAAATCATTTCACCATCTACTAGTCCCTGAAGTGTGAATTCTAATCCTCAGATTGTCTGCAATTTGCCAGAGTGAGCACTTTGTCACTAAATTCCCTTACGTACCACTAGAGATTCTACTGTAGGAATCAAAAGAGGGATCAATAAGTAAGTGCTTGCTGATGGACTCACTCGGTTAAAGAAGAGCTGGACGCTACCCTCCGACGTGACGGTCTGAGTACAACGCCATAACATGGACTGCACTTAGGAGCTGATGTCCGGGTCGCTCTCCCCTTTGTGAGTAAACACTTTTTTTAAAAAAAGAATTATTTTATTTAACTTTATTTATTATTATTATCATTATTATTTTACAGTTTGATCAGAGACACAGAGAGAGAGAGAGGAAGTGAGAAAGCAAGCCACCAGGTCCAAGATTTGAACCGTGGTCGGCCATGTGGGAGTCGAGCACCTTTAACCACCATGCCACTTGCCGCCCCAAGAAAACACCCCCCAGGGAGGATGGCCACGCCACAATCCCTTCTCCTCCATTCTCCTCTCGGGATCTTGGGCATACACACACGTGCCCGGCGTGAATTTAAGCCACTGGGTCTGGGACGCGAACCACGGTCGACTACATGGGAGTCCAGCGACATAGTCATTACACTAACTGCTGGTCCCTGTGAGCAAACTCTTTTTATGGATTTCCAGCATATCTTACCAGTTAACAGCTTATGTTTTTTAACTGATCCTCTCAATCACACATACTGATCCTTTCAAATAAAGACCATTCAAAAGTCCTATCTGACTTGTCCCTTTCTGTAAGTCTTAATGGGATTTTGGGATTCTTTCCTTTTGAGGTATTTGACTGAAGAGATTCTTCCTAAGTTCCCAAAAGGAAAAGTTGTTGATTAAAGTTCTGATAAACCTCAAGGTAAGGGGGGAGGAGACATGACAGATGAGAAGGGAGAAAATCTGACAAGCTCTTTGTAGCCTCCTAGGACTGAGTCATTCCACCTCAGGGGGAAGACAATGCACCTGGAATGAGAAGATTGGGTGAATTTTGTACCTGATCAAAGAAGGAATTAGTTCGATGATTTAGGAATCGTGAGGATAGAAGTATTATGTTGATTTTATGGATAATATCAACTCTTCTTATTAGAAAATGTTATTTTCTGGGACCAGAAGTTAGCGTAATGGCTATGTCGCTGGACTCCCACGTAGTCGACCGCGGTTTGCTTTCCGGACCCGGTGGCTTAAACTCATGCCGGGCCCGTGTGCGTGCGTGCCCAAGATCCCGAGAGGAGAATGGAGGAGAAAGGACTGAGGCGTGGCCATCCCCCCTGGGGGGTGATTTCTCGCTTTCTGTCTCTCTGTCTCTGTCTGGCGAGCACACGCGCCCTATAGCAAAAAACTCTAAAAAAAAAAAAAAGAGAAGAAAAAAGAAAATGTTATTTTCTGTCAAGCAAGTGGTGTGGGGTTGAGGCAATGGATCCTACTTGGCCAGATTCACGGTTCAAGTCCCGGACCCAGCTTGAGAATTATGCTGGGTACATGTACATATGTGCCCATCCTGAGAGGAGAGTGGAGAAGGGATTGTGGCATGGTCATCCCCATTTCTCACTTCTCTTCTCTGTCTCTCTCTCTGGAGAACACATGCACCTTATAGCAAAGACTAAATAAAAAGAATAAATAAATAAATTTGTTATTGTCTCATACTTCCATGCTTCTCTTTACAATACCCACATCTATCAACTGCTGTAGAAGGAGAATATTTATTGTTTCTAACCAATCATTACATTCATGTGTGGGTCCCATACACCTGCCCACCGTGGAGTCATTGTGCTATCCACTTACAAATGACACACACAAAAAAAATAAATAAAACCTGCTACTTCAGTGTCCAGACCTGGCACAGAGATGTGCTGATTCCAATCAATAATTAATTAATTGTAATAAACTATTTCGACCTGCTATTTGTGAGCTATGCATAGACCCTAAGTTTTCCTTTGTAGACTAGAAGAGGCAGACACTTTCACTCTTACTGCAGACAAGGAAACGGCACATTTGAGGTGACCTGCTTCCCTGGTGTGGCTGTGCCCGCTAGGGACCAGGTCTTCTGATTCGATCACATGCCCCCCTTCATAGCACTGCTGGACGCGAACCTTCACGTTGCTCTGAATGACCACTCCTCTCTCCAGAAAGACTATAAAGAGGGCCAGCAGGTGACGTAGTGGTTAAGGTGCTGGACTCCCACTTGGTCAACGGTGGTTCAAATACCAGACCTGGTGACTTGAAAATCACACCAGGCAGGGCTGGCAGGTGGTTTGGTGGTTAAGGGTGTTGGATTCCCATGGTTGACCACAGTTCAAGTCCTGGACCCGGTGGCTTGCTTTCTCTCTCTCACTCTGTCCCTCTCTGGTAAAAATTAGAAAATAAATAAATAGATAAATAAAGTTAAATAATTTTTAAAAAAAGAAAGAAAAAAGAAAATCACATCAGGCATGTGTGTATGCCTGCACAAAATCCTAGAAGGAGAATGGAGACAAAGGGATTTTTGACATGGGCATTTTCCCAAGGGTGATTTCTCACTTTCCCTCTCTCTGTCTCTCCAGTGAGTGCATATGCCCTATGGCAAAAATCTTTTAAAAAGGGACCAACAGATGGGGAAAGGCTTACATCACTGGACTCCCACGTACTCGACCATGGTTTGAGTCCCAGACCCAGTGGCTTAAAGCTCACACCAGGAGTGTGTGGGCATGCCCAAGATTCAGAGAGGGGAATGGAGGAAAGGGGACTGTGATGTGGCCATGACCCCGGTGGGTGATTTCTCACTTTCTGTCTCTGTTTCTTTCTGTCTCTCCAGTGAGCACACATCCCCTATAGCAAAATATCTCTAAAAAAGTAAAGAAAGACCATAAGGTCTGCCCCCCAGAGAGGTTTTTGCTATAGGGTGTGTATGCTTGCCACAAAGACAGAGAGACAGAATCTTGGGCATGCACACACATGTGCCCAGCATGAGTTTAAGCCACTGGGTCCAGGACTCAAATTGGTTGACTATATGGGAGTCCAGCGACACAGTCATTACACCAACTGCTGGGCCCACATGAGGTGTCTTTCTATCTGGTAACTTGAGCAGTTAGCACAGTATGGGATACAGATTGCTCTAAATAAAAGCATTACCTTCTGTCTTCACTGTTAAAACCTGGACCCACAGGCTCATGCTAAAATGTACCATGAAACAAACAGTAAGTTTAACCATATAAGCTGGATTTTTCTTTTTTAGAGAGAGTGAGAATTTTGCTATAGGGCACATGCACTTGCCTGAGAGAGAAAGAGAGAGAGAGAGAGAGTGAGAAATTACCTCCCAGGGGATGGCCGTGCCACAATCCCTTTTCCTCCTGAGATTTTTGGGCACACACACACACACACACACCTGGTTGTTTCAAGCCTCCGGGTCTAGGACTCAAACAGCAATTGGCCATATGGAAGTCCAGTGCCTTAACCATTACACTATCTGCTGGTCCCTATGAGCTGGATTTTAAGGTAATATTTGCCAAACTGTCTTCTGATAATATTCTGGTAGATGTTAAGCATTGTACCAAAAACAAAGAGAGAAAGAAGAAAGAAAACAAAGATGAGAGGGAGGCAGGAAGGGAGTAACCCATACTCAAATAAGTGTGAAAAAAGCCATATAATAGCCTTAAAATTTTAGGATGAAAATTAACATATTAAGTGACTGAGAATTCCAGAGGAAACTGTTAAACTACACTTAAAATCTGTCCCAAAGGCCAGCAAGGTGGCATGATGGTTAGGGCGGCTGGATCCCACATGGCTGACTGTGTGGATCGAGTCTCCACACTCAAGACCAGAGGCTTGGAAAACACGCAAAGCAGTGTGTGTGTGCATGCCCAAAATCCAGAGAGTAGAGGAGAGAGTAAGGGAGGAGGAAATGCAGAGGGCCATCACCCCTGGGGTGATCTCTCACTTTCCCTCCCTCCCTCCCTCCCTCCCTCCCTCTCTCTCTCTCTCTCTGACAAGTGCCCGTGCTCTACAGCAAAGACAAACAAAACAGCTTTCCATATGTTTTTTTTTTCTTTCTGAATTTATTGGCTTCTCTTTGAGAGTCAGTGTAACAGACAGCAGTTTAGAAAATAACTCTGAATCCAGAAATCATACCAGAAAAGATACATGAGCCAAGTTTCTTTTGGTAATAAAATTTGAAATCCATTCAGTTGCATCATTTATTCAGAACACACATTTCCATTAACTTTTTGAAAACTCTGCGTATCTTCCCAAGTATTTGAAATCTCAGCAGTATGTGTTACTTGAAGATTTTTAAATTAGTATTCATTAAGCTAATTATTTTATCTTTATTTGTCATAAATATACTATTTAGTACATAGAAGAAAACTGTTATTGTACTTTAAGCATTAAAGTAGACTGTTACCTCTTTTATGTATATTACTCAATATACCATCTCCTGGGGATCAGCAGTAAGCGTAATGGCTATGTCGCTGGACTCCCATGTAGTTGACCACAGTTCGAGTCCTGGAGCCGGTGGCTTAAACTCACGCCAGGCGTGTGTGCGTGCATGCCCAAGATTATGAGAGGAGAATGGAGGAGAAGGGATTGTGGAATGGTCATCCACCGGGTGGTGATTTCTCACTTTCTGTCTCTCTCTCTCTCTGTATTTCTGGTGAGCACATGCACCCTATAGCAAAAACCTCTCCCCCCCCCAAAAAAAAAAGACATAACCTTTAAACATTTCTGTACTTAAACTGAGACAACTGGGAATGCCTTAAAACTGTAACAGTTAGAGCAAGGGGAAAAAGTGTATTTGGTTTTTTTCAGAATTATTTTATTTAACTTTCTTTATTTTTTATTTTGACCAGAGAAGAACAGAGCAAGAGGGAAAGAAACAGAAAGTAAAAAATCAAGCCACCTGGTCTGGGACTTGAAGTGAAGTTGGCCATGCAAGAGTCCCCCACCCCCAACCACCACGCCACCTGCCAGCCCCCTAAAAAAGTGTATTTCTGAAATGAAAAGCAACTTGATTAGTATAGAAAACAATATGAGTATTTTTTTTTTTTTGGAGAGGTTTTTTGCTATAGGGCGCGTGTGCTCGCCAGACAGACAGAGATAGACAGAGAGACAGAAAGCAGGAAATCACCCCCCAGGGGGGATGGCCACGCCGCAATCCCTTCTCCTCCATTCTCCTCTCGGGATCTTGGGCACGCACGCACACGCGCCCGGCGTGAGTCTAAGCCGCCGGGTCCGGGACTCGAACCACGGTCGACTACGTGGGAGTCCAGCGACATAGCCATTACGCTAACTGCTGGTCCCAATATGAGTATATTTTTATTGATGTTACTTTTAGATGCTAATCATGCTCAAAATCTGTATAATAAAAAATTGAGGGATGAGCAGATGGTGTGATGGTTACATTGCTGAACTCCCCTAAAGTAGACTGTGGTTCAAGTCTCAGACCTAGTGGTTTAAATATCATGCTGGGCACGTGTGTGTGCGTGCCAAAAATCCAGAGAGGAGACTGGGGGAGAAGGTATTACAGCGTGGCCATCCTCCATGGGGGGTGATTTCTCGCTTTCCATATCTCTGTCTCTCTCTGGTGAGTGCATACTCTATAGCAAAAATTTCTCAAAAAAATTGAAAGTACTGAGACCAGCAGATGCTATTGTGGTTACATCACTGGGCTCCCACATGGCCCACTGTGGTTTCAGTCCCAGGCCTGATGGCTTGAAACTCATATTGGGCCGGCATGCATGAGTGCCCAAGATTCTGGGAGAAGAAAACATTGCGGCATGGCCATCCCCCGGGGCATGATTTCTCACTTTCCCTTATATGTCTCTGTCTCTGTCTCTCTCTGGTGAGCTCACACGCCCTGAGACAAAAACCTCTAAGAACAAAATAAATTGAAAGTGCTAAAACTTAGTTTAGGACACATACATAAAGCTTAACACTTTGTCACCAAAATTATTTATATATTTTTTAATTGCTAGAGCACTGTGTGCACTTACGAGGGAAAGACGGGGGTGAGAAGCAGCCGCCACACAACGTGGTCAGACTGCCATCCCTTCTGCCCTCTCACGCTGTCCTGTTGGGATTTGGGGCACTTACACACACATTCCTGGAGTTTTTCAAACAATCAGGCCTGGATTCAAATGGCGGTCACCATGTGGGACCCAGCCCTGAACCACTAGGCAGCATAACCAGGACCGAATTATAGTCCCTGAGGGCCAAGAGTGGCTTTCACAGTTACGTGGTGTTGAATTAATTCACCATGACGTTGTGTAGTGAAGAAATAAACACTAAGAAGAACAAGAGGTCATTCAGACTTTTCTGGCATGTGTTCTGGTATGATCAAGATCTCAGCAAATTCTGGACAGATTTTTGCTCCAATAAAACTTTTGAGCACTATGTCAGAGTATGCTGTTTTCATGGCAACATGAAACTAGAATGATTACTTCTCGGAACTGACTCAGGTTGAGTTCTGTCTAGTGCCCCATCCTTAAAAAAAATCGCACCATGATTCCCCACGGCCCTGGAACCCTGAGTGTCACAGTCTGGAAAGACACTGGACTGAGCCTCGTCCAGAGGTGTCTGTTAACCTTTGCTTTAGTCACTCCTGAGCAGCCATGCTTTCTGCCTCACAGGGATGGGCTGTGTGGCTCTGAGCACACTCCTGTGTAGAGAAACCTTTGTTAAGCCATCTTCATTTCTGCCTTAAGGCTCTCCCCAAGTGCATTTCCAACGCCAGAGAGACTGAGAGACAGAAAGCAAAAAATCACACCCAGGGGTATGGCCATGCCACAATCCCTTCTCCTCCTTTATCCTGGGACCTTGGGCATCCCCCCCCCCCCCACACACACACACACATGTGCCTGGCGTGAGTTTTAAGTCAACAGGTCCAGCACTTGAACCGTGATCTACCATGTGGGAGTCCAGTGACGTGGCCCTTTATTATTTTTTTTTTTTAATTTGTCAGAAGTCGTGTGTGCTCACCAGAGAAAGACAGGGAGATGGAAAGAAAGCAAGAAATCACCTCCCGTGGGGGGTGGTCACATTGCAGTCCCTTCTCCACTTCTCCCTCCTGTGGGGATTTTGGGCACTCAGACACAGGCCCGTGGCATGCTTCGCAAGTCACAAGGTCCAGGACTCAAACCTCAGACTCAGCCATGTGGGATCCAGCTGCCTGAACCTTCCCACCACCTGCTGGCCCACAGAAAGAAAATTTTTACCATTTATATTTTCCTATCTTGTGTCTCTCCTCTGCTACTACAGAGTAGATGATAGATATTAACAGACAGGGAACCAGCAAGTTAGCATAATGGCTATGTCGCTGGATTCCCACATAGTCGACCACGGTTCGTGTCCCTGACCCGGTGGCTTAAAACTCATGCAGGGCGCGTGTGCGTGCGTGCCCAAGATCCCGAGAGGAGAATGGAGGAGAAGGGATTGAGGCGTGACCATCCCCCCTGGGGGGAGTTTTCTCGCTTTCTCTCTGTCTCTCTCTGTCTGGTGAGTGCACGTGCCCTATAGCGAAAACCTCTCCAAAAAAAACAGACAGAAAAAGAGAGGTCGTGACAGACTGCAGTTCTAGATATCTCTGCAGGAATAACACGAGGAAAGTGCCTCAACACTTTTCTATATGTTGTCCCCTCAGTGTCTTCCCAAGGTCTGGTTAAGCAGAATAATTATGGTCATTATTCAAAGAATGTCCAAAAACAAAATGCCCCTATATGACCTATTTCTCACAAATCCTTCACCTGTTTGTTCTTCTAAGGGGGGAGCTGAGGAAGCACTCACACCTGAGAGACTTGAGGGCTGAGGTGACAGCACCGCGGCGGTGCTGGCCCTCCAAGGGTGTACACAGAGTGCTCGAGCAGGGCTATCTGACCCACTGTACCTTCAGGAACAACAGTTCTTCTCACAAAGACAAAACCCTAGAGATCGTCTCACTGAGTGAACTAAGATGAAACGCTGGACACTTTTAAGTAGCTCTGTTGGGTCTGGGGATAAAGTATTCCCCGATGGACCTGCTCTTCAGAGCTGGTGAGAATGAGCTCACCTGTCCTGGTGGGCCCCCCGGCCTGGAGGAGCTCCCATGGGCCGCCTGCCTATTGAGAAACGAGTGGATACTTTGATAAACTCCCTAGCTATTTTTATACCTCTAAACAACAAATATACTCTTTACCCAGATCTGCAGAGATTGCCCCCACTCCTCTAGGGAGTTTCCTGAGCAAGTGCAGCAGCTCTTTAGCCCCTCAGCAGCAGTGGAGGTCAGGCTCCGACTCCGACTTAGCGCTGCCCGACGTAGCGCTGCCCGACTTCTTGCTGCCTTAATCACTCCCCATGCAGAACACAGCTATTATGAGTAAGTAGGTGACTGTCCAGGGAATCAGGAAGTAAACTGCTTCTTTTCCACATTGAGGACAGGAGAAAGGTAAGAAAGTTACGAGTGACCAAAATCCAGAATGCTGTTTTTACTAATTTTTCTTTTTCTTTTTTTTTTTTTTGGAGAGGTTTTCCACTATAGGGCATGTGCGCTCGCCAGACAGACAGAGATACACATAGAGACAGAAAGCGAGAAATCACCCCCCAGGGGGGATGGCCATGCCGCAATCCCTTCTCCACCATTCTCCTCTCGGGATCTTGGGCACGCACGCACACATGCCCGGCGTGAGTTTTAAGCCACTGGGTCCTGGACACAAACCGCGGTCAACTACGTGGGAGTCCAGCGACATAGCCATTACGCTAACTGCTGGTTCCTTACTAATTTTGATGTTTTACTCCATCACTCATGTAAAGAATTACTAGAGGATTTTATAAATCTATGTATTTTTCATCTATTCTGTCTTACAAATCTAAAACTATGCGCTTTATGCACAACTAACAGATATCAGCAAAAATGGATGGACTCTTCCACACTTTACTCTTGTCTACATGTTGAAAAGGGGCAGGATGGTGGCTGCGGCCTCTGCTGCTGCCAGATTTGCTGGTCGTCACGTTTTGCAAGCCACGAAGCACATGGAGCCTCTAGTAAAAGAAGTTTTCAAAGTTTACTGAAACCTGCCTGCAGTGGTGGCCATTTCAGAGGTGGATCTGAACCTAAAATGATGAACCAGAAGCCGGGCTAACATCAGGTGTGAGCCAGAATGCTGACAAAGGAGAATGAGAGCTGCTCATGGCCCATTATGCTTCTCAGTCATATGAAGGAGGGGCTCCTCACACAGCAGCCAGAGCAGTGAAGCCCAAGATTCACTAGAAGGCCAAGCTAAAAAATGAAGGGAATGCATGATTTTAAGTTAATACTAGTTTACATATATAAGTATCAACTTTTTACGATACAATGCCTCAGAGCTGCAATTTTTTTATTATTTTTTAATTTTTTTATTGTCATTTATTATTATTATTATTATTATTATTATTTTGAAGTTGTGCAGAAAGAGACAGAGAGAGAGAGAAGGAAAGTGAGAAAGCAAGCTGCCAGGTCCAGGATTTGAACCATGGTCAGCCACGTGGGAGTACAGCTGCCTTAACCACCACGCCACCTGCCAGCCCCATCAGAGCTGCAATTTTTAAAAATGATTTAACATGAGCTAAGTCAGTCTTGGTATAAGTTTGATTAAAATTGAGGATTTTCAATCAACTACAGACTAGTTTAGAATATTTAGCAATTCTCAGTAATTATGGACAAATGTGTACCATTTGAATAGATATATTGCTCATTAAGTAAATAATGTGGCACCGTGTACACTTCTTAAAGGTAAAGTGAAGACAGGCTAGTGGGAGGCTGACGAACGAGTGATTAAAATCTGTAACAGACATTACAGTGGAATTAACACAGGGACTTACCAGGGGGAAAAGTTGTTCAAGGTATAGACAACCGCCCAGCTGCTTGGACTCTTGTATTTAATGGTGAATTTAGCCATGATTGTGACTAAAATTTTTTTCATGGTAAAGACTGGTTTATTGATGGCATTTAGTACAAGTCAGAAATTACGGATCCCCAGGGAAAAGCCCAGGTATCTGATTACTGGTCCCTAGAGAGCTGGACAAAGTCCTAGAAGGGCCTGCTGGGATGACAAAGGCAGCCTGCTGCTTGGGAAGTGAGGCCACAGCAGCTGCTACGTGGCACCAGCCGTCCCACAGGAGGGCATCGAGGCCACAGCAGCTGCTACGTGGCACCAGCCGTCCCACAGGAGGGCATCGAGGCCACAGCAGCTGATACGTGGCACCAGCCGTCCCACAGGAGGGCATCGAGGCCACAGCAGCTGCTACGTGGCACCAGCCGTCCCACAGGAGGGCATCGAGGCCACAGCAGCTGCTACGTGGCACCAGCTGTCCCACAGGAGGGCATCGAGGCCACAGCAGCTGATACGTGGCACGAGCCGTCCCACAGGAGGGCATTGAGGCCACAGCAGCTGCTACGTGGCACCAGCCGTCCCACAGGAGGGCATCGGCTACTCCGCAAGGGAATTCCACTCTGGAACTTTATTTTCAAAATGCCTGTGTGAAGCAGTGCTTACAGTCCTCTGGGCAATCGGACATTCCACCGCATCTTGTCTCAGCTTCTGCTCATCAACCGCAACAACCAAACTGCAGTGACTTAAATTCTTACCTCATACATTGAAGACAACCGCTGAGGGGGGTTCCAGGTGCTGGACTCCCACATAGCTAACCTTTGTCAAATTAAATAATAATAATAACAAATACAATTAAATAAATAAAATTTTAAATTTAAAAAACTAATTTGTGTGATAATTAAGGGCGTATGATTTTTTTTAAGAATTATGTTCCTTATTATCATTATTGATAATGTTGAGAGAGAATACATGCACAAATATATACTGTACTGTAACTGTAAAGAACGTGGTTGAGGGAACCAGCAGTTAGCATAATGGCTATGTTGCTGGACTCCCACGTAGTCGACCGCGGTTTGCGTCCCTGACCCGGGGACCAGCAGTTAGCGTAGTGGCTATGTCGCTGGACTCCCACGTAGTCGACCGCGGTTCGAGTCTCAGACCTGGTGGCTTAAACTCACGCCGGGCGTGTGTGCATGCGTGCCCAAGATCCTGAGAGGAGAATGGAGGAGAAGGGATTGCAGCGTGGCCATCCCCCCTTGGGGGTGATTTCTCGCTTTCTATCTCTCTGTCTCTCTCTGTCTGTCTGGTGAGCACACGCGCCCTATAGCAAAAACCTCTCAAAAAAAAAAAAAAAAAACTCACACCGGGTGCGTGTGCATGCGTGCCCAAGATCCCAGGAGGAGAATGGAGGAGAAGGGATTGCGGCGTGACCATCCCACCTGAGGGGTGATTTTTTGCTTTCTGTCTCTATGTCTCTCTCTGTCGTTCTGGCGAGCACACGCGCCCTATAGTGAAAACCTCTCCAAAAAAAAAAAAAGAATGTGGTTGAAAGATTAGAAGTATTTTTCAGATGTTTTGTCAAATACTTGTGAGCGTTCACAAAATAGATAGAAGTAAATATTTTCTCAGCATAAAGACCTCCTAAGTTCAAAATCATATCGGCCAGTATTGTAGTATTTTACATATGTTAGTGCTAACCCTGTGTGAACTCTCCTCAGGGTGTCTATGGCTGTCCCCGTCATAGGGTAGGGACTGTGTCTCTGTCTCTGTCTTTCTGGCAAGCAAACACGCTCTATAGCAAAAACCTCTTAAAAAAAAAAAAAAGGGCTTCTGTCATAGGACGTGTATGTTCTCCAGAGAGAAACAGAGAGAGGGAAAGTGAGAAATCATCCCCCCAGGAGCATGTCCCACTCCACAATCCCTTCTCTATTTTCCTCTCAGGATTTTGAGCCCACACGCAAAGAATGATTTTCAATCCACCAGGTCTGGGACTCAACTCCTGGTTGGCCATGTGGGAGTCCAGCATTTTTTTAAATTATTTTATTTAACTTTATTTATTTATTTTAATTTGACCAGAGGGGGACAGAGTGAGAAAGGGAGAGAGAAAGCAAACCACCAAGTCTAGGACTTGAACTGTAGTCGGCCATGTGGGAGTCCAGTGCCCCCAACCACCACACCACCTGCTGGCCCAAAGGGAGTTCAGCATCTTAACGACCATGCCACCTGCTGGCCCCTGTATATACAATTTTTATTTAAGGAGGCTGCGATAATTTAGGATTATAAGCTGAGTCATAAAGATCTTCAGAGTGTACACAGGATCCAGGATCCGGAGACGACCAAAAACAGTGTGGTAGTCCCTGCAGGGGTCAGCTGACCACAGGCCCCGGGACACTGAGAAAAATACAACCTGTGATCCCGAGCTAGGGCTTTGGAGATGGGATGTCTTCTCTTTCATGGACAACTGTTTGAACACAGACATCAGAGATAATGACTAGTTATTTAAATATTTTTTCAGAGTAGATTTATTTCCAAAATCACTATGTGTGCTATTGTGGGGACACGTTTAAGAGAGAGAATTTGAGGTGTGGGGACATGCTCTGAGCAAACACCACATGCTCTTTTGGGGTTTAGCAGAACCTTGTAACTTGTCTTTCCTTGACCTTGGCTGCAGACAGAGCAAGGGTGGAAATTGCTAGGGGCGTTCCAACAGATACATCTGATGGACTTCAAGAAACATCTTGGCAAAATCCAATCCCTGCTCTGCATCTGAAAGGTTCCTTAGCCTACTCTGGGTGTGGTGGTGTGAGAAGATCTTTAGCTCCTTCCCCACACCTAACAGCTAATTCTCTGCATTAGAAAGGAAGATGAGATTTTCTCTTGATGGGATTATCACCAAGGGATACACCTGGCCTGGTGTGACTAAGCCCTCATAGATTTGTTAACTGCTTCTTATTGTCTGTAACCTGGCAACCAATGTATGAAGTGTCGTAAAACATACATGTGTAATGTCTCCTTGTTCTATAAATAAAGTCGTCCAGTTCATCTGGGCGGCACAAGTTGCTTGGGCTAACTAGGCTCAGGCTGCCTGTGTCCGTTTCTACTCTATCTTTTGTCTCATTTTTTCTGCTTCTTCCATAGTAGTGCCGAGCCTGGGGGCGGACGCCGACATGCTATAAATGGTAAACTTATTTCATGGCATTAACAGCACTGTAATTCTAGTGTTTGGAATACACATTATTTAAGAAAAAATTTTATTTGTAGTACATTCACTACCTAGAGAAAAAATGTTTTGAAAATATATTTCATATTTCTTTGCCCCATAGCTCTCTTCCATATTCAATAACTTTTGCATCTACTAACCTGTCTAGTGAAATACCAGGAGGATTCTCCAAATGTCTCATGAGTCAACATTTTCTATGACACTTTGGGCTAATGAAATCAACCAGGGGCAGTCCTAAGGGTTTAGGTCATCTTCCTTGATGTTCTGGGTTTCCAGTCAATATTGGGCAATTTTGTTCAATTCTTATTCTGAATTTTCTGGTTGCTTTTCATGTTTTTCTCCCATTAAATCTACCCATAGATTGATTTAAAGTCAGAGCAAGCATAGAAATGTGTGGGAGGCTTCACCCTCTCAGCTGAAGCTGCAGTCCAGGAGGAGGAGTTCCTTGGAGACCCCTCAGTACAACCAGAGGAGTCCAGCTGGAGAGCGGCACCTGGACAGCCGAGCCTGGCAGGACCCACGTCCCACAGAGGACTCTGCGTGGTCAAGCTCTCCTGAAGCACAGCAATGTCCCTTTCATGTCTCTTGGGTTGGACAGACAATGCGTGGGAAGCAGAGAATGAGAACTTAGATCTGCAAAGGCTGATGGCTTTGGTTTGCTTTCAGAAGTCTGAAAATATTGAGAATCTCTGCAGAGAAATCCTTTTATCTGCATTTTATGTATTCTTTATTATAAGAGAAGGACATGAAGCTATTTCTTGATTTATGATATCAGACTTTTTTTTTTTATAACCAACTGAGTTTTATTTCTTGTATAACCCTAACCCTAACATCTTTCAGGTGAAAAAAATACTAAATTTGAATAAAGATACCACAGAATGAATTAGAAAAAAACTCTCAAAAAAAATGAATTAGAGCCAAATAAAAATTAGCTTTGGGGAGGGAACATAATTCTACTCAATTAAGGCAAAGATGTTTATAGACCACAGATTAGTTTATTTTTAACACCCATCATGCCATGAATTTATAGGGAATAGGTTCAGTAGCTCAGGCTCCTTTCCATTGGTTCTCACGGAGTGTGCTTCTCTGGGTGGAGCAGGCTGGCGCTTTAGTTGAACCCAGGTACCTTTCTCTTTGGCTTCCTTCTTTTTTCTGGTCATTTTCCTTCACACAGTTTAGAAAGCTATCTCTGCTCTTAGAATGCTTAATATGCTCAATACGCACATTGATTCTCTTGGCAAGAATCTTGTCCTTAACTTGTTTGTTCACAAGAATGCCAACAGCATGCTGGGTAACATTGTAGACTCTTCCAGTTTTGCCATGGTAACATTCATGGGGCATTCCTTTTTGAACAGTACCCATTCCCTTGATGTCTACAATATCACCTTTCTTGTAGATTCGCATATGTGTTGCCAAAGGAACAACTCCATGTTTTCTAAAAGGCCTAGAAAACATATATTGGGTGCCTCTCCTCTTTCCCTCCGTGTTCGTCATTTTGCTTAATTACTGGGAGATGGCGGTTACGACCAAAAGGAAGCCAGACATTATTTTTAAAGAAATCATTTTAACTTTCTTTTATTCATTTTTTTAAATAATTCATTTTTTAAAAATTGACCATAGAAGGAAACAGGGAGGGAGAGAAAGAAGGAAAGAGAGAGAAAGGGAGAAGGCAAGCCGCCGGGTCTGGCACCTGAACCATGGCTGGCCATGTGGGAGTCCAACACCCTTAACCACCTCGCCACCTGTCAGCCCCGATATCAGACATTTTAACCCAGCACAAATAAGAGCAAAATGTAGGTTAAATTAAACATTAAGAATTGAAATATTTTATTCTTGAAGATTAAGGAGCTAGAGGACTCAGTCTTTTTATCTCCTCCGTGAGTGAGACAGAGAGGCAGAGAGGCAGCATCCCCAACAGGGCCTTGAGGCAGACCCCCCACCCCGAGCCAGGCCTGGGTCAGGGCAAGCAGCCACCCAGGTACTCAGGTCTCCAGACTTGACCTGGGGAGCTTCTCCTGCCCACGGAGCCACATTCTGCCCAGGGCCACGTCAGCCTCTGAGTTTTATTTTATTTTTGATCATTTTATTTTTATCCATTTATAAATCTTATAATGTACATAAAAATTGTTTGAAGATTTTCTATATTATAATAGCTTTTTTATAGACAGAAGGATCTGTAGCTCTTTCTGAATTAATCGGCAGGGGATATATGAGAATGAGATAGTCAAAGAATTAACATGGGACTGAATTTAATTTTCAAGAAATTTCAGTTTTGCTTTACATAATTTTTTAAAGAATTATTTTATTTAACTTTATTTATTTATTTATTTTTTTATTTGACCAGATAGGGACAGAGTAAGAGAGAGATGGAAGGTGAGAAAGCAAGCCACCAGGTCCAGGACTCAAACTGTGGTCAGCCATGTGGGAATCCAGCGCCCTTAATCACCATGCCACTTGCCGGCCCCTGTTTTACATCATTTTAACTGAAGCCCTGTTTTATTCAGAAGTTAGGTACAAGTATACACACCAATGTGTCTGTCAAAATAGATATTAATTATTCATCGGCCCACTTAGACATTGCAGCACGCTGACCATGGGTAATGACAGTGTGCGACGTGTTTTAGAGCCATATACATAGCTTTTTTTTTTGACAGAGTGCATGTGCTGGGTGGGGGTCGGGGTGGGATGCACCACCACCGGGTTCCTTTGACCACGACCCTCTCCCAGGCCCTCCAGCTCCTGGGGTCCTGGGTGTTTGCACACTCCCAGCGTGTTCTCAGGCTGGCCGTGAGAGCCCAACCTGGGTGACCATGCAAGTCCCAGCCTTGAGGGCATGCGCATCATTCCTACCCCACCATAGATGGGCCAGAGTTTTCTCCTATCTGCCTCAGTCAGTGGCAGAACTCAGGTTCAAATAGTTACTTTTTTTTTGAGGGGGGAGGTATTTGCTATAGGGCACATGCGCTCTCCAGAAAGACATAGAGAGACAGAGAGACAGAAAGCGAGAAATCACCCCCCAGGGGGGATGGCCACGCTGCAATCCCTTCTCCTCCATTCTCCTCTCAGGATCTTGGGCACGCACGCACACGCGCCCGGCGTCAGTTTTAAGCCACCAGATCGGGGACGCGAACCGCGGTCAACTACATGGGAGTCCAGTGACATAGCCATTACACTAACTGCTGGTCCCCAAATAGTTACTTTTGAAAAGCTAATTCTGAGAAAATTTGGAAATGACTTTCTCCAAACCACTATTTCACCCATTATATCCAGTTATTCTGATAAATTGCCCACTTTTGAATCATGGTCAGTCTGTATTTTTTCCTCATAATATTCAAGAAATACATTTGAAATGGCAAAACAGAAAGCACAGCTTTTACACTCTGTCTATCTGAGCAGGTTGAAATACAAAGAGAGAAGGAGGTGCCTATCGGATAATTTATTGTTGTGTTTCAACTAACGCTTAGTTTTTTACTACAGTTGACACATGAAAAGTTTAGAATGGCTGACGAGTATAACCTGTGAGTATGAAGGTAAAAACTTACAAGGGGACCTTCAGCACTGTCTGTGCCGTGACCTATCAGCAGGGCTGAGCTTCCTCTGCCCTCCATGTTTACCGCTGTCCTGTGTGATGAGAACTCTGGACACACAGCCACCCTGCTAGCAGAACTAGGTAGAAACTATAGGTGATATTTTTGCATCAGGTGATAAGAAATTATCTTTTTATATCAGTGATTGTAAACTCTGGCAAATGACTATTGAGAATGTGTTCAGTTGTCAGGTTCGGGAGTTCCGAGATGCTTGTTTGTATGTAGAGAAACCATATCTGTATTGCACTGCTAAATAACTCAGCACATTAGCCCTTCAAACAGAGGCAGTTTTAAAGTATTTTTCAGCAAATTGAATAGTCCATTATTTGTTAATACATAGACAAAGCTAGTCTTTTCCCATTTATCACCCCATTAATGTAACTTCACAAAATATCAGCCTAGGTTCTTTTTTTTAAAGAATTATTTATTTAGTTAATTCCGTTTGTTATTAGACTTGAACCACAGTTGGCCATGTGGGAATCCAGCGCCTTTAACTACCACACCACCTACTGGCCCCAGCCTAGGTTTTTAATTTTGAAATGCTAACTAATAGCTTTAAGTAATGTTTTATTATCATTTCTTAAAAATAGGATCTCTTTTATTCAAATAACTGTTCTATTTTACTTATTATTATTTGTTTAAATTTGCTATAGGGTACATGTGCTCACCAGAGAGAGAGAGGCAGGGAGAGAGAGGGGGAAAGCAAGAGAGCAAGCCGCTGGGTCCAGGACACAGACCTGGTCTGTCATGTGGAGCCCATGTCTTCACCACCACACCTGCTGGCTCTGAAATAGGGCCTCTTTATGTTACCCAGACAGATCTTAAACTCTTCATCCTCCTTCTTCAGCCTTCTGGGTAGCTGGGATTACAGCCAGGCACCACTATACTCCGGTTAAGTGATTTTTTTATTATTATTCATCATGTGATTTAACTTTTCATCTATTCATAAATAACACACACACACACACACACACACACACACACACACACACCGGGCAGGCTTTGTGTGTTATGGGCAGAAAGAAGAGCAATGGCATCACTTCTGCTCTGTAATGCTATAGAAAAATTTTCGGGAGAAGGTGTTAAATATTTACCAACTGGTACGTGGTTGTAATTTTTCTTGTAACAGTCCTGGTAACTAAAGACTGTTGAGACATGCCAAGTCCTAAGCTCTGTTATAAGCACCTTGTGCTTATTGCTTATTTAACTTTGATCCTTCCCCTTGGCCTATGCATGGTGCATCTCGTCCATGAGGCCAGAGCTCAGCTCTGGGGCGCCCAGGCTGGGATCGCACTGGCCAAATGCAGACCCGCCCACAGCAGGGACTGCACATGAAGTCCACACTAGACAGTCAGACCTGAGAGCCAGACAGACCTGAGGAGTATCAGACAGACCTGAGGACTATCAGACAGACCTGAGGACTATCAGAGAGACCTGAGGAGTATCAGACAGACCTGAGGAGTATCAGAGAGACCTGAGGAGTATCAGACAGACCTGAGGACTATCAGACAGACCTGAGGAGTATCAGACAGACCTGAGGACTATCAGACAGACCTGAGGACTATCAGAGAGACCTGAGGAGTATCAGACAGACCTGAGGAGTATCAGACAGACCTGAGGAGTATCAGACAGACCTGAGGAGTATCAGACAGACCTGAGGAGTATCAGACAGATCTGAGGAGTATCAGACAGACCTGAGGACTATCAGAGAGACCTGAGGAGTATCAGAGAGACCTGAGGAGTATCAGACAGGCCTGAGGAGTATCAGAGAGACCTGAGGAGTATCAGACAGACCTGAGGAGTATGAGAGAGATCTGAGGAGTATCAGACAGACCTGAGGAGTATGAGAGAGATCTGAAGAGTATCAGACAGACCTGAGGAGTATCAGACAGACCTGAGGACTATCAGAGAGACCTGAGGACTATCAGAGAGAACTGAGGACTATCAGAGAGACCTGAGGACTATCAGAGAGACCTGAGGACTATCAGAGAGACCTGAGGACTATCAGAGAGAACTGAGGACTATCAGAGAGAACTGAGGAGTATCAGACAGACCTGAGCGTCAGGCATACTTGATCGTCAGACAGACCTGAGCGGTAAAACACAGACCTGAGTGTCAGACAGAAAGGAGGAGTAAAAGAAAGACCTGAGGAGTGTCAGACAGACCTGAGTGCCAGACAAAATGGAGGAGTAACAGAAAGACCTGAGGAGTGTCAGACAGGCCCCGCAGGCCCAGGGTCTCTCAGTAAGCCAAGAACATTTAGCTAGTTCTCTAAAGAGTCAGAGGAGCTGCCACAGCAGAAGGAATGGTCCCAGGCTAGCACCATAGCACCAGGCTGTGCTGGGACGTGTCAGAACACAGAACCAGAAGGTGCATTGTGGACAGAGGACGGGGACAGAGGGGCAGGAGTCCATGTGTGCTGGCTGTTGAGGCAGTCTTGGAAAATTAGAACATGTCTTAAATATAACCCAAATGGCTGATGCTCTCCTGTGGACGGCATGATTCTGATGAGCCGCGAATGCGGTACGAACCCACACTGGTCGCGAGGGCTGACTGCTGCCCAAAATGCAATGCCAGGCCTCAAGTAGTTGTGGGCGCCGATTTTTTTTAGAGCAAGAGGTCAGTTAAGACACTTTGCATTCACATGTACCAGTTTTGGGACTGACAGGTGGAGCAGCAATTAAGGCGCTGGACTCCCACATGGCTGACCATGGTTCAAGTCCCAGATCTGGCAGCTTGCTATCTCACATGCCCGCCCGCTCGCTCGCTCGCTCTCTCTCTCTCTCTTTCTCTCTCTCTCATCATATTAAAAATAAATAATGGAGGAACCAGCAGTTCGCGTAATGGCTATGTCGCTGGACTCCCATGTAGTAGATCGCAGTTCATGTCCCGGACCCAGTGGCTTAAAACTCACGCCGGGCACGTGTGCGTACGTGCCCAAGATCCTGGGAGAAAGGATTGCGGCATGGCCATCCCCCCTGGGGGGTGATTTCTCGCTTTCTGTCTCTCTGTCTCTCTCTGTCCGGTGAGCGCACACGCCCTATAGCGAAAACCTCTCCAAAAAAATAAATAAATAATAAAAAAAAAATAATGGAGACCAGCAGATAGCATAATGGGTACATCGCTGGACTCTCATGTAGTCGACCATGGTTCAAGTCCCGAATCTGGTGGCTTAAACTCACACCAGGGCACGTGTGGGCATGTCCAAGATCCCAAGAGGAAAATTGAGAAGGAATTGCAGCATCTCTCTCTGTCTTTCTGGTGAATGCACATGTCCTATAACAAAAATCTCTCTGAAAAAAAAAAAGATAATTAATAAAATAAGATAAATGATTTTTTTAATTATTTTATTGAACTTTATTTATTTATTTTAATTTGACCAAAGAGAGACAGAGTGAGAGAGAGAGAAAGTGAGAAGGCAAGCTGCCAGGTCCGAGACCTGAACCACGGTCAGCTATGTGGGAGTCCAGCACCCTTAACCACCATGCCACCTGCCGGCCCCAGGCAAATGATTCTTTAGAAAAAAGTTCATAAATAAAATTTGAAACTCATTCTTTTTAGAGAAATGGCCAGTTCAGGTGGCAGATACGGTACTGAGGATGAGAACATCGAAGGGCCACGGCCAGTGCCAGACACGTCCCTGACAAGGCGCTCGAGGGGCTGGCCACTGAACTATGGAGAGGAAGAACCCCTGCATCCTAAAAACACTTTACAGGAGGTATAGTGGTAGCAATTGACTTTACAAGTTCAGACATGGCAATTTGTCTATAACAAGATAACTCTTGAGACCTAAGGAAGAACTATCGTGGCAAGGATGGGTGTGAAGTCTAAGGTCTTTATGAAAATAACCGTGAATTCATGTTACTGGACTAAAGGAGGGTACCCGGGACTCAAGATGAGAAAATTAACTAAAAACACTGCTAAACAAGGTCAAGTAATGTTGGTGATGATTACAAGGGACTGAATGCATTCACGACTGAATTACAGAGTTTGAGAGAAAAATTCCTTGTCCACCAACACTGTTTTCTGAATTAAGACTCTCCTGTTTAAGCCTCTGATACTGCTGATGGTGGACCTGGAATGTGAAACTGGCCTTCATGGGGACACATAATCGAACTTCCCCTTAGTCTACCTGATGACCCAGAGGATTCTAACCTACACCAGGCTCCTTCAACCTGAATTCTGTCAATGACAGAACTGGGGTGTCATGCCAGCCTACACAAAATGCACATCCAGGCTCCTGCCAGTTTCACCATGGGACCCAAAACCTTCCAACCACTGCTAGGCCACCTCATCTGAAACAATGCTCTATATTACATCAGAGTGTCACAACAGTCTTGACCACAGAGTACATTCTGGCTCACAAAGGTCCTCGCCAGAATCCAGACTGATCCAGCCACTGCTAAGGCCACCTCATTCTGGCCAATGATGCTGATTGAGCACCAGTCTTGACTAAGACATGCACCTCAGTTCACCCCAGGTCCTCATCAGAAACCTGGGACCTTGCAGCCACCACAAGGCTGTCTGGCCCCAACCAACACTACCAATAAAACTAGCATGTCATGCTGGTCTTGACTGGGACATGTGCCCCAGCTACACCCAGGTCCTACCGAGGACCAAGATTATTTCTAACCACTGCCAGACTGTCTCACCCCAGAACAATGCCACCAACAAAACTGAGGAGCTGTGCCAGTCTTGACAAGGGCAGATGCCCCCATTACCTCCAGGCCCTCACAAAGGACCCAGAGTCTTCCGGCCACTGCCAGGCAATCTCATACTGACCAACAGGGTGCCACACATGCCTAAACTGGGGCATGCGCCCCTGCTCCCCCAAGGTTTTCTTTCAGATACAGAGACATCCATACACCACCAGACCTTCCTTCATGAAAAATACTGCCATTGGACCCAGAGTGTCATGCTTGATTGACTGAGGCATGTGTCCTGGCTCTCCCACAAGACACTTCAAAACCCTGAGCATTCCACCTACAACTGGTCACGTTGCCCTGTCTAAAGCACAGGTGCCATGACAGTCTAGACCATAGTGTACAAATTAACTCCCCAATGTATTCTTCAGGACCAAGAGTCCTGCAGCCATCACTGACCACCTGCCCTGACAAATGCTACCAACAGAAAAGGAATGTCACACCAGTCTTGACTGAGACACATGTCCCACCTTCCACCTATTCTTCCCTTGCACCCAGAGCATGCCAGCCACCACCAGCTCACCTAGCCTTGACCAAGACTTGTCAGATCCAGGGTCTTCCTGAAGACTTGATCATGGCATTTACCTCAGCTCTCCCAGATCCTCCTATACACCCAGAGCCTTCCAGAAATTGCAGAGATGCCTCAATCAAACAAACACCAATGACCAAGCTGGGCTGTTATGCCAACCTTGATTGAGACATACATTCTGACTTTCTCCAACTCCTTATGGATACCCAGTCACTGCCAGGCTGCCTTGCCATGATCAACACCACTGACAGAGCCAATGTTATCATGCAGGCTTTGACCAGGATGCACAATGCAGCTTCCCCCAGATATGTATCTAAAATCACAGACTTCTGGCATGTGCCATGATGCTTATACACAACATCTGCCACAAAGGAATCGTGGTGTCACACCAGCCTTGACCAGGTCATGCACCCAAAATTCCCACCAGCTACTAATTATAAACAAGACCCTTCCAGCCCACACTGGACCACTTTAACACAACCTCTACCATGATGAAGCATTGGTGTCAAGCTAGTCTTTACCAGGGCATATACCTCAGCTCCCCCCAGGTTCACATAAGGACATGGGGCCCACCATTCTTACCCGTTAATCCTTAAATATTAGAAACCACCTGAAACCCAAAATCTCATCACAAATCCTCTAAAGCCAATCCCTAACTTCTAATCTCTAACCACAATACTACCACCAACTGAACTATAACTCCATAATACAACCTCAAGACCTACCTACTGTATCTGGCAGTCCACAGGCTACATCTCAGCACTAGGTTGGGGCACAAAAAGGTACTTCCCGTGGATGTCACCAGTCACCCAAAAGATATCTCTGGTGGGCACTGAGGAGAAAATCCTATATTGACCGAGGAGCCTACTGGGAGGAATTACTGATGTGGATTTTCACACATTTTAAGGGGTCCCAACCACACTGCTGTCCTCAAGGGCAGGGTAAGAAAGACTCACTGGTTAGCTGAGCATAAGGTGTCCTCCACTCACTCTTTGTGGTGGTGCAGGACAAAGTGAATAGCTAGAAGTGCTCAACCTCCCCCTGCTGGCATTAGTGGATGGTACAGGAAAAAGTCATACTATCAGACCAAAAAAACCCACTTAGATGTTCTATGAGATAAATGTATTGCACGGTTCATATTTAACAAGTTGCCTATTACCAGATGACTTCCTGAGACCTAGAGTAGAATTATAAAGAGTGTCCTTGATATGGAATCTGAAGTAATAATGGAAATAACAGTGAATCCACATCACTGAACAAAATAAGGGCATCCAGGATTACAGCTGAGAGGATGAAGTCAAGACATTACTACACATGGTCAGGCAATTCTAATAATGATTACACAACACTGAATGAATTTGTGATGAATTGACCCCTTATGATTTTTTGAGTGAATAAGTACTCAGTAACAATTTGGTTTTTAAATTAAAGCACTCCTTTCTTATCCCAGTCCTTCTGCCCCTGCTGCCAAGGTAACCAGAATATAGAGCCAACCTTGAGTGGAACAAGAACCGTAGCTCCTCCCAGGTATGCCTCTGGAACTGAAGGTTTCCAACCCATACCATGTTGCTTCACCATAACCTCCAAAAGGGACATAGCTGGGGTGTCATGATGGCTTTAAATGCCTGCACTCTGGTTTCCCTTAGGCCCACTTTTTGACCAAAAATTTTCCACCTCATACTGGGCACTTCAACCCAAATGACACTGACCATGGTGCACATTACAGTTCCCCCACGGTATGCTTCATGACCAATAGCCATCCAGCCCATGCCAGGATGCTTTAACAGTAGCTCCATCCCCAAAGACCAGAAGTGTGGTCCTGATCTTAATCCAGGCATGCATACTAGTTCTCCCCAGTGCTGGGACTATGCAGTTAACACAAGATGAGTATGAAAGAACTGCCCCTTGTGCCTAGAGCAAGGACTCGGCTGAGGAGAACTGTTTGCAAGGTCAACAGTTTTATGAGTTCTGGACCTCATGTATTGTGTCGCTGTACTTTCCTGCACTCAATTTCTCTGCCATGGGCCTTATTGCCGTACCCCGGTCCCCCATAAAGGCACCCCCAGCCTTACTATAACTTTTACAATAATCCTGAAAGAATGCGGATCGACTAAGGTGGCAGCTGCATAGGGTGGTGGCTGAGAACGGGATTTATTCCCATTAGAATCACCAAAACCGTCCTGGAAAATGTCAATAAAGAATGCTACATTCACTTCTCCTACTGGGGATTACATAGATAAGCATTAGAAAGGATTAAGTTAAAGCTACTAATGGGCGAAACGATCTCAGTAGCCTGGAGGGGCTCAGGGACTCATCTACGAGGTGCTGTTACTCCAAAGACCATAAGCCACCCTTACTCTCCGGACAAGGGAAGATTGCCATTCCCCAAGCCACAGTCATTGTATATAGCAGCATATAGAGGGTCTCAAGTACACAGTAACCTTTAAGTCATTTAACTACTTACAAGACCACATTCCTTTCCTATGTAGACTCACCCTCTTAACTGTAGACTACCCCAGAGATAACATAGGTATTTCACTTTAGTATATACTAACCTTGTCTTTACTAAACCAGACAGGATTTATTTCTAGGCTCTTGTAATTGCTGCCACCCTAGCCTGAAGCTGAAGTTCTAGAAAGCTGACCCGAGGCTCAAATTCTCAAGCCAATCTGGGACTAAAGTAATCAAGCTGGTCTGACTGAAGTTATTAAGATTCCTGGGAGCCCTCTCATGCAAAGACCCTCCCTGGTAATTAAGATCAAAGAAGAAAATGCACCCGAAAAATGGACTTCCTCGTTCTGTAAATTATGACTGTTTATACCTAAACAAAACAGATGTCTTGTTCTATGATTATTGTTCCTATACATTAAATGCCTTAACCTTTTAGAGTAAAATCTTTCATTTATTTCCCCTCGCCCATCCTTCCCCTGTAAAACTCCTTCTATAATAAATACACATGACTTCTGGACATCAGGGCTGCAGTCCTGAGTCTACTCTGGCTATAGTCAGCTGAGAACATGCTAAAGGGCATGAGGTCTTAGTCTAATTCCTGTTCACCCGCATCGCCTTCCTGTGCACACACCCCGGCTGGGGCACGGCTCCCGGCACCCCAGGTCCATCTTAGGCTCTGGAACCTTACAGCCTTTATCAGGCAGCTTCTACCCAACTTCCACTGTTGAAGAAGTCAGCGTATTGCACCAGCTGTGATCTAAGTGTGCAACCCAGCTCCACCCAAGTCTGCCTCATGACTCACAATCTTCCAGCGGACACTGGGCTGCTTTGACCTTACCATCACCAACAACAGAGAAAAGACATCATACTGAACTTGACTGTGGTGTATACCCCAGCTCTCATGAGCACTGCAGGACAAGGTATGTGATTCTCTGAGGCTGAACTCCGCCTGCTGGCCACAGGAGTTTTTGCAGGACAAAGTCACATTTTACAGACCTAAAAACACTCTCCTGGCTACAGGGTATGATCAGTCCATCTCATAAGCTATGACCAGATCAACTCTTGAAACATAAAGAAAAACTATGATAGGTGTTCTTGGTGTGGTATCTGAAATCTTTTGGACATAACTGAAAAGGCACGTTATTGAACTAAGAAAGGGTCGTCAAGACTCTAGCTGAGAAGATGGATTCAGAACACAAATAAGCAAGGTCAGTCAACAGTGGCAATGATGACACAGGATAGAATGGATTCATAAGTCATTATCAAATGAGGGAATGTGACTGAAAATTTCATTGTTCACTAACAGTGTTGTCATTTCTAAGGCACTCCTTTCTAAGCCACTGATACAGCCACCAATGGAGCTGGAGTGCAAGCCAGGCCTTGACAGGTGCATATATGAGTTTCCTCACAGTCCTCCTTAGGACCCAGAGCATTCCAATTCATGCTAGACAGCTTCAAACTGACCTCTGTCAGAAATTATGCCAGAGTGCTGCACTGGCCTTGCGAGGGCATGAGCCCTGGATACCACCAGGTTCTCCCCAGGACACAAAGCCTTCCAGTCACTGCCAGGCCACCTCACCATAAAAAGTACTGCCAATGAAGTTGGAGCACCACACTGACCTTGACCAGGGAGTGTATACCAGGCCCCCAACACACACACACACACACACACACACACACACACACACACACACCAAGTCCTTCCCAAAACCCAAAGACTTCCAGCCACTACGGGTTACCTCACACTCACCAACACTACCAACAGAGCTGGAGTGTCACACCAGTCTCGCCTAGGGCATACACCTTGGTTCACCCCAGTCCTCACCAGGACATGGTACCTTCCAGCCACCACAGGGCTACTTTGACCCAACCAACACCACCAATTGAACTGCAGTGTTATGCCGGTCATCTCTAGGGAATGCACCCTTGTCTCAGTCTACGTCCCCACCAGAACCCAGAATATTCCAACTCCCATCAGATTGTCTCAATATAACCAATACCTCCAACAAAGCCACGGTGTTGAGCTGGTCTTGATGGGGACACGGACCCCACCTGCCCCCAGATGCTACCCAGGATACAGTGCCTTCAAGCCACTGTCTCAACCTGACCAAGAGCACTGAGAGAATGGGGTGTCACACCAGTCTTGACCAGGGCATGCACTCCTGCCTCATCAAGTTTTCTATGCAATCTGGAGTTAGGCCTCCTTGCCTAAACAATGCTGCCAATGTGGCTGGGATGTTGCGCTAGTGCTGTCAAGAGCACACACACCGGCTCTCCCCAGATCCTCCCTGGGGCCAGATCCTCTTCCAGCCACTACCGTCCCCTCACCCTAACCACTGCAATTGGCAAAGCCAGGAAATCATGCCAGTGTTGACCTAGGAAATAACACCACCTGCCCCCGGTATCCCCAGGAACCAAACCCTTCAAACCACCTAGTCCCAACCAATGCCACCAACAGAACTAGCTTGTCACAATGGTTTGATCAGGGCATGGCCCCTATTTCCACCCAGGTCCTTCTGAGGACGCTGACCCTGATCCTGACCCGGATCTTAACCCCAACCATAAACTGAACAGCATCCACATTTTCTAACTCCTAGACCATGAGCATAATCTTAACACTAACACAATCTTATCTTCATAACCCAATTGCTGCACTTACATTCCATCTCCAGCAATCCAGTCACCACAAGGCAGCCTCACCTCAACCAAAGCCATCAACAAAGCTGGAGTGTCACACTGATATTGCCTGGGGCATGCCCTGGCTCACCCAGAGGCAATTTCTGAGACCTGGAACCTTCCAGCCAACCCAGACAAAGTTAAACCAATGTTCTAGATGAAGCAGAGGTGCTGTGCCAGTCTTGACCGAGGCATGCACTCTAGATTCCCCAAACATTTTCAGGACCCTGAGCCTTACAGCCACCATGAGGTAATTTCACCCTTTCCAAAGCCATCAACATCACATGGGTGTCATGCCTCTACTGACCAAGGTATTCACCCTAGCTCCTCTAAGGTCTTCCTCAGGAACCAGAGCCTTTCAGCCAATGATGGGCCACCTCACCCTCACCAAGCCAGCCAAAAGAGCAAGGGTTTTACACTGCTCTTGAATACGGTACAAGCCTCAGATCCCCCAAATCCTCCTCTTTTCCCAGAGCATCCAGCTACTACCAGGCTGCCTGACCCCAACCAATGCCATTAAGAGAGCCAGGGTCTTACACAGGTCTTAACCAATGATTTTATCCTAGCTACACTAAATCCTCCTCTAGATCTGAAGCCTTCTAGCTACCACAGGGATGCCTCAACCCAACCAACATTGATGAAGCCTGGGTGTCATGCTGGGATTAAACAAGACACAAATAGATTTTTCCAGGTCCTCCTCATGACCTAAAGCCCTCCAGTCACCATCCAGCTACCGTTCCCAGACCAGTGCCACCAACACAGCCAGAGTAGCATGCCAGTCTTGACTGGGGTAAGAACACCAGCTTCCCCCAATTATACCTATAAATCCCAAGGCTTCCAGTGCACACTGAACTGCTTAGACTAAACCTACGCTGTTGAGGGAATTGTTGTGTCTCAGTGACCTTAACCAGGTCATGTACCCAAACTCTGCTCAGGTCAACCTCATGACCAACAGCCTTCTAGCACACCCTGACCCACTTTAACTCAACCTTCAACTTAACAAAAACTTCGTGTCAAGCTGGCACTGACTGAGGCAGGCACTCCAGGTCACCCCAAGATCACCACAAAAGCAGACTATGAGCCTCATCCTCTAACCACAAAACACTAAAATCTAACCAGTAACTTCTAACCGAATTACCAAACTTCAAACATCTCTAACCATAACCCTACCTCTAGTCCTAACCATATCTCCATAAATCAATTCCAATCATTACCTATGACCTACAGCATTCCACACTAGGTTGGGGCACATATGTGTACTGCCCTAGATGGGGCCAGCCACCCGATGCCCAGCAATGCTCTCTGTGTTCACTGAGGTGCCTGCTGGGAAAAATTATCAGTGCAAGTTTTCACAAGTTGTAAGGGGGTCCACACACACTGCTATTCTCAGAGGCAGGGCAGGAAAGGCCGTGACCCAAAGCTCTCTCTGCTGGCTTTTGAGGCAGTGCAAACCAGTGTGACGGGTTAGATGTGGCCTAGATCCCCATGCAGACCATGGAAGGTAGCACAAAACATAGTCACATTAACAGAGAAAAAAAAATAAAAAACCCACACCTGGGTGTCTTGTGGGATCAACTGACCTCAGGATCCAGTTGTCAGGATTTGTGTATAACCAGATCAACTCTTCAGACCTACAAAGAACTATGATAGGTGTATGTCCTCTGAGGTCATTAAGAAAATAACTCACATCACTGGACTAATCAGGGTCTCCAGGACTCTATCTAAGAAGATGGATTTAAAATACAGCTAAACAAAATCAAGCAATACTCATGGTGATTACATGGTGCTGAAGAGTTCAGGACTGATTATCCACTTATGGATTTTTTGACTGAAAAATTACTTAGTATTATTGTGTTTTTAGTACTAGAGCACGCATTCCTATCCCCATCCATCCAACGCTGCTCCTGATGAAGCTAGAATGCAGAGCCAGACGTAACTGCACAAAGCACTGCATGTCCCCCAGGTATACCTCAATACTTGAGCTCTTCCAGCCCACACCAGCTTATTTGACCCTGATGTCCACCACATACGTAGCTGGGATATCATGCTGGCTTTGAATAGAGCCTGCACTCCAGCTTCCCTTAGGAACAGCTTTGGACCCAGAATCCTCTAGCTAATACTAGGACCTTTGGCCAGACTTCTACAACTGACAAAACCAGACATCATGACAGCCTTAAACAGGGTGTACATCGCAGGTCCCTGCCTAGGGGGATGTCCAAGAGCCATTCGGTTGATGCCAGACTTCTTTAGCCTACCTGCATCACTAAATGACCTGTAGTATGGTGCTGTCCTAGACTGGGTCATACACACTAGCTCTCCCCAGGTTTACCTCAGGATCAGAGCCTTCCAGCTTTTAGTCAGACCACTTCAACTCAATCTCTGCTCCGAAGAATTCAGAGTGCTACACCGACCTTTACCGAAGTGTGCAGCCCAGATCCACCCAAGTCTGACTCATTACACAAAGCTTTCCAGTCTACACTTGTCTGCACTGACCCAAACACTGCTAGCAACAGAGCCAGGGAGACATGTCAGAGTTCACTATGGTGTGTACCCCAGCTCTCTCCAGATACTACATGTGAACTGGAGCCTCCAAGGCTACACTGGGCCATTGTGACTGACCTGCACTAGCTACAGAGCCAGAGTGTTATGGCAGTCGTGACCGCTGAGTGTATCACAGCTTCCCCTCAGGTCTGCCTCTGAATGTGGAGTCTTCCACCCTGATCCACTAATAGTCTAACCTAAAAATCTTATAGCAAATGCTAATGCCAACACACAAACCATAATTTCTAAACTCAAACTCCAATCCCTAACTACTAGCACATAAACATAACCCTAACATTAACCTGACCCTAACCCCATAACCAAAACACAACCCCTATGTACCATCACTGGTTGCCCTCAGATTGTGCCTAAACACCATGTTTAAGAATAAATGAGATACTCACTGTGGAAGGGGACAGTATGCAATGGCCAGCAGAGCTTTCTGGTGCACATTGAAGAGAAACTCCTTGTGGTGGCTGAGATGCGTACTGGGAGAAATTAAAAACACAAATTTTCATTAGTGAAAAGGGGATCCACCCACACTGCTCTCATCAGGGATGGGAAAGACAAGTCTCTCCGGTTAGCTGATCCAAAGCTCCCCCTGCTGGCTACCTGTGGAGATGCAGGACAAAGTGTGTAGTTATCTGAGTTTGGGCTCCCTCTGCTGACCGTAGGAGGTAGTGCAAGACAAAGTAACATTAACAGAGATAAAAACTTCTTCCCAACTATTGGGTGGGATCAAATTTAGGGTTCATATTTGGTGAATTGTCTATAACCAGATGACCGAACAGACAACTATGGTGGGTGTTCTGGTTATGATGCCTAAGGTCATTATTGAAATAAATGTAAAGTCACAGTACTGGACTAATGGTAGGTCTCTGCCTGAGAAAGTAGATTCAGAACACTGATAAAAAAGGTCAATCAACAGTGGCAATGATTATGTGTGACTGAAGGGATTCATGGCTAATTACTGAATTAGGAAAATAGAGTGAAAAATTCCTTATACAAAAACATTGTGTTTTGGAGATTAAGGCAATCCTTTTAAAGCCCCTGGTCCTGTCACTGACAGAGATGAAGTAAAAAACTGGCCTTGACAGGGGTACATGACCAATCTCTCTCTCAGCCCACCATGGAAACTAGATCATTCCACTTCACACCTCTTTACCCCGACCTGTGACACTGACAGAGCTAGGGTGTCATGATGGCCTTGACAAAGCATGCACCCTGGCTCCCGCCAGGTCCTTCCCAGGACCCAAAAACTTCCAGCTGGGCTACTTCACCATAAACAACACTGTCAAAAAAGTTTTCGTGTAAGCCCAGCATAGACTGTGATACACACCTCGACCCACACTCCCAGGTCCTCTTCGGGACCCAGAGGTTTCCAGACACTACTGGGCAACCTTGCCCTTAATAACAACGCCAGCAGAGGTAGAGTGTCATGCTTGTCTTGATCTAGGCATGAATCCCAGTTCACCCTTCCCATCACCACCTGGCCACCTTGTTCCAACCAATGCTGCTGACAGAACCAGGATGTTCTGACAGTCTTGACCAGGTACCACCCCCACCACAACCTACAAGGTCCTTCCTAGGACCCAAAGCCTTCCAGCCACTATCAGGCTGCATCACCCCAACCAATGCAACTGATGAAACTGGAGTGTCACACTGATCTTGACCAAAGCATACCCCTTGGCTCCCCACAGGTCCTTCCTTGGACCTGGAGCCTTCTAGCCACCATCAGTCCACTTCACCCTAAATGCTACTGATGGAGCCAGGCTGTCATGCCAGCCTGGATGGAGGCATGTGCCCCAGGTCCCCCAAGACCTTCTCAGGACCTTGAAGCTTCCAGCCACGAACAGGTCACTTACCCTGTCCAAAGCCCCTGACAAAGCCAAGGTGACATGCTGGTCTTGTCCAGCTTCCCCTGGTACTCCTTGTGACTCAGAGCCCTTCAGTCACCACTGGACCACCTGGCCCCAGCCAATGCCGTGAACTAAACAGGGCTGTCACATCAGCCTTGACCATATCCTGTTACCCCAAATCCTCCTCAACCTGGAGCCTTCCAGCAACTGCAGGGATGCCTTGACTCGACCAAGTCCACCAATGCAGCTGGGATGTCCTGCCGGTTTTAACTGAGGCATGCACTCTGGATTTCACCAGGTCCTCCATGAGACCTGAAGTCTTCCAGCCACTGCCAGGTTGCCTTGCCCTGACCAATGCAATTAATAGAGTCAGGGCATCATGCCAGCCTTGATTAGGTTGTGCACTGCAGCTTCTCCCAGATGTGTCTGCAGACCCAGAGATTTAAAGCCCACACCAGTCACCTTCAACCCAAACTCTGCCACTGAATAAACTGAGGTGCCACAACCACTCTCCCCCCAGTCCGACTCATGACACAGACCCTTCTAGCCCATGCTAGACCACTTCATCACAACCTCCACCATGATGGAGTACCACTGGTGTCTAGCCAGCCTTTCACTAAAGGCATATACTTTAACTCCCCCTAGGTTCACCTCAGGACCTGGAAACTACCAGACTTACCCTCTAAACTCTAAACATTAAAACAAAAACCTTAACTCCAAATCCCATCACCAAACCTCAGCGTACCACTTAAAAGAACCATAACTTCATAACACAATCCCAAACTTTA
Source organism: Tupaia tana (assembly GCA_026018925.1). NCBI lineage: Eukaryota > Metazoa > Chordata > Mammalia > Scandentia > Tupaiidae > Tupaia > Tupaia tana. Next base: position 29,345,886 of record JAKSZU010000025.1, on the reverse strand, counting down.
CCTACCACATCTAACAGGCTTCATATCAGCACTATATTGGGACAGATAGGTAATCACTGGGGATGTGGCCAGCCTCCCAACACCCAGCCTTACTCTCTGGTGGGCACTGAGGAGAAGCTCTTGCATTTACTGAGGTGCCTGCTGGGAGGAATACCAATGTGGGTTTTCACAAGTTGTATGGGGGTCAAACCACACTACTGTCTTCAGGGGCAGGGCAGGAAATGCTCTCTAGTTAGCTGAGCCAGAGATCTCCATGCTGGCTCTTAGGACCAATGCAGGACAACATGATTGGTTAGATGTGGCCTAGCTCCCGCTGATCACCATAAGGGGTGGTGCATAACGATCAGGTTAACAACCAAATAAAACCCCTTCCAGGCATCCTGTGCAATTAATTGACCTCAGAGTCCAGATTTGGTGAGCTGTCTATAACCAGAGCAATACTTAAAACGTATGGAAAGACTACAATGAGTGTTCTGGATGTGTTGTGTAAGCTCATTATGAAAATATCTGTGAAGACACATCACAGGACAAATTAAGGGTCTCCAGAACTCTAGATGAGAAGAATATGGAATCAAGACACTGCTAAAAAGGTCAAGCAATTCTCATAATTGCTCCCCCTGATGACCATGGGGGGGGTGCATAACGATCATGTTCACAACTATATAAAACCTTTCCCAGACATCTTGTGTGATTAATTGACTTCAGAGTCCAGATTTGGTGAGCTGTCTATAGCCAGATCAATACTTGCAACCTACGGAAAAACTACAATGGGTGATCTGGGTATGTTGTCTGAGCTCATTATGGACATATGTGCAAAGCCACGTCACTGGACAAAAGAAAGGTCTACAGGACTCTAGATGAGAAGAATATGGAATCAAGACACTGCTAAAAAGACACAAGACTGAATGAATTAATGACTGATTATATACTTAGGAATTTTCGAGTGAAGACTTATTCAGTAACATTGTGTTTTTAGAGATAAGGCATTCCTTTCTCATCCTCATCACTCTGGCCCTGCTGCCAATAAAAACAGAGTGCAGAGCTAGCCTTGACTAAAGCATGCACTGCACACAGCAGCTACCCCCAGGTATACCTCTACAAATGAGGTCTTTCAGCACACAGTGGGTTGTTTCACCCTGATTTCCACCACATACCAAGCAAAGGTGTCATGCTGGCCATGACTAGGGCCCACACCTGTTTCTTTAGGTCCACCTTAGGACCCAGAATCTTCCAGCTCATAATTGGTGCTTTACCTCAACATCAGCTACAAACAGAGCTGGGGTGTTGTACTGGCCTTGAAGAGGATTTGCGCTGCACTTCTCTCAAGGTATGCCTCAAAACCCAGAGCCATCCATTCCAGGTCAAGCTTCTTTAACCCTACCTCTGTCCCCAAAAGAGCTAGAATGTAGTGGCCTTGATCTGGGCATATACACTAAGTCACCTCAGGTCTGCCTCAGGATCCAAAGCCTTCCAGTTCATATCAGGCTGCTTCAATCAGACCTCTGATGCAGAAAGAGTCAGGGTATTACAATGCCCTTGACTAGAGTGTGCCACCCAGCGACACCCAGGTATGCCTAATCACCCAGGTCTTTCCACCCCAAACCAGGTTGCTATTACCTGAACACTGCCAGCAACAGGGGCAGTGAGTCCTACCAGACTTCACTGTGTTGTGCACCTCAGTTCCCACCAGGTATGACTTGAGACCTAGAGCCTTCTGGCCCATGCCAGGATGATGGAACTGGCCTCCACTGCCTACATAGCTAGGGTGTTTGCACTGTGTTGTGCATCACAGCTCCCCACAGGTCTGCCTGTAAACCCAGAGCCTTCCATCCTGACCCTCTAATCACCTAATCCTAAAATCTTACTTGAAATCTCTAATGCCAACCCCAAACCATAATTCCAAACATCAAACCCCAACACCTAACTCTTAAATCCTAACTGTAATCCTAACCCTACCCCAACCCTAAACCAAAACCCAACCATAATCCTTACCTACCGTCTCTGGTAGCCTTCAGGCTGTGGCTCAGTACCGGATATCACTATGCAGATGTTCAGCATCCAATACCCAGCAGTGCTCTCTAGTGTACAGTGAGAATCTCCTGTGGTCACTGAGGTACCTACTGGGAAGAATTATAAACACAAAATTTCATACCTGAGAAAGGGGTCCACCCACATGACATTCATTAGAGATAGGAAGACAAACCTCTCTGGTTAGCTGATACAAAGCTCCCCCTGGCGGTTATCATGGGTAATACAGGACAAGATGTGTGATTAGCTGAGGCTGACCTCTGCCTGCTGGCCACAGGAGGTGGTAGAAGATAAAATCACACTAACAGAACTTAAAACACCCTCCTGGATGTCTTCTGGAATCCATCAACTTTAGGGTTAATATTTGGTGACTTCTCTGTAATCAGATGGACTCTTAAGACCTAAGGATGCACTATAATGTTTGTCCTGAGTGTGGTATCTGAGGTCATTATGGAAATAACTGGGAAGTTGCATTACTGGACTAAAAGAAGTTCTCTAGGACTAGAGATGACAAAACCATATATTCATAACACTGCTAAATAAAGTCAGACAACACTGATGATTACATGGAACCGAACGGATTCATAAGTGATGATTGAATTACAATATGTTGATTGAAAGTTTCCTTATTCACTTACATCACGTTTTTGGGATAAAGACACTCCTTTCTAAGAACCTATGCAGCTGGAGAGTGGCACTGGTCTTGACAGGCATGTGTACTCTAGCTTCCCCTTGCTCTGCCTCATGACCCAAAGCATTCCAAATTATGCCATCCTACTTCAGTCCAACCTCTGTCAGCAACAGACCTGGTGTCATGGTGACTTTGACTGGGGCATGCACCACGGCTATCCCCAGCTCCTCCTCAGGACCAAAAGCCTTGCAGTTCCTGCCAGAACACATTGACCTGACAAATGCCACCAACAGAGACACAGTAGGATGCTGGTCTTGACTAGGATATGCATCCTGGCTCACCCCAGGTCCTCAGCTGAACCCAAAGCTGATTAATGGTGCTGGACTCCCATATGGCTGGCCATGGTTCAAATCCCAGACCTCATGGCTTTCTCTCTCTCTCTCTCTCTCTCTCTCTCTCTGGTCAAATTGAAGAATAATGATAAATAAAATCAAATACTTCTTTTTACAAAAAGAAAAATTGCTGGTTCCTTAACATTCTATGTACTAGAATTAGGAAACTCCTTTCTCTTCTCTCTTCTAACTAAAACTGGTAACTATTTAATACATTTTCTTTTGTAAATGGAAACAAAACACTTACCTTATTCTTGTCCTGATCCCTCCAAAATTGAAAACCTCTTCAATATCCTGATTCTCATGGTAATTTGTCATTTGCAAATGCACCAGTTTACCTTTTAACAGGATGTAACTGGAAACATTAGTCATATATACAAGGCTTTTATTATCATGTCATAATTGGTCATAACTGACCACATATTATCAGACAATTCAAAAAAGTAAAGGTGACTTGATGGAGCCACAACTTACAAAGCCCTATGACAAAAACAAAACAAAGCAAAACTAAAAAAGAGCATTATACCTGCTGTACAGGGTTTCCAACCTTACATGACAGCAAAGAATGTCACTTCATGGTAGTCCTAGGAATCTCAAGATATTCTGGATATTCCAAAGCAGAGAGGAATTCACCAATACCTACATGTTCTATGTGAAAATCCAGTTGTAGGTTATTAACTTGGCTTTTTATCTTCAATAAAAAATTAAAAGGACCATCTGCATTTTATTATTAAAAGTTACAGGACAGAAAGCCTAAAAATACCTACATGCTCAAGCAATTCAATGGCATAATGGTTAAAGTGGATAACATAGACTATTGTGTGATTCAAGTCACAGAGGGCTTGAAAAACACATGGGTACACGTATAGGCAAAATCCTACAAGTGGGTAAATGATGTGGGCTGAGTGATTTTGCAAATGAGTGGAATCTATGCAAGGGGCAAATAAACTGTGCCTCAACAGAGGAGGCACAGTTGTATAAGGTTCTTTGCCGTGAGAGCAATAATTATCGATTCTACAAAGTGAGAAAGCAAGCCACCAGGTCTGGGATTTGAACCATGGCCAGCCATATGGGAGTCCAGCACCATTAATCAACACATCCACTGGCCCCAGAACAGTATTTTCTAAGAGAGATTTTTGCTAGTGGTAACGTGCTCACCAGAGAAACAGCAAGCCAGAAAGTAAGAAATCACCCCCCCCACACAGGGGGGATAGAAACACTGTGGAGGGCACTGCATATGAAGCCATCTTGAGCTATCCGCCATCTTGAGCTATCCACCATCTTGGAAACAATTAGGTTTCACTTCCTCACTGAGCAAACCGTTTCTCAGAAATCATGTGACCAACCGTTCTCCCTGGAAATGGTTGGGTTTCTAGGCAACGGGAGAGATCCACCCACATCAATGATTGGTTCATGCTTTTCTATCTCATTTGCATTTTGGGCAGTCAATCAATGCCCACCAGCCTGTATATAAGCTTGCTGTTCTTCCTTAATAAACAAGACTTGATCAGCACCTCGTCTTGTCTCCACTCCGTGTGTCTGTGTGTTTGTCCCATCTCTCACTCCCTCCCCCAGGGAACCTGTTCGACTGTCCCGCGGCCGGGACAAAACACTACAATTGCTTCCCCTCCATTCTCCTCTCAGGATCTTGGGCATGCATACACACATGCCTGCCATGAGTTTTAAGTCACGGAGTCCAGTACTCAAACCATGGTCGACTACATGGGAGTCTAGCGATGTAACCATTACACCATATGCTGGGCCCATGAAACACATTATTTAAAACAGTTGACAGGCTATGCTCAACTCTGTCAATGTCATGAGAAACAGAAATTTCTAAGACACTGTCACAGCCAAGAAGAATCTAAGGAGACATGATAACTAGATGTCATGTGGGATCCTTGAACAGGAAAAGGTACCACTAAGGTAAACCAAGTGAAATACAGACTTTAGTTAATAACAACACATTGGTACCGAATCATTACCTGTCACAAATTATATCAGTTGTTAATAAGACATCTGACACATACTAAGATTTAAAATGAAAGAAAACTAGGAGCTACAAAATTTCTGCATTATCTGTGTAAACCCAAGTCACGTGAAAAAAAAAAAGCTTTATTTTAAAATATACTTTCAAAACAACTACTTATTCTATTAATTACTAGTAACTGACTGTATTAGTGAGACCTGATTTTTAGAGGTTTTTGCCTTAGGGCCCATGTACTTGTCAGAGAAAGAGAGACAAAGACAATGAGAGAAAAAGAAAGAAAGTACCCCCAGGGGAGATAGCCACACCTCAATCCCTTCTACTCCATTCTCCTCCTGGGATCTTGGGCATGCACACAGACACTCCCAGCTTAAAATCATGGTTGTCCATGTTGGAGTCCAATAACATAACCACTATGCCATCTTCTGGTCCTGAGACCTGATTTTTAATAAGAGCATTTAAGACACAAAAAATAAACAATGAAGACTAATACTTAATTTTAGATAAATGTCTTTTACATGTTTCATGGCCAAGTAATAACCCATGTGTAAACTAATTTTTTTCTCAAGCTAAAATTGCATCCTGGATTCACTCTATGAAAAGGTAGTACCTGGAACCAACAGGTGGTGTAATGCTTAAGGGTGCTGGGCTCCCACATGGCTGACCACAGTTCAAGTCCCAGACATGGAAGCTTACTTTCTCACTTTTCCTGTCTCTTTCTCTCTCTCACTCTGTCCCTCTCTGGTCAAATTAAAATAAATTAATCAATAAAAGTTGAATAAAATAATTCTCAAAAAAAAAGATGGTAACCTTAGAGCAGGGGAGAAACTCACATTTTAGCGACTCTATTTCAATTACTTGATGAACATCTTCAAAACAGTGCCTTGGGGGGGGTGAAATACAAACTGATTAATTGTGAATGAATCAATCATTCTGAAGAATTCTTTTGTTTCCAGACATATCTTTTAGTAGTACTATGATTAAATATTTGTCATTAAGAAAAAACATTCGGGGGCTGGCAGGTAGCATGGTGGATAAGGGTGCTTGATTCCCACATGGCAGACCACAGTTCTAGTCCCAGACCTAGACGCTTGTTCTCTCTCTCTCTCTCTCTCTCTCTCTCTCTCTCTGGTCAAAACTAAAAAATAAAGCTAATAAAGAAATAATTATTTTTAAAAAGGAAGAAAAAATATTAAAAGAAAACAAGAATGTGAACAGAATCTGTGACAAGGATGATTACCACAGTAAAGCTTGACAAAAAGTGATAAAGAAACAAAAATGTCAGGATCTTCTATTAATGATTTTACATATTCCTATGCTTTGTAGAAAAAAATAATTTAACTTTTGAGTCTAGAAGGTGGTATAGAGGTTAAGGTGCTGGATTCCCAACCATGTTTGGAGTCCTAGACCTTTTGACTGGAAACACACTGGGTATGTGTGCGTGTTTCCAAAAATTTAAGAGAAGAAGTGATTGCAGCATTGCCTCCACCCTGGAGGATGATTTCTCACTTTTGCTCTGTCTTTCTATCTATCCACAAGGGCACAAGACTTATGGAAAAAACCTTTAAAAAATAACTTTTAGAATATTTTTAAAGATTATTGGGCACCTAAACTCTACAATGTTTCCCAATTAAGTTGAATTTTTAAGTACATTAATTATGTTAATGTAGCTGGTCTCAAAGCTAATAATACAAGGGATCTGTGCTTTATTTGTGTAATAAAACAAACTGAGTTATTTATTCACCCAGAAAATCATATTAGATCTAAAATATAATTGAGAATACCAGGAACCAAATATACTTGATTGTATTACAGACATAGCTCTTCATGAATAAATGTATCAAATCACTTGAAAATAGAAATAGTCTAGCTTGGGAAACTATTAAATACAAAACATAGGGCACTGGCATAAAAAGGCTTCTAAACACACGTCTACTCATGAACAACTATGGCAGTTGTAGAAAAGAAAAAAAGCCTATGTCCCTGCCCCCAAAAGATTACACTGAATCTGGGGCCAGGCTATAGCCTTGTGGTTAAACTGGCTGGATCCAATATTGCCAAATACATGGTTTGAGTAGTGGACCCAGCAGATTGAGAGACACACAACACCTGTGTTTTCCCACTTTCCCTCTCTCTCCCTCTCTCTTTCTCAAGAGCGCCACCAAGCTCTGAAAAAAATTTTTTTATTAAACTGAATCTATACTTTATTCAGCTCAATCATAATTTACGGTGAACTTCTGCATCTAGTGATTCAAACTTAATAACCATTTTATATATGATAAAAATGTTACATACATTCTTTGTTAAAACAACAAGCACCTCTGTCCTAAAACCCACCTTATGAACGTAAAGGGAGACAAGGATAAAATGCAACCAGGACACTCACAAAACAAAAGACTTACCAAATACAATATACATGTATATTGTCCCAAAATAAGAATTATACAATGCTAGGAACAAGCAGGTGGTACCGAAGTTAAGACACTGGACTCTGAAATGGCTGACCATGGTTCGAGCCCTGGTCCTGGTGGGTCAAAAATCATGCCAGGCACATGTGTGTATGTGGTCAAAATCTCAAGATGAGAATGGAGGACATGAGATTATGGTGTGGCCATACCCCTGGGGGTGATTCTCATTTTCTCTCCCTCCCTCTCATTCTCTCTCTCTCTCCTTCTCTTTGGTGAGTGTAAGCATCCTATGACAATAAAAAGAAAATTAAAAAAAATTATATGGGGCCGGCAGGTGGTGTGGTGGTTAAGGATGCTGGACTCCCACATGGCCAACTGCACTTTGAGTTCCAGAAAGGTGGCTTCTTTCCCACTCCCTGCCCTCGACTGTACAAATTTCATCTTAAATGGCTGTAAGCATCATGCAATAAAAACAGTTAACCTTGGGAACAGCATAAGGCTTATGGGTTCCATTGCTGGACTTCCCAGTATTTGGCTTTGGTTCTAGTCCTGTACCACACTGCTTAAAACACACTGGGCAAGCCTACTCAAAGTACTAAGAGGGGACCAGTGGATTACATAATAATTACATCAGCACAGATGCTCTATAGCAAAAATCTCTCTAGAAGAAAAATAAAATATTACCAGGAATACACACTTCAGCGTCTGGATGCATAGGGCTCTCAGCTCTCTCCTCTCAGAAGCTGCAGGCACGCTGAGAGCTAGTGAATTCAGCTGTTATAAGGTGAGCCCTGGCTCAGGTGAGACGCATCGGCAGCCCCTGCCCAGAGACGCTCTCCGACCTTGTGAGAAGCTGCGAAGTGGGGGAGGTGCTGTTGGAGAGCCCGCTCACTGGAGTTGGTGGGAGTGGCGAGGTTCTTGCCTCCTCTTCGTCTTTGCTTTAAACCTTGAGCTGTAAATAAATAAAATAAATAAATAAACCTTGACCCGGCTGCTCAGCTGAATGTTGACTCGGCTGCTCCACGTTCCTCCAAGTGAACGTGGAAGAGCCTGCTCAAGCAGAAGCAGCAGTTCTGGCAGAAGTGGTTTTTTAGGACAGGAGTGTCATGCGCAAAGGAGGGCAGCAAGTTAGGGCGAAAGCGGAGGATTTGGTCCAAGGCTATGAATGTCCGTGTTTGGGCGGAAGTGGTTTTGAGGGTAAGGCACGCCGCGCGCCGCGGTGGTGGTGGCGGCGGCGGCGGCGGGATGATCCGGCGGGGGGGGGGGTGGGGGGTGGGGAGGGGGGGGGGGGGGGAGGGGCGGGGGGGGGGGGGGCGGGGGGGGGGGGGGGGGGGGGGGGGGGAGGGGCGGGGGGGGGGGGCCAGCAGCGGAAGCGGCAGGCACCACGCGCTGCTTGTTGTTTATGGCGGAAGTTGTGTGCTCAGGCAGACACTGTGGCTTGAGGAAAGCCGTTGTGTCTAGCATAAATGGCATGCTTGGGCAGAGCAGCTGGCTTGAAAGTCGGTCTATACACAGTGCTGGCACTGCCCACAACTGGAGTGGGGGCAGGAAGAGACTGAGGAGAAGAACATATGTCAAGGGGCAGCTCCAAGGAGGGAGTCAGTATTTCCAGGGCTGAGACCCTCAGAGAGCTGGTCCTCCAACATTGCAGCAATGGGGACATGTCCAGTTTTGAACCTCCCATCTGCTACTGCTGCACCCTGCCTGGCTCAAGCTCAGGAGGACAATAGATGGGATGGCCTTTCTGAGGATGATTCTCCTCCCCATTCTCCTGCCACCTTTGGCAGGCTTCTGGCTGCTAAAAAGCAGCCCCAGTCATTGAACCATCCAGGAGCCATCACAGGAGCCATTACTTCATTGCAGTCCAGACACAAGTGGCAGCAGAGGGAGGGGCATCAGCTACCACAAAGTTCAGAGCCATTTCCATCCTCCAGTAAAGCCCCACGACCACCAGCCTCTGCCATCTCTCCTTTTTCTTCAGCCACATACTCCCAGGCATAACAGCCTAATACTCCCATACACACACCCTAAAGAAAAATCTCTCTTAAAAAAATGAAAATCAGCTATTCACGTTTTGAAGGTAGTTATTAATATTTCCGTGACAGTTTTGGGCACAGCATATTAAAATAGAAATTGTACTGTTGTAATATACAACATGGAGGGACAGGCCATAAATAATGACAATATATATAGTGGGCTTTTGTACTGCTATTATTTTATTTTGGAATGTGAAGGGCTGAATGAGGATTTTAATTTTTAATTTTTCAGTGTTTTTGAGACACTTTGGTTGCATTTTACGGTGTTTTCATTGGAAATGGAAAATGGCATTATATATATGTGTGTGTGTGTGTGTGTGTGTGTGTGTAATTGTAATATAAGTACACATTATGCATACCTTCCTTTATTTCAATTACCATTCCTATACAATATGACAAGAATCGCTATGAATAAAATGTTTTTGAGTCCTAACTTAAATTTTACTTATGGGAGCATAATATTTCAGCATAATTAGCCTGAAATGCACTCTGAGTTTCTAGAATGTTTCCTTAGACTTTTTTGATGTGCAGCAGCTAACATGTCTGAAGATACCTGAAGGCTTATGACTAGGCCTATGCCATCCCAAGTCTTCTGTATCTCTTGAACATTTCTGTCATAATTATAAAAAGATAATTGAATAAATAATTTTGCCATTCTTCCTGTGGAACAGGTTATGAATGAGTGCAGTTTACCAACAGTGTCAATTTTTTCAGCTTTAACAAATAAAAGTAAGATACAAGTTACATGTTTAGGACAAGAAAATATGTGCACTATGTTCATAGCAATATGGTTGTCAGAAGTGTCTCATTTACCTTTAAGTACTGTTAACATGTCATGCATGAAGGTGGAAGGGGTGGAACTGTGCACTAAAGTGGGTGCTGTAACTCTAGTGTTTGATAGAATTGTCGTCTACTTTTCAGGTTAAAATTTTAACCTTTTGGGACCAGCAGATGGTGTAATGGTTACATTACTGGACTCCCATGTGGTCAAGTGTGGTTTGAGTCCCAGACCTTGAAACTCATACTGGATGTGAGCCCAGAATGTGTGTGTGTGCCTAAATGCCAATAGGAGAATGGAGGAGAAGGGATTGTATCCTGGTCATCCTCCCAGGGTGTGCTTTCTTGCTTTCTGTTTTTCTGCTTTTCCCTCTCTCTCTGGTGAGCATTTGTGTCCTGTAGCAAAAATCTTTCTCTCTTACAAAAAAAATCTACCTGTTTTCTTTATTAAGAATTACTTTCATTTTATTCATTTATTTAATTTGAACAGAGAGAAAGAGAGGAGGACAGTGAGAAAGCAAGTCACCAGGTGTGGGACTCAAACTGCAGTAGGCCATGTGGGAGTCCAACACCCTTAACTACCACAGGCCCCTCAATCTGTTTTCTTATAGAATATATAATATATATTAATAGATTTCATTCTATTAAACAGCCTTACTCGGATTGAGCATCTTCAGATACCCTGTGCTATATAACTAGTCCTGTGTGTAGATATTATGCACTGAGGACACACACACACACACACACACACAAGTATGATGTGACAAGACAATGCCTCATACCAATCAGAAGTTTATTTGTTTTTTGTTTGTTTTTGATAGATATTTTTTCCTATAGGCACAAGTCCTCACCAGAAAGACAGATAAAAGGCAAGAAATCACCCTACAAGGGAGACAGCCAAGCTGCAATCCCTTCTCCTACATTCTTCCTCTTGAGATCTTGGGAAGGCATGCACACACACCAGCATGAGTCTTAAGCCACCCAGTCCAGGATTTAAAATGTGGTCAACTACATGAGAGTCCAGCGACATAAGCACAACAACATCTGCTGGTCCCACAGGCCAATTTGTTATCAACCCTTTATTAGTGTTATAAAATCCACTGAAAACTGATTTAAAGTCTCATTTTTGCCAAAAATAAATTTTAAAAAAGTCTATTCCATTGCTGTCTTCTAAAACTAATTGTCAAATTTTACTTAGATCAATCTCATCCAAATCTCAAAGAGATCTTCTGCTGTGTGTGAATATAAACTTCTAAATACAGTACCATACTCTTCACAGACAGTCCTTCCAGGCTGCAGGCAGCAGCTCCAACTAGAAGCCTCTGGCCAGCAAGGGACTCTATGGGAGGGTCATCTCTGACCCCCACCCAACTTCCAGTCTCTCCAGCCCCAGACTCCACCTCCTTGGTAGGTAGATCGAAATTCTCAGTAGCTTTTTTTTCCCTTGGAGCCCACCTTTTTATTTCTAATTCCTAGTCCTGCCTCTCTTCACAGACAGTCCTTCCAGGCCACAGTCAGCAGCTCCCACTGGAAGCCTCTGGCCAGCAAGGGACTCTGAGGGAGGTTCATCTCTGGCCCCACCCCACTTCCAGTCTCTCCAGCCTCAGATTCCACCTCCTTGGTAGGTAGATCGAAATTCTCTGTGGCTTTTTTTTTTCTTGGAGGCCACCTTTTTTGCTACCTCCTAGTCCTGCCTCTCTTCACAGACAGTCCTTCCAGGCCACAGTCAGCAGCTCCCACTGGAAGCCTCTGGCCAGCAAGGGACTCTGAGGGAGGTTCATCTCTGGTCCCACCCCACTTCCAGTCTCTCCAGCCTCAGATTCCACCTCCTTGGTAGGTAGATCGAAATTCTCTGTGGCTTTTTTTTTTCTTGGAGGCCACCTTTTTTGCTACCTCCTAGTCCTGCCTCTCTTCACAGACAGTACTTCCAGGCCGCAGACAGCAGCTCCCACTAGAAGCCTCTGGCCAGCAAGGGACTCTGAGGGAGGGTCATTTCTGACCCCCACTGCACTTAAAGTCTCTCCAGCCCCAGACTCCACCTCCTTGGTAGGTAGATAGAAATTCTCTGTGGCTTTTTTTTCCCTTGGAGCCCACCTTTTTATTGCTAATTCATAGTCCTGCATCTCTTCACAGACAGTCCTTCCTGGCCGCAGGCACCAGCTCTCACTGGAAGCCTCTGGCCAGCAAGGGACTCTGAGGGAGGGTCATCTCTGACCCCCACCCCACTTCCAGTCTCTCTAGCCCCACTGAAGCCTCTGGAATTGAAGTTTTCCAACCCATACCAGTTTGATTCACCATAACCTCCAAAAGGGACATAGCTGGGGTGTCATGATGACTTTAAATGCCTGCACTCCGGTTTCCCTTAGGTCCACTTTTTGACCAAAAAATATTTCAGTTCATACTGGGCACTTCAACCCAAATTACACTGACCCTGGTGCACATTACACTTCTCCCAAGGTATGCCACATGACCAAGAGCCATCCAGTCCATGCCAGGATGCTTTAACACTACCTCCATCCCCAAAAGACCAGAAGTGTGGTGCTGATCTTAATCTAGGCATGCATACTAGTTCTCCCCAGGTCCACCTTAGGCTCTGGAACCTTCCAGCCTTTAACAGGCAGCTTCTACCCAACTTCCACTCCTGAAGAAGTCAGGGTATTGCACCAGCTTTGATCTAAGTCTGCAACCCAGCTCCACCCAAGTCTGCCTCATGACTCACAATTTTCCAGCCAACGCTGGCTGCTTTGACCTTACCATCACCAACAACAGAGCCAAGACATCATACTGAACTTGACTGTGGTGTATACCCCAGCTCTCATGAGCACTGCAAGACACGGTATGTGATTCTCTGAGGCTGAACTCTGCTTTCTGGCCACAGGAATTTTTGCAGGACAATATAAAATTTACAGACCTAAAAACACCCTCCTGGCTACAGGGTATGATCAGTCCACCTCATAATTGATGACCAGATCAACTCTTGAAACATAAAGAAAAACTGTGATACGTGTTCTTGGTGTGGTAACTGAAATCTTTTGGACATAACTGAAAATGCACATTATTGAACTAAGAAAGGGTCACCAAGACTCTAGCTGAGAAGATGGATTCAGAACACGAATAAGCAAGGTCAGTCAACAGTGGCAATGATGACACAGGATAGAAATGGATTCATGAGTCATTATCAAATGAGTGAATGGGACTGAAAATTTCATTGTTCACTAACAGTGTTGTCATTTCTAAGGAACTCCTTTCTAAGCCACTGGTACAGCCACCAACGGAGCTAGAGTGCAAGCCGGGCCTTGATAGGTGCACATATGAGTTTCCTCAGTCCTCCTTAGGACCCAGAGCATTCTAATCCATGCTATGCTGCTTCAAACTGACCTCTGTCAGAAATTATGCCAGAGTGCTGCACTGGCCTTGCGAGGGCATGAGCCCTGGATACCACCAGGTTCTCCCCAGGACACAAAGCCTTCCAGTCACTGCCAGGTCACCTCACCATAAACAATACTGCCAATGAAGTTGGAGCACAACACTGTCCTTGACCAGGGAGTGTATACCACCACACACACACACACACACACACACACACACACACACACACGTACACCAAGTCCTTCCCAAAACCCAAAGACTTCAAGCCACTATGGGTTACCTCACACTCACCAACACTACCAACAGAGCTGGAGTGTCACACCAGTCTCGCCTAGGGCATACACCTTGGTTCACCTCAGTCCTCACCAGGACATGGTACCTTCCAGCCACCACAGGGCTACTTTAACCCAACCAACACCACCAATTGAACTGCAGTGTTATGCCCGTCATCTCTAGGGAATGCACCCTTGTCTCAGTCTACGTCCCCACCAGAACCCAGAATATTCCAACTTCCACCAGAATGCCTCACTATAACCAATACCTCCAACAAAGCCATGGTGTTGAGCTGGTGTTGATGGAGACACGGACCTCACCTGACCCCAGACACTATCCAGGATACAGAGCCTTCAAGCAACTTTCAGACTGCGTCAACCAGACCAAGAGCACTGAGAGAATGGGGTGTCACACCAGTCTTGACCAAGGCATGCAATCCTGACTCATCAAGTTTTCTTTGTGATCCGTAGTTAGGCTTCCTTGTCTGAACAATGCTGCCAATGTAGCTGGGATGTTGCGCTAGTGCTGTCGAGAGCACACACACTGGCTCTCCCCAGATCCTCCCTGGGACCAGAACCCCTTTCAGCCAGTACCGTCCCCTCACCCTAACCACTGCCATTGACAAAGCCAGGAGATCATGCCAGTGTTGACCTAGGAAATAACACCGCCTGCCTCTGGTACCCCCAGGACCCAAAGCCTTCCAACCACCTAGCCCCAAGCAATGCCACTAACAGAGCCAGCTTGTCACACTGTTTTGATCAGGGCATGGCCCCTATTTCCACCCAGGTCCTTCTCAGGACGCTGACCCTGATCCTGACCCGGATCTCAACCCCAACCGTAAATGACCTTGCTGGACTCATGTAGTCAACTGTTTGATGCAGCAGCTTAAAACTCATAGGGTGCTTGTGTGTGTGCACCCGAAATCCCAAGAGGAGAATGGAGAAGGGATTGTGACATGGCCATCCACCCAGGGGGTGATTTCTGGCTCTCTCTCTCCTGCGAGAGCTGGTGCACTTTAGCAAAACATCTCTCTCAAAAAGAGAGAGAGAGAGAGATTACAATTAAAACAGCTTTAGAAAGTAAGCTTTTAGGGGACCAGCAGGTGGCATGGTGGTTATGGTGCTGGACACTCCCATGTGGCTGACCATGGTTCAAGTCCCGAACCTGGTGCCTTGCTTTCTCAATTCCCAATTCCTCTCTCTCTCTCTCTCTCTCTCTCTCTCTCTCTCTCTCTCTCTCTGTGTGTGTGTGTGTGTGTGTATTTGTCTCTCTCTGGACAAATTAAAATAAATGAATGAATAAGATTAAGTAAATAATTTTAAAAAAAAGTAAGCTTTTAGAAATACCGGCTGAAAACAACGAACAGAAAGAGGATTTGCACGGGATGGACAATTCAGGCAAGATAAAGTCCATACGACAGAACCTACAGATGGAGGTAGAAATTCATTACTCGGCGTGTTCCGGAACTTCATTCTGCGGAGTAAAGCCAAGTGGGTAGAGGACTCAGCCTGACAGGAAGCAACTTGAGAAGGGTCTGACCGTGATGTAAAAGAATTCTATCCTGGCAGTGTTTCCTTTGGTCTCGATATGTCTCTGAAACAGCAAACTGCAAGTGAATGTACTTTAAGTGTTTGGGAACTTTCTAGTACTCTGTGTCCTGGAGCTCTACTTACGACTGTGACCCGAAATCTATTGTTTTAAGGAGGACAGTTAAAGTGACTGACATACTGAAAAAAAGAGTAATACCTTTGACAGAAGAGTCCTCCTCAAGAGGTCTGGTGAAGCAGAAATTAATTTGAACATATTTAAGATGGTTACCGGATCGTGAGAATTGTCAAACGTGACCGTTTTCTGGATCAAAAATAAGATAAACTAAAATACATGGTTAAAATATTGATGATGAAGAATAGAAGTAAATAGAACGAAAGCTTCTGTGGAAAGTTCGAGGAAGAGTTAAGTGACATAAGATAAAGCTATTGCAACCGACTAGCAGACTGATAGGCAAACAGTGGGAAAGCTTGAGCTCCCCCACTGGGAGAGACCCGGCCTCACAGGTGACCTTGAACACATCCCGATTTTATTTCAAATGGCCCTGGTCTACGGAGTCCCATCTAAGGCGGGGTCAGAGCACACAGACCTGGGTCCCCAACCTCGGCGACACTCTGCGGCCACTCCATTCTCAACAGAGCAAAGGACCGGAACTTCCCTTAGGGTCACAGGGACATGTGGAATGTGGTCTGGTCTGGACAGGATAACACAGGCACGCCCGCGCGCGTGGCTTCCGGGTTTGGCTCCCCCTGGTTTTCCATTTTCAAGAGCGTCAACCCTTGAACACAGAAAAACGGGGAAAACACCAGCCCGCGGCAAGCGGCCCGGGGGCGTCCCCCTTTCTGCCCCAGCACGACCGTCCCCAGGACACCCCGGGTCTGCGGAGACATGGGACATCCCCCTTCTCCCAGGGACGCCCCGTCTGTGGAAACGCCACGCCCCTCCTGGCCCCCACCACCCACAACCCCCAGTGGGCCCGCTGCACTCACTTGGGCCGAGCCACGCAGAGCAGGGCTCCCTCCCTGCCGCTCCGCCCCCTGCCCTCCCCAAGTCGGGCTGCAGCTGGAGGAGGGTCCCAGTGGCGCGGCACCGCCCAGACCTGGGTGGGCGGGCTCTGGCGGGAAACCCGCCCACTACCAGCCACCCCAGCCCTGACTGCACCTGCCACCCGCCCACCCGACACTGAGTCCAGGGTGACTCTCTCAAAGTTCTGGTCTGGTTCTTCTTTTCTTCTCTCTAGAGCACATGAGAAGGCCATAGAGAGGGAAAGTGAGAACTCACTCCCTGGGAGAATGGCCCGAGACAGGGAGGAAAAGGGATGAGGACAAATCAACCCCTGGGGAGAATGACCACAGGGCAAGCCTCTCTCCCCCACCTCCCCTCTCAGGATTCGGGGCACAGAGGCACGCAGGCCTGGCACGGGTTTCAAGCTGCTGTTTCTGAAACTCCAACAGCACAGTCCGCCACGTGAGATCCAGACGCTTTAACCACCGTGCCACCGGCTGGCCCCAGTTCTGGTGGCTCCGAGCCATCGACTCAGAGAGGCAAAGAAAAGGAAAGCCCGTCATCCTCAGCTTTGACCAGCTGGATGGCGATAACAGAAAGCAGAGTGGTACAGATGGCCAAGAGACGGAAAGCAGCCGAGTTCCTAGACATCAGCATGAAAGACACGCTCAGTATTTCACACGAAACAAAAATCCTTAGATGGTACCACCCCCAAAACTGAAGGCCATATGCACAAGTCTAACGAACCTTATGTGAGTACACGGTCACCCAACCTCGGACCGGTGGAGAGAAACGTGAATCCATCCAGGTAAATTCCTCGTTCCATACTAGTACACTCATCACTCAAAGACGATCTTCCTGACGTGAACCACAGACTCGGCAGAATCCCAATCGAGTTCCCGCAGAGGGATCACCACATCGTTTTTAAGCCTAGAATAGCTTCCATTAGGCTAAAGAACACAGTGACAGAATTGGCACGTCTGGATCTGAACACTCAGCATTAAGCTACAGTAATAAGGAAAGTGTGAGGTTGGTGACGAAACCGATGAATCGATTAGACTAGAGCCCCCAAAGAAACGCGTGTGCCTACAGCCCACAGGTTCTGTCAACAGGACCCAGGGAATTCATGGAGCAGACAAGCCCGTTCCACAAATGGCAGCAGAAGCACAGAAGGCCTCATGCAAAAAGGGAAGGTCGAGACACACTCCGGAGCGCACCAAAAACGCTGACGTACTAACGGTTCATAGACTTCCATGTTCACAACCCTGACATTGTAAAAGTTATGCAAGAAAGCACAGAAGAGCATCTGAACCACCGCACTTGGGAACGCTATACTCCGGCCCACGGCCCTCCCTCCAGGTGCTAAAGATTCACCCCATGCCCTGCCTCACCCCCGCTCCAGGAACTGTGTCGCTGAGGCTCCTCGCGGAAACACCGGGGGCTTCGCAGGCCGGAAGGCTAGAAGGGACACCTATCTGAGCTCGGGGCCATTTGCCTCTGGGGTTCTGGGGCAGCCAGAACTTCTTTCTGCTTGGGACACAGGGAACAGGGAGCTCCCAGGAGAGATGCCCCTGTGATGCAGGGCCCACTTCTTTGAAGCTGACTTGATTGTCCCATGAGTGACAGAGACAAAGAGAGAGACAGGCAGCAAAATGGAGGTATCCGTGCCATGCTCATCTCCAGTCTCGGCCAGTCAGCCCCGGGTCATGGGCACACACATGCCTACCGTACTCTGGCCGGTCTCTAGATAGGAACCCGGTACCCTTCAACGTAGGTCGGCCCCCAGGTGCCTTGGCCCATTTCATCCTCCCTTCTAAACGTCAGTGACCCAATCTCTGAACAGCTGTCTCAGCACTCACTGGAGGGAGGGGGTCCCGGTCCAACACCAAGTCTGTCTGCTGCAATGGGCCTGGACTACCTGGGAGAGGAGCGGAGCATCTGGGAGGGGCACAGGGCCTGGGCCGACAGTGAGTTGGGGTCGCTCAAAGGTGGGGCAGGCAGGAAGGGGAGGTCACCGGCGGAGAATGGCCGGGAGAGGTGTCGTCTGTGCAAAGGCAAGGCCGGTGGGAAGGGGAGATGGGAGGGGCGCCATCACGAGTTGAACCGTGCCCCCAAATCTGTGTGCCGGAACCTTGATCCCAGGACCCCCAGTACCTCGACCGTGACCTTCCATGGAAACGCGGTCTTCCACGTGACCGAGTCTGGGAGCTCATTAGGGCCAGTCTTCCTCCGTAGATGGGGTGCTTTCCCCAAGTGGAGAGCTGAGCACAGAAAACCACACGTAAGAGAACTGCTCGCTGAATGTCGGGGCTCTGCTGTCATACACGAGAAGCCTCCAGAGGCTGGAGTGAGGCCCAGAGCGAACCGTCCCTAGCCCGTCAGAGGGAGCGGGGCTCTGCTGCCACTTGATCCCAGACCTCCGGACCCCAGAGCGGAGGCGGCGAGGCTCTGTCGTCCTGAGCCATCAGACCCGTGGTGCCGTCGGGGCAGCCCAGGGAAGGAGACAGGCATGTTCTGGTCTGCCCACTGCACTTCTAGGCCGCAGCTGCCTCTCCGAGCCCACCCTGCCAGAGGGTGAGGGGGAAGCGGGGCTCTTCCCAGGCCACGGCCACTGACCGGAGCTCTGGCCGCAGCTCTCGGCCTCCCATGCCGGTGGGAGGATGAGGACGGGGGACGGGTGTCAGCCACCCCAGGGCCGTCGCCGAGCCTCCACTGCCGCTCCCACAGCCCAGAAGCCCAGGCTGACTGGGTCCCCCCAACCTAACTCCTTTCCTGCCCCTCCTCCCAGCCATCGGCAGCTCGGAGCGACAATGGTCTCCCTTTTCACCTCGGTAAGAAAGGTGCCCGGGAAGGCACAGGAAGAGGAGGTACCACCTGGAACTGGCATCTCACCTGTGTCCACGGGCTCCGGGCCGGCCCTTCAGTGGGATGAAGTGTGAGCCCCAGGGGAGCGGCGGTACTGCAGCACCCTGTGATGCTGGGGCCACGGGGGGGGGAGGCCCAGGTCTGTGTCCCAAGGGCTCTCGTACCCGCCGGGCACGGGCGCTGTCCATGGTGCCGCCAGCTGAGCGGCCAGGAGCAGGGATCCGCCTAGACTCGGAGAGTGCTCTTTCCTGCGGGGCGGGGCGCCCACCTCTCTCTTGCCTTGTTCCGTGTTCTTGATGGGGCCTGACTTCCGGGGACCTGGGTGATGTAGGAACACGTTATTTAATTTCCCAAATAAACACAACTCCCGGGAACCCATCGCACGAGACTCTCCTGGTCCACAGGCTTTTCCCAAATGATAGGCCAGGTGCAGCCACAGCGTGGAGGCTCTTGTTCCTGGGACGTTCCTTACGTGGGAAGAAGGTGGCGGGAAAAGGGAAGGTGCTGGATCCGCACGTGGCTGACATCGGCGTCCCAAAACCGGTAGATTGAAAATCACACCGCTGCCTTGGCCCGGGAGCTCCGGATCTCAAGAGGAGAATAAAGAAAACCTGACGGCGGCGTGTCCGTCCGCCCAGTGGGTGGAGGTGTGTGCCTTCTGACTCTCCCCTCGCCGCTTCTCCCCAGTGGGGCCGAGCACCCTAAATGGATGAGCGAGTGACCGAAACGGTACAGGACTTACAGTGCCGACAGAGCCGGTCACGGAGTGAATGATTAGGGGAAGATCCGTGCCTCATGTGTGGACTAAAGTAGGAAATCCTACCACCAACGCGCCTAAGGATAAAACCGAGAAAAGGAGAATCCGAACGGGCTTGCCCGCGTCTCTCTCTCTCTCTGCCACACACACACACACACACACACACACGCACACGCACACACACACGCACGCACGCGCACGCACACGCTCACGAGCACGCGCGCGCGCACAGGAACCCACAGCATCCCAAAAAAAGAAAGAAAAAAAACCGGTCCCCTGCAATACACCACCGTGTCCACAGGAGGGAGCTCCGGGACACCCTATGGAAGAGCAATAGGGAAAGGAACGCAGCCGAACATAGGATTCCGTTCGCGGATGGGGGCCGACGGCAGGGCACCGAGAGGGGCACGCTCCTGGCCAGACACCCCCACGGACGATCGACGGCAGCAGCTGCGGGAAGGGGAGCGAGCGGGCCGACCGGGCGGCCGGCCGCGTCCGACTGACCAAAAGCGGCCCCAGACGTATTCCGCGGTGTACGCCCTGCAGGCGTTTTGCCTCGCCTGTTTCCCGCGCAGTTTCTGCCGTGGGATTTCTGCACTAAACAGACACAGTCGCGGGGAGGGCTGGAACGAAAAACCATCCCCTTACCCTGGGAGAAATGGCTTCGTTGCGGCGGCGGCCTCCTCCTCCTCCTCCTCCTCCTCCTCCTCCTCCTCCTCCTCCTCCTCCCCCTCCTCCTCTTCCTTCGTCCTCTGGGGGGGGGGGAGGGGGATGCCGAGCACATGACCTCCAAGCTGGAGGTCTGAGACAGACCGCGGGCGCGCGCAAGCGCGCCTGTACCTCCATGCCACCCCCTGGCCCGGGGCCGCGAGTTCTCAAAAGGACAGCCCCTGAGGCCTTGGGGCCTCCCCCGCCCATGAGGGACGCCAGGGGCCGGCAGGTGGTGGGGGGCCGGCAGGTGGTAGGCGTGGTGGGGAAGGGCACCGGCCTCCCGCTTGGGAGAACACGGTCCACGCCCGGGACCTGGCGGCTTGCTTTCTCATCGGCTCGCTCTCGCTCTCGCTCTCTTCCTCTGTCCCTCTCTGGTCGAATGGAAAGAAATCCATGAAGTTAAGTAAGCCCTAGATCATTCTGCAAAACGAGCAACAGACGAAACGAGGGCGAGGGGAGGAAAGAGGAACCCCATGGCCCCGGGTACCGTGGGCACTCCCCCCGGGCACTGTAGGAGGGAACACCGAGGCGTCGGGGAACGCTGTGTTCCGGCCCCTCGGCCGGAAGTCTTCCTCCCGGGGCATTGTGGGTATTGGAGTCCGACGGACCGCCGGAAGTTCACGCCCGAGAGAGGCCTGTGGGTGATGTGATAGGATGCCACGACCGGAAGTCCCGCCCACCCCCCGCCGAGATCTATGGGTAATGGAGTATGAAACTGCCACCGGAAGTCCCCCGGCGGCCCGCTATTCCTGGACACCTTCTGCCTAGAGGACTGTGGGGAATGTAGTCCGGCTCTACCCTGTGGGAGGAAACTCGCGGGTCAGCTGAGACCCAGCGCCGCCTCCTGGCCCACAGGGCGATGTGGGAGGCGGCCTGATGGCCAGCTGGAGTCTAGCGCCATCTGCTGGCCTTCTCAGGAGTTGCACACGCCCTATAGCAAAAACCTCTAAAAAATAAATAAATAAATAAATAAATAAATAAATAAATAAATATGGGACCTGCGGTAAGTGTAATGGCTAGGTCGCTGGACTCTCACGTATTCGACCGCGGTTCAAGACCCGGACCCGGTGGCTTAAAACTCTCGCGGGTGGGAGGGCGGGGGGGGGGGGGGGGGGGATACCAGCCCTTAGCGTAATGGCTGTGTCGCTGGACTCCCACGTAGTCGACCGCGGTTTGCGTCCCGGACCCGGCGGCTTAAACCTCACGCCGGGCGCGAGTGCGTGCGTGCCCAAGATCCCGAGAGGAGAATGGAGGAGAAGGGATTGCGGCGTGACCATCCCCCCTGGGGGGTGATTTCTCGCTTTCTGTCTCTATGTCTCTCTCTGTCTGGCTGGCTGGCGAGCCCACGCGCCCTATGGCGGAAAAAAACTCTCCAAAAACAAAACTCACGCCGGGCTGCGGCGTGGTCATCCCCTCTGGGGGTGATTTCTCGCTTTCTGTCTCTATGTCTCTGTCTGTCTGGTGAGCGCATGCGCCCTATAGTAAAAACCTCTCCAAAACTAAAGAAAGAAAGAGAGTAAACTGAGTCATTCATGCTCCTAGTAGTATAGCTGTGGATATCAGAATCCAACTAGGTTTGATAAGGGAAGTAGCTCATCATCAGGAAATGCATTACACCAGACAGCACGTTACCATGAAGTACAGCATGAGCGCAACGGAATACAGACTCTCGTCTTTCTTGAAGAAAAGTAGATACGGCCTAACTTTGGGAAAAAATTTTGAGAGTCTTTTCTGTTGTTCTTGTCGCTATAGGGTGCATGCCCTTACCAGAGAGACAGAGAGACAGAAAGCGAGAAATCCCCCCCCCCCCAGGAGGGATGGCCACGCTGCAACCCCTCCTCCTCCATTCTCCTCCTGGCATCTTGGGCACGCGTGCACACACGCCCAGCGTGAGTTTAAGCCACCAGGTCCAGGACTCAAGCCACGCTTTGCTACATGGGAGTCCAGTGACATAGCCATTAGGCCAACTACCGGTTCCGAACTTTAGAAATGATCAACGAATAGGAAACGTATGCTAATGACCTAAAAGTGTTCCTGGCTAGATATCCGAGAATGAAGAATCGTGGCAGGTTTAGGAAAGGGAAAAAGCCATCTGTTTCTGCCACCTCCAAAATGAAGTTGAATTGGAGGGCAGCCTGTGGCCCGGAGGTTAAAACGGGGGGAATCCCGTATGTTCAACCACGCGGTTGGAATCCTGACTCTGACAGCTTAGGACACACCAAGCACGTACGTGTGCATTCCCGGAATCAAGAAAAGAGGAACAAGAAACTAAACGAAGGGGAAAAGAAGATAGAAAAGCAAAAGAAAGGAGAAAGAGAGATGGAGGTGACAGCATTGCAGGGTGCTTTACCTCTCTCATTCTCTCTCTCTCTTTAGTGCCTTCACCGGTGAACAGATTTTTGAGAGAATTTTGCTACAGGGCGTGCGCACTCATCAAAGAGACAGACAGTGAGAGATCATCCCGCCAGGGGAGATGGTCATGCCACAATCCCTCTTCCTCCATGCCCCTCTTGGGGGGCAGGGATTCTGGGCATGCACGCACGTATGCCCAGCATGACTTTCAAGCCACCGGTCCGGGATTCTAAATGCGGGCAACCACGTGGGAGTCCGGCACCTTAACCGTTAGGACAGCTGCTGGTCCCCTGGCAAACTTTGTTTCAAAATTAAACTGAATCCATCCTTGGTTCAACCAAGAATTTTAACATATGGCACACTTCTGCATCAGTTCATTCAAGCGTGACAAACTTTTAGATGTGATTTTAAAATTACACACTTTTTTGTGAACTCAACCAGCACGGGATGTTCTCATCTCTGCTCTAAATATTACCTTGTGAACGCACCGGGCACCCGATGGGCTTCGGGATAACATGCGACCGGGGCACTACCCACACAACATAAGGCTTGCCAAATACTCGGACACACATCATCTCAAAATAAGGATCGCACAATGCCGAAGTCCAAACGTTGACACTTTTTCAATGTTCCTCGAACGGATCGAAAATAGACCTTCAAGGTCTCTAGAGAAATCCCGGCCATAGATAGAGCCGCACACTTACTAGAAGGTCCATCCCTCGTTTCCAGTGAAGGACTGCTAGTAACTTTGGATGAATGGAAGACACGAACGATACGACGTACGAATATACTTTCCAAACGTGAAAGAAAAAAATGGAAAGAAAACTGAAGGTATGAATCGCCAGATTCAAGTTTCCATTACTGGGGCCGGCAAGTGGCGTGGTGGATAGGGGCGGTGGATTCCCACATGGCCGACCATGGTTCGAGTCTCAGACCTGGTGGCTTGCTTTCTCACTTGCCCTCTCTCTCTCTCTCGCTCTCTCTCTCTCTCTCTCTCTCTCTGTGTCTTTCGGGTCAAATTAAAATAAAAAAATAAAACGAATGAATAAATAAAATTAAATAAATAATTCTTAAAAAAAAAGTTTCCATTACTATGGTCAATACCACATAACAATTCATATTACAACATGCAAATTTCACCAATGAAACGGAGACCAGGGGCCTGCAGGAGGCGTGTTGGTTAAAGGTGCTGGACTCCGACATGCTCAACCGTGGTTCGAGTCTTGGACCTGGTGGCTTCCTTTCCCACTTTCCCTCTCTCCTGCTCTCTCTCTCTCCCGCTCTCTCTCTCTCGCTCTCTGTCTCTCTCTCTGTTTCTCTCTCTCTCTCTCTCTCTCTCTCTCTGGTAAAGCTGGAAAAGACTGACAATAATAAGTCAAGTTAAATAATTCTTTAAGAAGTGAAAAAAGAAATGAAGACCAATATACCTTGTGATTTTGTCTTTACTGGGAGAAGATGCATTTTTGGTAAGGATATCTGATTTATAAAAAGCAGCCGATGACTTCACCATTCAATATTCTGACTGTGTCCTGTAGAAATGGCACCTTAAATGCCTTTAGGCATCATGCGATAACAACAGTTGCCATTCCAGAAAGATTACTGTTCTGTTTCTATCTACCGGTTCTGGAATTCTGCTTAGAACGCTCATCCGAGTGTGAAAGAGCTCTCCAGCTGTATGTGTGTGTGTGCGTATGTGTCTGGATAGAAACTTTTAAAAATAATACCATGGATGGGTGGGAAGAGCAGCCGGTCTGAGGCTCCTCTCCTGGCTCTGAGCGGAGGGTCTTTGGGTGCACGGCGACGGAGCAGCAGCCAGAGGAGCCAGGGGCCGCGGAGCCCACAGACTCTGGCAGGGACCGGACGGCGCAGAGGCGGCGGGCGGCGAGGACCCCACGACCCTGCGGCTCGGCGAAGAACACAGACAGAACGGCAACTCTGAGAGTATAAGTCCATGATCGATGCAAATGAAGAAAGAAACTCCAGAACGAATCATGCAAGGAAAGCAAATAGAAGCGAAAATCGAAGACCTAGAAGATGAAATGGAGGAGGTGAAACTCACCCTTGAAAAGAAACAATATTACATTTCTGAAACAGAGTATTGCATTAGACAGGATGCGACTTTCTTTTTTTTTTTCTTTTGTGGAGAGGTTTTTTTTTTTTTTTTTTTTTTTGCTATAGGGCGCGTGCGCTCGCCAGCCAGACAGAGAGAGACATAGAGACAGAAAGCGAGAAATCACCCCCCAGGGGGGATGGTCACGCCGCAATCCCTTCTCCTCCATTCTCCTCTCGGGATCTTGGGCACGCACGCACACGCGCCCGGCGTGAGGTTTAAGCCACCGGGTCCGGGACGCGAACCGCGGTCGACTACGTGGGAGTCCGGCGACATAGCCATTACGCTAACTGCTGGTTCCCCGGGGATCCCGAATGTTCAATCACACGGTTTGAGTCCTGACTCTGACAGCTTGGGACACACCGAGCACATACGTGTGCATTCCCAGAATCAAGAAAGGAGGGAGAAGAAACTGAACAAAGGGGAAAAGAAGATAGAAAAGAAAAAGAAAGGAGAACGAGAGATGGAGGTGACAGGATTGTAGGGCGTTTTATCTCTATCATTCTTTCTCTCTCTCTTTAGTGCCTTCACCGATTAACAAATTTTTGAGAGAATTTTGCAATAGGGCATGTGCTCTCATCAAACAGACAGAGACAGAAAGTGAGAAATCATTCCCCAGGGGAGATGGTCATGCCTCAATCTTTCTTCCTCCATTCCACTCTTTGTGGGGGGATTTGGGGCATGCACACATGTATGCCCAGCATGAATTTCAAGCCACTGGTCCGGGACTCTAAATGTGGTCAACCACGTGGGAGTCCAGCACCTTAACCATTAAGACACCTGCTGGTCCCCTTGCAAATTTAAAAAAAATAATAATAATAAACTGATTCCATACTTGGTTCAACCAACAATTTTAATATATGGGAAACTTCTGCATCAGTTAATTCCATAACGATTAACCTTTCTATGTGATTTTAAAATTACACACCTTTTTTGTGAATTCAACCAGCATGGGATGTTCTCATCTCTGCTCTAAACACTACCTTATGAACACATCGGGCGCCCGACGGGCTTCGGGATAAAATGCAACCAGGGCACTACCCACCCAAAATAAGGCTTGCCGAATACTCGGACACACATCATCTCAAAATAAGAATTACAGAATGCAGAAGTCAAAACATTGATACTTTTTCATTGTTGCTTGAAGAGATCGGAAATAGACCTTAAAGGTCTCTAAAAAAATCCCGGCAATATATAAAGCAGCACACTTACTAGAAGGCCCATCTCCTCATTTCCAATGAAGGACTGATAGTACTTTTGATGAATGGAAGGCATAAATAATATGTATGAATATACTTTCCAAATTTGAAAAAATAATTAAAAGAAACTTTGAAGGTATGAATCACCAGATTAAAGTTTCCATTTCTATGGTCAATAGCCACATAAAAATTAATATTACAACATGCAAATTTCACTGATGAAATGGAGACCAGGGCATGCAGGAGGCGTGGTGGTTACGCGTGCTGGATTCCCACATGCTCCATCATGGTTCAAGTCTTGGTCCTGGTGGCTTCCTTTCTCACTTTCCCTCTCTCTCTCTCTGTCTCTGTCTCTGTCTCTGTCTCTGGTAAAATTGGAAAATATTAAGGATAATTATAAATCAAGTTAAAATAATTAAAAAAAAAAAAAGAAAACAGAAATGAAGACCAATAGACCTTCTAGTTTTGTCTTTAATGGGAGAAGATGTATTTTTGGTGAGTATATCTAATTTACAAAACACAGCCTCTGACTTCACTATTCAATATTCTGACTGTGTCCTGTAGGAATTTCACCTTAAATGCCGTTAGGCATCACGCAATAACAAGAGTTGTCATTCAAAAACTATTGCCGTTCTGTTTCTATCTACTGGTTCAGAGTTCTGAGCGGCCCCATTCTTCACCTAAGACCTCTGCCCAGACTTCACCATCCTGCCCCCCAGACCCAGCAAGGAGCCAGAATTTAAAATATCCATAGTGACAAAGCTAACAGAGATGCAAGAGAAGAGAGACAATGAACTCCAGAAAATGTAGGAGAAAAGAGACAATGAATTCCAGGGGGTGAGGAAGTTCTTGCATCATCTAAAAGAGGAGATGCACATCATAAAAAAGAAGCAAATGGAATTATTCGAGATGGGAGGCTGTAATTCAGGAAATAAAAATCTCCCTTGAAAATATCAAAAGCAGATTAGATCATGCAAAAGATCGAATCTCAGATGTAGGAGAAAGAACCTCCGACCTAGAACAATTCACTAAAAAGACTGAGAAAGTAACCCCGCAGAATAAGAATAACACACAATAATACTAGATACCCTTAAATGCCCAAACATCCAGATCATCAGTATTCTTCAGATGAGGAAACTAATAAGGGCATTGGCAATCTACTCCATGAATATCCTGGAAGAAAACTTTCCAACCCTAGAGAGGCATTCAAAGAACCAGACCCAGGAAATACAAAGGACCCCACATAGAATCAACCCAAGAAGATATTCCCCGAGGCACATCATAGCCAGATTGACCAAAACCACAAACAGAGAGACAAGATGCTGAAATTGGCAAGAGAGAAACGTTAAGTGACTTCCAAAGGATTTCCCATCAGGTCAATGTTAGACTTCTCATCGGACACAATGCAAGCAAGGAAAGAATGGGAAAATATATTCAACGTGTTACGTGAAAACCAATTTCAACCAAGAATACTATACCCGGCACGGTTATGTTTCACATGGGAAAAAAAGACAAATATATTCTCAGATAAACAAAGCCTTAAAGAATTTCCCAACACCATACCAGCTCTCCAAAAAGTGCCGAAGGGAGTGCTATCCTAGGAAAACTAAAATCGGCCACACAGAAATAAGAGTACAAGAAACAAGCAAGAGAGTGGCCAGCCTGATGGTAGGGACGAGTCCGGAGCTGAACGTTAACTTCCAGAGTTTAAATGGAAAGATCGGACCATAGTAACACTGCAAATTCAATAGAAGAATGATTAAATACATGAGACTGACCCAGTGAAATAGAATTGTTTGGCTTTAGAATAAAACATTACTGCTTTTCTTCGATGCTTTGATTTCCATATTGAAGGATTTTTTGTCTTAAACCGTTGATAGGTTTATCCACCTACTATTTGAACTGAATCCTAACCATTTTCCTGGCTTTAAGATTTAAGCAGATTTCTTGTAACAATGACTTATTTTGATCTTTTACAACTAAAATGTTTTTTTCCTAAAGTTAAAAAATGCATTAAAAATACCTATTAATACCTGTTTAATGACTGCAGTAATCTATATAACCCCGGGTAGGTGCTACTTTAGAGTATATTCACATTACTCACTGAGGTTTATGCCTGAACTCAGACTTGTGTTTATAGATATGCATATATCAGCTGTTCTTACTATTGAAAGTTTTTAAATTATTTAAAATCTTTAGCGAATCAATAAAATGACCAAAAAGAAAAAAAAGGCATGGGAAACAACCCTAGATACCAGAGACAGTGTGGGAGGAGAGGGTAGAATTGGTAGAGGATGAGAGCTAGGGATTGTAGCATGGCCATCCACCCAGGGGGTGCTTTCTGGCTCTCTGTCTTTCCAGCGAGAGCAGGTGCACCTTAGTAAAAAATCTCGCTCAAAGAGAGAGAGGGAGAGAGGAGAGAGGAGAGAGAGGAGAGAGAGAGAGAGAGAGAGAGAGAGAGAGAGAGAGGAGAGAGAGAGATTACAATTAAAACAGCTTCAGAAAGTAAGCTTTTCGAAAGAATGGCTGAAAACAACAAACAGAAAGATGATTTGGACAGGATGGACAATTCAGGCAAGATCAAGACCATACAACAGAACCTACAGATGGAGATACAAATTCATTACTCGGCGTGTTCCAGAACCTCTTTCTGGGGAGTAAAGACAAGTAGGTAGAACACTTACAGAATGCAGCTTGAGAAGTGTCTGACCATGAAGTCAAAGGATTCTATTGTGGCGGTGTTTCTGTTGTGGAGCTTTACTTACCACTGTGACTCGAAATCTATTGTTTTAAATATGACAATTAAAGTAACTGCCATACTAAAAAATAGTAATACCGTTGACAGAAGAATCCTCCTAAAGAGGTCTTATGAAGCAGAAATGAACTTTGACATATTTCAGATTGCTACTGGATCAAGGGAAAGACACTCGTAGCCAGTGAAACATTTGCCTGACAGGTACTTAAAAATAGTACATCTTCCAAATGACTAGAAGTAGAAGAAGAGCCTCCGGGATGAATAAACAAGGAAATATATCTCCATCAAAGGTACAGAGTAACTCCCTCCATCTTCAGGCCTAATGGACAATGTTACCAGGATGTCAGACAAAGAATTTCGAACCTTTATGGTGAACCAATTCTTCGAATTGGAACAGAAAAGAGACAACGAACTACAGGAGATGAGAAAGCCATTCCAAGATATGAAAGAAGAAATGGACACTCTGAGAAAGAACCAGATGGAGCTATTAGAGATAAAGTCTGGAATAGAGGAAATCAAAAACTCCCTTGAAAGCAGTAAAAGTCGATTAGATCATGCTGAAGATCGAATCTCTGATGTCGAAGATAAAAGCTCTGACCTAGGAAGAACCACGAAGAAGATAGAGAAAATGACTAAAAAACACGAGGATAATAGACGAGAAATACGAGATTCCATCAGACGCCCAAATATCAGAATAATTGGTATCCCAGAAGGTGAAGAAACCAATCATGGCATGGAAAATCTATTCCATCAAATCCTGGAAGAAAATTTCCCGAGTCTAGAGAGGCACTCCAGTATCAAGACCCGAGCAGGCAGGAGGGGGAGGTCACCGGCACCGGCGGAGGCGGGCCAGGGGAGGTGGCGTCTGGGCACAGGCGAGGCCGGTGGGAAGGGGAGATGGGAGGGGCGCCGTCACGGGTTGAACCGGGTTCCCCAAATCTGCGTGTCGGAACCCCGATCCCAGGACCCCCAGTACCTCGACCGTGACCTTCCATGGAAACGCGGTCTTCGCACGTGACCGAGTCCGGGTGAGCTCATCAGGGCCGGTCTTCCTACGCGGACGGGGTCCTTTCCCCAAGGGGAGAGCTGAGCACAGAAACACACACGTGAGCGAAGTGCCCCCTGAATGTCGGGGCTCTGCTGTCATGCATGAGAAGCCTCCAGAGGCTGGAGTGAGGCCCAGAGCGAACCGTCCCTAGCCCGTCAGAGGGAGCGGGGCTCTGCTGCCACTTGATCCCAGACCTCCGGACTCCAGAGCGGAGGCGGCGAGGCTCTGTTGTCCTGAGCCATCCGACCCGTGGTGCCATCGGGGCAGCCCAGGGAAGGAGACAGGCATATTCTGGTCTGCCCACTGCACTTCTAGGCCACAGCTGCCTCTCCGAGCCCGCCCTGCCAGAGGGCGAGGGGGAAGCGGGGCTCTTCCCAGGGCCACGGCCACTGACCGGAGCTCTGGCCGCAGCTCTCGGCCTCCCGTGCCGGTGGCAGGATGAGGACGGGGGTCGGGTGTCAGCCTCCCCGGGGCCGTCGCCGAGCCTCCACTGCTGCTCCCACGGCCCAGAAGCCCAGGCTGACCGGGTCCCCCCCCCCCCCACCCACTCCTTTCCTGCCCCTCCTCCCAGCCATCGGCAGCTCGGAGCGACAACGGTCTCCCTTTTCACCTCTGTAAGAAAGGTTGCCCGGGAAGGCACAGGAAGAGGAGGTACCACCTGGCCCTGGCATCTCACTTGTGTCCACGGGCTCCGGGCCGGCCCTTCAGTGGGATGAAGTGTGAGCCCTTGCGGAGCAGCGGTACTGCAGCACCCTGTGATGCTGGGGCCACGGGGGGAGGCCCCGGTCTGTGTCCCAAGGGCTCTCGTACCCGCCGGGCACGGGCGCTGTCCATGGTGCCGCCAGCTGAGCGGCCAGGAGCAGGGATCCGCCTAGACTCGGAGAGTGCTCTTTCCTGCGGGGCGGGGCGCCCACCTCTCTCTTGCCTTGTTCCGTGTTCTTGATGGAGCCTGACTTCCGGGTACCTGGGTGATGTAAGAACACGTTATTTACTTTCCCAAGTAAACACAACTCCTGGGGACCCATCGCACGAGGCTCTCCTGGTCCACACGCTTTTTCCAAGTGATAGGCCAGGTGCAGCCACAGCGTGGAGGCTCTTGTTCCTGGGACGTTCCTTACGTGGGAAGAAGGTGGCGGGAAAAGGGAAGGTGCTGGATTCGCACGTGGCTGACATCGGCGTCCCAAAACCGGTAGATTGAAAATCACACCCGTGCCTTGGCCCGGGAGCCCCGGATCTCAAGAGGAGAATAAAGAAAACCTGACGGCGGCGTGTCCGTCCGCCCGGTGGGTGGAGGTGTGTGCCTTCTGACTCTCCCCTCGCCGCTTCGCCCCAGTGGGGCCGAGCACCCTAAATGGATGAGCGAGTGACCGAAACGGTACGGGACTTACAGTGCCGACAGAGCCGGTCACGGAGTGAATGATTAGGGGAAGATCCGTGCCTCATGTGTGGACTAAACTAGGAAATCCTACCACCAACGCACCTAAGGATAAAACCGAGAAAAGGAGAATCCGAACGGGCTTGCCCGCGTGTCTCTCTCTCTCTCTGCCACCCATACACACATACACACACACGCACGCACACGCACGCACAGGCTCACGAGCATGCACGCGCGCACAGGAGCCCACAGCATCCAAAAAAAAAAAAAAAACCCGGTCCCCTGCAATACACGACCGTGTCCACAGGAGGGAGCTCCGGGACACCCTATGGAAGAGCAATAGGGAAAGGAATGCAGCCGAACATAGGATTCTGTTTGCGGATGGGGGCCGACGGCAGGGCACCGAGAGGGGCACGCTCCTGGCCAGACACCCCCACGGACGGTCGAACGGCAGCAGCTGCGGGAAGGGGAGCGAGCGGGCCGACAGGGCGGCCGGCCGCGTCCAACTGACCAAAAGCGGCCCCAGATGTATTCCGCGGTGTACGCCCTGCAGGCGTTTTGCCTCGCCTGTTTCCCGCGCAGTTTCTGCCGTGGGATTTCTGCACTAAACAGACACAGTCGCGGGGAGGGCTGGAACGAAACACCATCCCCTTACCCTGGGAGAAATGGCTTCGTCGTGGCGGCGACTCCTCCTCCTCCTCCTCTTCCTCCGTTCCTCTCTTGGGGGGATGCCGAGCGCATGACCTCCAAGCTGGAGGTCTGAGACAGACCTCGGGCACGCGCAAGCGCGCCTGAACCTCCATGCCACCCCCTGGCCCCGGGGCCGCGAGTTCTCAAAAGGACAGCCCCTGAGGCCTTGGGGCCTCCCCCGACCATGAGGGACGCCAGCGGCAGGCAGGTGGTGGGGGGCCGGCAGGTGGTAGGCGTGGTGGGGAAGGGCACCGGCCACCCGCTTGGGAGAACAGGGTCCATGCCCGGGACCTGGCGGCTTGCTTTCTCATCGGCTCGCTCTCGCTCTCTTCCTCTGTCCCTCTCTGGTCGAATGGAAAGAAATCCATGAAGTTATGTAAGCCCTAGATCATTCTGCAAAACGAGCAACCGACGAAACGAGGGCGAGGGGAGGAAAAGAGGAACCCCTTGGCCCCGGGTACCGTGGGCAGTCCCCCAGCACTGTAGGAGGGTACACCGAGGCGTCTGGGAGCACTGTGTTCCGGCTCCTCAGCCGGAAGTCTTCCTCCTGGGGCATTGTGGGTATTGCAGTCCGCCGGACCGCAGGAAGTTCACACCCCAGAGAGACCTGTGGGTGATGTAGTAGGATGCCATGACCGGAAGTCCCGCCCACCCCGCCGAGATCTATGGGTAATGGAGTATGAAACTGCCACCGGAAGTCCCCCGGCGGCCCTCTATTCCTGGACACCTCCTGCCTAGAGGACTGTGGGGAATGTAGTCCGGCTCTACCCTGTGGGAGGAAACTCGCGGGTCAGCTGAGGCCCAGCGCCGCCTCCTGGCCCACAGGGCGATGTGGGAGGCGGCCTGATGGCCAGCTGGAGTCTAGCGCCATCTGCTGGCCTTCTCAGGAGTTGCACACGCCCTGTAGCAAAAACCTCTCCAAAACTAACTAACTAAATAAATAGATAAAGAAAGAAATAAATATGGGACCAGCGGTTAGTGTAATGGCTAGGTCGCTGGACTCTCACGTATTTGACTGCGGTTCAAGTCCCGGACCTGGTGGCTTAAAACTCTCGCGGGGGTGTGTGTGGGGGGAGGTGACAGGATTGTAGGGTGCTTTATCTCTCTCTTTCTCTCTCTTTAGTGCCTTCACCGGTGAACAAATTTTGAAAAGAATTTTGCTATAGCGCGTGTGCACTCATCAAAGAGACAGAAAGTGAGAACTCATCCCCCAGGGGAGATGGTCATGCCACAATCCCTCTGCCTCCATCACCCTCTTTGGGGGGGTGGATTCTGGGCATGCACGCATGTATGCCCGGCATGACTTCAAGCCACCGGTCTGGTGTCAGGCCCGGTGAAGCCTCTGGGCTGGCTGTTCTCCTGCCACGCCCTGACCCACCCCACCGCCCCCCCAGCCCCGGCTGACCTGGCCTCGGGGAGACCTCTGGGAAATCCCGACCAGACAGGTGCTGGGCGGAGCCGAGCCAGCCCCGCCCCCTGGGGGACCTCTAGGGGGGCCCACACCTGCCGGTCGTCCTGAGCCCCGCCTGCACGTCTTTCCCTCCAGCTTCGGGGACGGGGTCTCCCACGTCGGCCCACTGTGACCCGAGAGTCCCCGTGGGAGGGGTTTCAGGGCACGGCCCGAGTCTCGTGAGTGAGACATCTCGGGCAGGCGACGGGAAGAGAGAAGGACGTCGCCGTGATAATGTGGCCGCGATAATGTGGCCGCGTCGAAAACGATCGACACAGTGATGCCGTCCCCCCGTGGCGGATGAGCACCCCGGCGCCTCCTATCGCATCCCAGGCGGTCCGTCCACGGGGACACCTCGCGATCAGACCGGGCGCCCCCGGCGCCTCTGGCCGGTACGTCTCGGGGTCTCCCGGCGCGCGCCCCTTGCCCCGCGTCTGTAAACACGACAGCATCCGATGGGTCCTAACCTTTTTTTCCACTCTGGCCGCAGGTGGCAGCCGCTCACCAGAGGCGGGAACGGTGAGAAACCCCCACCCGCCCCACCGCACCCCGGGAACAGCGCCGCCTCCAAGGCTGCTCCCGCGTCCACCTCCCCCGGACGGACCGAGGGTCTAAACCGCGACAGTCCCCTCCTGCCCGTGCGGTGCGGGCGTCCCGTGAGCCAGGTCCGGGCCCCGCACGTGGATCGTGAGCCGCAGGGACGACAGGCCAGAGGGAGGCAGGAGACCAAGGGCCACGCGGCGTGATGGTCCCCCGTGTGGCCCGTCCGGGACAGGCGGGCCCAGGGGCAGTGAGCGGATCCGCAGCCGCGGCCGGGGGTGGGACAGAGACTCCCCGACGTGGCCCGATTTCCTGACAAAGGCGCCGGCCGCGGTCCAGTCCGAGGAGTCGCGTCCTTCCTGAAGGGCAGCGCGGTGACAGGTATGGGGCACGCATTCACAGAACCAGCAAAGAAAGGGACGACAGCTTACCCGATGGCTCATTCCACAGGGGAAGGACTCGCCCCACGAAGGACTTGGGGCAATCCTGCAGCTTCCTGGAGCTGCGCCTCCTCCACTGACGCCACGGCCACCACGCCGCGGCCTGGGTAGAAGCGACGCTCGATCGTGGGCCGGCAGGTCCGGCCGCAGACGCCGAGCACCGAGTACCTGCTCCGGGCCTCAGTACGTCGGCGGGGCAGCGACAGGCCCGGCCCGACACGCGGCCTCGATGCCGACACCACGGCGCCCCCGGCTCAGAGGTGTTCTGCCCCCGAGGAGACCGGCAGACCTCCTGGCATCCCGGGACACCGATCCTCCGCGGCCTCCGAGGTGCACGGGGACCCAGAGCATCTGCACCTCGGAGACAGAAGCCGGCCGTGGAGGGAGACGGCCGGAAGGGAAGCACCCGGGAGGGAGTCGAAAGCAAGCCGGGTCCCGGACAGAGCCGCAGGGACCGCACTCGCACGGCCGTGTGTCCCGGGATGCACATGACATTCCGCAGCCCACGTGTCCTCGGACTGCCGAGCGCGCGCTAGCTACCTGGTGCCGGAGTCGAACCTACTGAGAACGTCGCGTGTGGCTCGCCCCTTACCCTTTAGAGCTAAACTCACCGACCCGCTTGTCCCATTTTGTTTGGAAGAAACGGGCTCTGCTCTGGGGCAGTTTGGCTTCTGCTCCAAGAGCTCGGGCCTGCTCTGTGTCCCCCGTCTCTCTTCTCACTCTTTCGGACACCCTCTGCCCCAGCCCCGAGTGCCTCCCACCTGTGACACCTCCACCCCGTCACCCCGGCCTGGGCCCACACGCCCGGACACGCGGTTCTGGTCCTGCCGCCCCAGCCCTCCCCTCTCCCTCTGTCTACCGGGCGCCGCCGGGTACTGGGCCGCCGGCCGGGCCGGGACTGGCTGCTCTCCGGACGGCAGCCGGTCACCCGAAGCCAGGCGGTGCCCTCCGCTGAGTCGGGAAGCCCCGGTGTTTGCCGAGGCGCCGACCTGGAGGAAGCGGGAGCCGGGGCTTCCTGCGGCAGGAGGTGGCTCTGGACCCCCGTCTGGTGGTCTCGGACCCTGTGGGAGACGATGGCCAGCGGGTGCCCGGGCTCTCTGCTGGCCTTGGGGGGTGGGGGCAGTGAAGGGTGAGCGTCACCCAGGAGGTGAGGCCGAGGGCGTCTGCGCAGGCCGAGCCTCCTTCCGAAGCGCTTGCCAGAGGCCCCCTCTCGGCCGGGCCTGGGATGGAGCAAATTCAGGCTGTCTGGCTGGCTATGGGCCTACGCCAGGAAGACTCCCGAGATGGAAGGGAGGACGGGGTGCCCCGGGCACAGGTGCCCGGGGTCCCTGCCGCATGAACCCCCGGGTGACGCCGCTGGACCGAGGAAGGGTCTCTGGAACTCGAGTTGCCGGCCGATCCAGGCGGACGCTGCCAGCCAAGGCCAAGCAAGGCCAGAGTGGATGACACGGCAGCGGATTCACATCGTCTAGACCATACTGATGCCTTGTCGAACGTCATCCAGACGGAGACTCTAAAAACGATCGTAATCCATTAACATCCTGATGGCAAATGCGTTCTTTGGGACTACACTGATTACTCCAAAAGTGCCTTTTCATTTTCAAATCTTTTTCAAATCATTCTTTCATTTGGTATCTTGATTTGTTTATGTATTAGTTTATTTGGTCATGGTCATTTTCCCAGAGAGGAAGAGAGACAGAGAGAAAGCGAGGAAATAAGCCACCAGGTTGGAAGGATTTGAACTGCAGTCCGCCACGTAGGAGTCCGTCGCCCTGAACCCAAGGGCCACCCGCCGGCGCCCCCAAATGCCTTTCCTTTGTTTCTGTGCACACCTTACATCGTAAAAGGATGTCACTGAGCATTTGGCACTGCAAATATCACATTCAAAGAAAGAAAGAAGATGAACGGGATCGGTGACCAAGGGGACAGGTGGGTAGCGTAACGGATACGTGGCCGGACTCCCACGTAGTCAGGCACAGTTTGAGTACCAGAACGGGTGACATACGAGTCACGCCTGGCACGTATTCATGAGTGCCCAGAATCCCGAGAAGAGAAGAGAGGAAAGGGATGGTGGTGTGGCTATGCACACACACACTCACACACACACACAGACACACACCCCACGGGGGCTGGGGGGGGTGTTTCCCTGCTTTCTGTCTCCTTATCTCTCCCTCTGCCTCTCCAGTGAGCACGTGTACCCCATAGTAGTGATAAAAAATAAATTAAAAACAAAAGCCTCTCCAAAACCAACACAGTCTCTAAAACCAACACCCAAGCGAAACTGGTGGATGCCATTTGGTCAACCACACAGTTTGAGTGCCGATCCTGACCGCCAGTGAGACGCACCGAGCACGTGTGCGAGCATCCCCGGAATTGAGAAGTTGAACAGAACTCATACAAACGTACATTCACCAAACCTTGAACCAGTTGAAAGAAATCAGAAGAGGTATAAATACACGCAGAGAAATTCCCCATTCAAGACGAGGACTCTCATTATCTCTCTAACCTTATCTACAGACTTGGCAGCGTCCCAGTCCAGTTCCCAGCAAAGGTATCAACAGATCGTACCGTGGAGAGTTTTTTGCCTTAGGGTGTGTGTGTGTGTGTGTGTGTGTGTGTATGTGTATGCTTGCTGGGGGTGGCGGGGGAAGAGGGCGAGAGAGAGAGGCAGATGAGAGGAA
Source organism: Tupaia tana (assembly GCA_026018925.1). NCBI lineage: Eukaryota > Metazoa > Chordata > Mammalia > Scandentia > Tupaiidae > Tupaia > Tupaia tana. Next base: position 29,308,459 of record JAKSZU010000025.1, on the reverse strand, counting down.
AAGTGAGAAAATACTGCCCCCCTCAGGGGAGCCGGCCACACTGAAATCCCTTCCCCTCTGTTGTCCTGCTGAGATCTTGGGCACACAAACACACTGCCCGGTATGATTTTGAAGCCACTGGGTCTGGGACTCGAACCACAGCTTGCATGTGGGAGTGCAGCCACATAGCCCCTGCTCTACCTGCTGGCCTCCAGGCAGGGCTGGTCGTTTCTTAAAGTTTATTCATTTCTTCCACGAGGCACAGAGACACAGAGAGGCAGGCATCTCGACAAGGTCCTCGCGCCCTATCCGCCTCCAGCCTCAGCCAGGCCCTCGTCCCGGGCACACGTGCCGGATGTGCTCAGGAAGTGAATCCAGAACCTTCCCGTGTGGGTCAGACACACTGAAACCGTTGGTGCCCATGTTATCCTACCTCCTGAACTTCAGTGCCCCAAACCAGAACATACTGCCTTACCCAGAGACCTCCCGGAGGAAGCTTCTGGGTGTGGTGCCAGACTGCACTGCCCCACGGCCTCCAGGAGGAGGAAGGACCTCCAGCATCACGCAGGATGGCACGACGCGGCAGTCTGCATCCAGAAGGGCAGAAGGCCAGACTACCCAAAGGCCTCCGGAAGAAAGGCTTCTACACAGAGGCAAGAAGGCACCTCCCAGAGATCTCGAGGAGGAAAGCTTCTGGGCAGAGCGCCAGGCCACACTTCTCAGAGGTCCTCAGACCTAGGGGAAAACAGACTAGCCAGGCACAGGCATCCAAAGTCCCTGCTTACATGATGACAAGGTCACTCCGCCGACCCGAGAAAGGATCTCCGAGAGTCTATCTGAGAAGCTGATGCATTCGGGGCGCTGATCACCTAGGACGAGCAAGGCCAGTGTGGATCACCCGGGACCGGGTGGACCCTGCAGAGACTTTTTCAACTACTTGTCGGACGCTCTCAAAATGGTAGCTTTCTAAAAGGAACTAAGTCACGAGATAAATGTTCCAAAGACAGACTCACTCGAGGTGCTAGAGCAGATCATGGCAAAACGCTTTCGGATCCCATATGTTCCCCTTGTGGCAGTCACATCGCTCGGCCTCTGACACCGTGAAGATAATCTAGAGAAAAAAAAAAAGCAGAACATGAAAAGAGTCTGTGACTGGAAGGGTTCTTCCTAACGCATTCGAACATCAGGAGAGTTGTAAAAGCTGTTCGGACGATCGTCTTGGCCTTGCTTTGCAGAAAGCAAGTAAACCAAAAACATATAAACATCAGAATCCTCTATGAGTTATTCTCGATGTTAGCACCATTGCGGGGGTAAATTATTTTACTTTCACAGCATCAAAAAAGCTCTTTGTAACTAAATCTCTGGAATTTTTCCACATGGATTTGAACTTTCAAGTTAATCCATTATATGGGAAGAAAGTGGTGTGGAGAAGTTAAGGTGCTGAATTCCCAAGTGGTTGACATCAGACCAAGTCCCAAAGAGATTGAGACAATCCTAGGAGATTGAACATCATACCAGTCACTTGGCATGAAAGCCCCAAATCTCAAGAAGAGAATGAATAAAAACCGATCGCGGCGATTTCTTCCAGCCACTGGGGTGGGAGTGCCTGCTCATGTCCCCTCGCTGTTGCTCTCCAGTGAGTGCGAGCACTCTAACCCAGTAAGTGAAGAAGCGAAGAAGTACGGGACTCACGACGCTAATAGAGCCAGTCGCAAAGGGAATGACTGAAAGAAGATCTTTGCCTTATGTATATACTAAAATATAAAATCCTATCACCGATGATACCGATGATCTTGAATATAAAAATGAGAAAATAAGAATCCAAACTGGCTTGCCCACATCACACTTAGAAACGCACTGCATCTCAAAACGTCCCCTTGCAGTACACAGTTGTGGCCACAGGAGGGAGCTCCGTGACACCCTGTTGAAGACAAAAACTAAAAAACGAGTGAGCTCAACATGGGATGCTGTGAACCACAAGGAGACAATGGCACCAGCATGAAGATGCTCCTGGCTAGAGACCTAACAACCGCTGGAGCAGGTGAGGGAAGGGGAAAAAGCCGCAGAGCCAACTGCGTCTGATTTGCTGAAAGTGGTCCCAGATGTCGTACCGACATATTCTGATGATTTTCATCCAGTGGGCATTTTATCTTTCTTTTTTTTCATCCAGTTTTTGCCATGGGATTTGTGCACTAAACAGACACAGAGGTAGGGACAGTTAGGGTGAAAAAGCACCCCTTTACCCCAGGAGAAATGACCCAAGTGCAGCCAAACGTCTTGCAGGCAGCAAGTGGAGCACACACACACACAAATACACACTGACATTAAAAAGAGCACACACGTAGGAATAATTCACACATACACAGTGAATTATAACACATCCATGCACAGTATAAAGGTACCTGTCCCTAAAGAATACAACTCTAATGGAGCCTATGGCAAATCCATTTTGAGCTCTAAAATTATTTTTTTCGAAAAATATATTTTATCCCTGAGGACTGTACACACCCACACAAATACACACTGACATTCACAAAAGCACACGTATATAAATAGTACACACACACTAAAAATACTGCATCCCTCTAAAAAGCAACTCCAAAGGACTGTTTTTAAAAATCTTTCTGTAAATGCTAAAGTCCTTTTTTACTGTAAAGGAATTGCACTTCTCAACATGGGATACACACACACTTTCACATATGCACACATGTATGAATAATGGATAAATACACATTAGAAAAGTAACACATCTCCATAAGGAATACAACTCCAATGGAGCCTTTGGCAAATCCTTTGCTGTGCTACAATTTTTTTTCGTACTATAAATGGATTGCTCCTGAAGCTTGGATACACACATGCAAACACACCCCTTCATTCACAAAAGCACGCACGAATGAATAATACACACATACACAACATAAAAGTGCTACTTTATGGAAAACACAACTTCACTGGAAACTTGGGCAAACCCTTCCATGAGCTCTGCAACCCTTTTCTCTTGTAAATGAATTGCACCCTTGTAGCTTGGACACACATGCAGAAACACACACCCACATTCACATATGTACACACATATGAATAATAAACACATTCACAGTAGAAATGTAATATATCTCCTTAAAGATTGCAACTCCAGGGAAGGAAGTGGCAAATCCTCTTGTAAGCTCTAAAATTATTATTTTTTAATTTTAACTTTATTTATTTATTTATTTTAATTTGACCAGAGTAAGAAACAGAGTGAGAGGGAAATTGAGAGAGCAAGCCGCCTGGTCCAGGACTCGAACTGCGGTCAGCCATGTGAGAGTCCAGCTCACGTAACCACTATGTCACCTGCCAGCCCCTCAAAAATTATTTTTTAAAGAATTATTTTATTTAACTATATTTCTTTACTTATATATTTTTAATTTGACCAGAGAGGTACAGAGTGAGAGAGAGAGAGAAAGAAAGAAAGAAAGCCACCAGCTCCAGGACTCGAACCATAACCCGCCATGTGGGAGTTCAGCATCCTTAACCATCATGCCACCTGCCATCCCCTAAAGTAATTTTGTACTGTAAATAAATTGCACTCCTGAAGCTTGGACACATACATGGAAACACAAGCCAACATTGACAAAAGCACATGGCACACACTGAACAAAGGCACTACGTCTTCATTAATAAAAATCTTCAATACGCCTTTTGGCAGGTTCTTCTGTAAGTTCTGAAATCCTTTTCTACTGTAAGTAAAGTGCACTCCAGAAGCTTGGACGAACACAAAATCCACACCCATGTTCACATATGCACATGTGTACAAATACACAGGTATTTGTACATGCACAGGAGGGAGGTGACATCTCTCTAAAGAGGACCACGCCAGTGGAGCCTTCGGTCAATGTTTTGTAAGCTCTCAAATTACACTCCTGAAGCTTGGACTCACGCAAATACACACCAACATTCAGAAAAGCATACATGTATGAATAATACACACATGCACTGAACAAAGGTGCTACATCTCCATTGAAAACACATGTCAATAAAGCCTTTGACAGATCCCTGTGTAAGCTCTAACACCCTTCTCTTCTGAAAATAAATTGCACTCCTGAAGCTTGGCCAAACACAAACAAATACACACACACATTCACAAATGCACTTATGTATGAATAACACACACACACACACACACACACACACACACACAATATAAAGGTACTACGTCTTTCTAGAAAACATAGGAGACATTTGCAAATACTTCTATAAGCTATAAAAATCCTTTCTACTATAAATGAATCCCACCCCTGCAGCTGAGATACACACACAAATACACACCCAGGTTTGTGTATCCACACTTGTATGAATAACTCACACATGCACCAAAAAAAGGTACTGCATCTCTCTAGAAAATAAAACTCCAAATGAGTGTTTGCCAAATCTTTCTGTAACCTCTAAAGTCCTTTTTTTACTGTAAAGGAATTGCACTTATGAACTTTAAAAACACACGTGCAAATACTCACCCAGGTTCATGTGTGCACACATGTATGAATAATGGGCACATGCACACACAAAAGAGGTAATACATCTACCTAAAATATAAAACTCCAATGAAGTGTATGGCAAATCCACCTGTAAGCTTTAAAATGATTATGTACTATGAATAAATTGCACTTGTTAAGCTCGTACACACACAGGCAAATACACACCATCATTCACAAAAGCATACATGTATGAAAAATACACAGATGTATGAAATACAAGTTCTAGTCTGTATTGAAAGAAACTTCAATGGAGCCTTTGGCAGAACTTTTTGTAGGGTATAAAATTTTTTCTATTACAATAGATTGTACAAGAAAGGAAAAATTATTTGCTGATGATAACATGTATAGTAATATTATTTATTAAGCCAATATACAGTGTATTCAGGATGGGAAAAAGAATAATTTTTTAAAAGCATGGTATTGGTACAAAAGTAGGCAAGTATGCCAATGGAACAAAATCATGAACTCAAAAGTAACCCAACATGCAGCCAGCTAGTATCTGATAAAGAGCAGAAGACAATCCAGTGGGAAAAAGAAAATTTTTTCAGCAAAAAAATGATGAGAAAACTGATTACATGCAGAAGAATAAAATTGGACCTGTATCGCTAACCATTAAAAAAAAAAACTGAAAATGGATCAAAGATCTAAACATAAAACCTGAAACTATAGAACTACTGGTGGAAAACACAGGGAAGACTCTTGGGGACATCAGAGTAGGGAAAGATTTCTTTTTCTTTTGCTTTTCTTTTTTTTCTTTTTTCTTTTTTTTTTTTTTTTTTTGGAGAGTTTTTTGCTATAGGGTGTGAGGCCTCACCAGAGAGACAAAGAGAGACAGAGAGACAAAAAGCAAGAAATAACCCCCTGGGGGGGTGGCCATGCAGTAATCCCTTCTCCTTCATCCTCCCCTTGGGATCATGGGAATATATGCATACACACCTGGTGTGAGTTTAAGCCACCAGGTTTGGGACTCAAACTGTGGTCGACTACATGGGAGTCCAGTGACGTAGCCATTATGCCAACTGCTGGTCCCAAGATTTCTTAAATAAGACCCCCAAAGCACAGACAATAATCCCAAAAATACACAAGTGGGATTACATCAGGTTAAAAAGCTTCTGCTCAGTAAAAGAAACAATAATTAGAGTGAGGAGACAACCCTCAGAGTTGGAGAATATATTTGCGAACTATGCCTCAGATAAGGGACTGATAACCAGAATGTATAAGGAACTCAAGCAGCTTATCGAATTGGAAATATGCAACCTAATTAAAAGATGGGCAAATAAGTTGAGCAGAAGACTCTTTGAGGAGGATATAGAGATGGCCAAAAGGCACATCGAAACACGCTCAGCACCTCTCATCACAAGGAAAATGCAAACCCAGACCACGATGAAGTATCACTTGACCACAGTCAGAATGGCTAAGATTAGCAAATTAATGAATGGTAAGTGTTGGTGAGAGTGTGGTGAAAAGGGACCTCTCCTACACCATTGGTGAAAATGTAATTAGTACAACCATCAACGTGGTAAAAAATATTTGAAAATTCTCTCTCAGCTAAGGAACTGATCATGAAAATATACAGGGAATTCAAGCAGCTTATCTCAATCAAATTAAAAGATGGGCAAATGAGCTGAACAGACGACTTTCCAAGGAAGACATATGAACTGAGACAAGCACATGAAAAAATGTTCAACATCGCTTATCATAAGGGAGATGCAAATCAAATCCACAGTGGGATAACATCTAACCCCAGTTAGAATGGCTAAGGTTAAAAAAAAAAAAAAAAAGAATGATAAGTGCTGGTAAGGCTGTGGTGAAAAGGGAATTCTCCTACATGTTGGTTTGAATGTAAATTTGTACAGCCACTGTGGAGAACAGTATGGAGGTTTCCCATAAATAAAAGTACCATATGATCTAGCAATTATACTCCTGGGTGTCTACCCAAAGGATAGAAATTCCCTCAGTTAGAAAAACACTTGCACATCCACGTTTATTAAAGCATTATTCACAATTGCTAAGACATGGAATCAACCCAAATGTCCAAGAACAGATGAATGGATTGAAAGCGTGGCACATATACAGTATGGAATACTGCATAGCCAAGGAAAAATGAAACCCTGCCATTTGGATAGAAAGTGGACAAATATGGAGGACTTAATACTAAGTGAAGCAAGCCAGTCTATAAAAGAGAGGCACTGTATGTCTCTGCTCAATACATACTGAAGGCTCCACTCTGGAGAAATGGAGAGATTAGAAGGTATAAACCCATGGAAAGCAACTGTGGATACCAGAGACAGTGTGGGATGAGGGTGGGAAATGAGAGGGTGGCTGAAAGAAAACACAAAGTGGAAAAGTCTCTGCTGATGACGTGGATGGTAGCATCTTGGACTGGACTAGTAACAGGCTATTCGTGCTGGGCAAATTTGCTTTGTATGCCATGAAGCTATACAGCAATAGAATGTAGAAAGATAGGAAATAAAACAAAAGAAGAAAAGGACGTGAAGATGACACGCATCTTCACAGATGTGAGGGGTACAGGGCTGGGATTCTTTGGTGATACTAAGAAGAACATATCGTAAAGCAAAGGTTCTAACCCAAGAGCTCTGTGCACCCTGTGAACTTGTTGGCCGACTGTGTGAACATGTATACGAGTGTGCACGCGTGTGGGGTGGGCTGGAGGTCCTCAGTATTGCCTTGGGGGAAGGCTCATGATCGCTGGTTTTCCATGGGTTACAGAAACAGCAGGAAAAAAAAAAAAAGAGGAATGATTACACCTAGAATAAGAAGGCAAAGAACAACCTTCAGGAGTTAAGTAGTTTTTGTTTGTTTGTTTGTTTTTTGAGAGGTTTTTACTATAGGGCGCGTGCACTTGCCAGAAAGACAGAGAGAGACAGAGAGACAGAAAGCAAGAAATCACCCCCCAGGGGGGATGACCACACTGCAATCCCTTCTCCTCCGTTCTCCTCTTGGGATCTTGGACACGCACGCACATGTGCCCAGCGTGAGTTTTAAGCCACCGGGTCCGGGACGTGAACCGCAGTTGACTACATGGGAGTCCAGCGACATAGCCATTATGATAACTGCTGGTCCCCAGGAGTTACGTAAAGTGGATTTGGTCAAAAAGGCTTGAAGAAAATGGTCAGAGAATGATGAACACCCACTGTTAGAGGGGGTAATGACAGAAAAGTTATTTAACACACGGGGTGACTGGACAACCATGTCAAACTAAGATCAGCAATCAAGAAAATATGGGTTCTATGGAGCGTGATCATCGGCACGCTGCTGGGCCATCGGGAAGGCACTCGCAGGCCCTCATGGCGCTTCACACCAGTAGAACCGTGAAGCCAACGCAGCCGCAGTGGCAGAGCCTCGTTCTAAGACAGGCCACCAGATGGCACTGTGGGCCAAGAAGAGTATTCCTTGGGCTTCACAAGTGAACCCTGCTTACCTTCCTCTCATTTTTCTTTATCCTTTGCTAATTTTCTTTATCCTTTGCTGTCTGATCCCATGCATTATTTGTCTATTAAAAATGCTGGCATTTGGAAATAACATTTCTAATTTTTATTATTTCTGCTTACTGTTTATAAGAATCCTCAGTAGATTTTGGAAAACTTTTTATTTAAATCTGAATATTAAAAAAGGAAGTTAGATCTAATTCACAAGTTCCAAACCCTCCTAAGGTCTGTAGTCACTACTGGTATTTACTGGTCCACGGGGCAGCTTCAAGATTGCGAAGGGCAGGGGAGAAGTGAAGGGAAAAAAGGGCTCTAAGTTTGATCAGTAAACACACACACGCTCCAGCCCAGGCTGGCCTGGCAGGGAAGAGGCAGCCAGGAAACCATGCAGGAGTAGGGCCTCGGGGGACGGAGGCACAGTATCCCCAAGTGGATAGTAATTGGGGCTTTCACTTAGAAACCTGTATTTTTAAGTTATTATCATTACTATGCAGAAAGAGCAACAAATGACTTAAATTAAACACCAATAAGAGGCACTAAAATTTATCTTTTGGGCAAAGGAAATAGAACAGCATTTCCTATTTGTCTATTTTATATTTATAGCTATATGGCAATTAACTCATGTACAAAGAGCTTTTACACCGTGAGGGTAGAAAGGTGTGATGCATTTCGTCACCTATCGTAAGAGTTGCAACTGACAACCCTGGACCAAAGACAGTGCCAACAAGAGAAGGTTAGCCAATGCATGTAACAGGGGCCTTCAGGAATGAAGACCCAGAGACACAGGGAAACTGCCTGTCCTTCGCACTCTGGTTCCAGGAAGAAGGGACAGCCATGCAGAATGGGTCACCCAGTGTGATCTGATAACAGAGAGGGAACCAGGCCTGGTCTGTCTGTCCCGACTCTTCTTGGACTCTCAAGCAGCCCTCTTTTTCCCAGGTGGGGCAGGATGTCTCTGGAATGAAAGTCCACAGGGAGAAAGGAGAAGTCTTTCTAGGGTTCATGCTTGTTCTGGAGGAGAGGGGTTCTAGTTCCTATGACCTGTGTTGGGGAGAGGAATTATGGGTTCTATGACTCGCTTTGGGGAAGGAGAAGGGAAAGGAGGAGGTCAAAGGGGCCTTGCTTCTGATGGTTGGAGCACTCAGCATGTTGAACACTTGTTCTTTGGGGTATCATGTTCTGGGCCCTAGAAACGTTTGTGCACCTATTTGATTCTCAAAAACCATGCCGTGAGTGGGCAATGCCACCAAACCTATGTCACACAGCAGGAGGCAGAGACTCAGAGGTTTTGGAGACCGGCTCCAGGACACACAGCCGCTGGGCAAGCTGGCATCAAAACCCAGGTCTCCCTGTTCCTTACCTGCAGAATGGGCTGAATGAGGTCTGCTGTTGCAGAGGGGTGTTAAACATAATCGCACAATGGAAGTCCAGCCAGAGAGTCAGTAAATGTTAGCTAGTATCATTATTAAGAAAATGTAACTTACAAGGCATGCTTCCAATGGCATATATGTGAAGGATATCTGGTTAAAACAATAGAAACAACTTTTCTTGTTAAATTGTTACCAGTCTGCTTGCAAGTCCTCCCATCTGTTCATTTAAAAAATCAATTGAATTTATTGAAAGGACACAAAACAGCTGCAGAATCAGAGGAGAAGCAAAAAAGTGTGCCTTTCTAAAGTACAGCATACTGGAGGGAGTCTGACGACCCGACACACCGACACCCCACAGCAAGCAGAGGCGAAGATCCTTGGCTGGCAGTCTCTGTGGGGAGGGGAAGTGAGTTATTTGAAAGGGAAGTTGGGAGACTATTTCAGAAGCCACATAAATAAGTACCTGGCAGGAGAAAACAAACAAACAAAACCGAAAATGCCATTGCACGAGGTGTTTCTAGACCTTAAACACAGAGCCACTGGTCTTGACCTCTCCCTACTGAGCGCGACCTACACCTACTGAGCTGACCTGCACCTATTGAGCCCGACCTGCACCTACTGAGTGCGACCTGCACCTACTGAGCCCGACCTGCACCTACTGAGAGCGACCTGCACCTACTGAGCCGACCTGCACCTACTGAGCGCGACCTGCACCTATTGAGCCGACCTGCACCTACTGAGCGCGACCTGCACCTACTGAGAGCGACCTGCACCTACTGAGAGCACCTACTGAGCCGACCTGCACCTACTGAGCCGACCTGCACCTACTGAGCGCGACCTGCACCTACTGAGCCGACCTGCACCTACTGAGCGCGACCTGCACCTACTGAGCGTGACCTGCACCTACTAAGTGCACCTATGGACCCGTACTAACCGCCCTTAGTGCTCCTGACCTCATGAAGCAGCTGGTGCTATCTACTGAGAGCGACCTGCACTTGAGCCGACCTGCACACTGAGCGTGACCTGCACCTATCTAAGAGCGACACCTACTGAGCCGACCTGACACTGCACCTGGAGCGCAAGAGGGCATGGACCCGTCACCCTGTGGTAGAGCCAATAACCGCCCTTAGTGCACCTACTGAGAGCGACCTGCACCTACTGTACCTCATGAAGCAGCTGGTGCTATCAGTACCTACTTTACAGGAGAGAGAAACGCCCGACCTGGCACACTACTGACCACCTGAGTGGCACCTGAGCTGAGTTACTAAGACTCATCTGGAATTAGAACACCAGAAGACAGCAGGGACCTGCACCTACTGAGCCCGACCTGCACCTGAGAGCACCTGCAGACCTGCACCTACTGAGAGCGACCTGCACCTACTGAGCCGACCTGCACCTACTGAGCCGACCTGCACCTACTGAGCCGACCTGCACCTACTGAGCGCGACCTGCACCTACTGAGCCGACCTGCACCTACTGAGCCCGACCTGCACCTACTGAGAGCGACCTGCACCTACTGAGCCGGCCTGCACCTACTGAGCCGACCTGCACCTACTGAGCCGACCTGCACCTACTGAGCGCGACCTGCACCTACTGAGCCGACCTGCACCTACTGAGCGCGACCTGCACCTACTGAGCGTGACCTGCACCTACTAAGTGCCATGGACCCGTCCCTGTTAGGCCAATAACCGCCCTTAGTGCTCCTGGTACCTCATGAAGCAGCTGGTGCTATCAGTCCTACTTTACAGGAGAGGAAACGCAGGCACACTGACCAGAGTGGCAGAGCTGAGTTTAAGACTCATCTGGAATTAGAACACCAGAAGACAGCAGGGCGCAAGAGGGCTTGGTGGGGACGGGAAGTACTGGCCAACAGTCACGGCCTTGGACAACAGTGGTCGCTGTCACTCTCCCGGGTCCATGTGCAGCGCTCAGAACAGCACCCTGGACTGGATCGGAGCTGAGCAGCGTCTCTTAAGGGTGACCCTGCCTGTGTCTGGGCACACGGGCTTTGAACACTGTGGGTCTGGAACCCCGCACATGGCGCTGGGTGAGAAGTAAACAGTGCAGTGATAAGGACTTCATGGCAGTTTTCCGAGGAGAAGCTGGGCACTGTAATTCCTTTTCCTCTTAGGTTCACCCTGTATGATAGTGACATTTCCTTCTAATCTTTTCTCTCAGGCTTTGGTCTCCAGCCTCTTCTTTGAGACTCGGAGCACAGCAAGAGGCCTATTTTATGCCAACACATTAGCAAACAGACTCCCTGGCCTGAGGGCTTGGCTGGACTTCCCCTCCTCCTCCTTTCCCTTACTCCTTGCCCAGGCTGCTCTGTCCTAAGGAGGTTGATGAGGCACCCAAGGCTGCAAGAGATCTCTGAGCACCAGCAGCAGCCTGGGAGCCTGCTGAGCCTCAGATCCTCTGAACAATCAGTGTCTCCACACTTCACAGCAGGTCCCAGCAGAGTAAGCTCCGCACACCACCCAGAGAGAGACCCAGGAGTCCTGCAGCAGGACCACACTTCTCCCCCAGACACGGGCCTCGGCTTTGCTTGTAGAAGCGAGGCCACAAGAGGCGATGCGGCATTGATTTTCTGAAGGATAAATGAGGACCTATTTGCAGTGAGACTGATTTTCCAGAAATGTGCTTTCGTGTCACTGACCAGCTTCCGGGGCCAGTCCTGGCTGCAGCGGTTCGCAGAGCACCATGAGGGAACCTTCTCTCCTCACGGTGTCAGAGCTCACATCATCCCTGCAAGGCACCACCAGCCGGACCACGTAACACAGCCTGAGGTTCTGACAACCCCACTTAGACGCAGGCTAAATTTAAAGGTTACCATTGCCCGGAGGTAGTGGCAAGAGAATGAAAGAGCCTTTAAACGTGGGTTACACACACATTTCCTCATTTTGAAATTCTTACACTATAGAATAGAGAAAAAATTGCCTGTGAGGTTAAAAAAAAAAAAAAACATACAAGTGGAGAATCCATTTCTTGAGAACAAGGTAGCTTTAGGAAAACGTGTAAAATAGGCAGACACAAGTGTGACTTGGCCAAAGTTTGTCTTCAATTTTCTGTGATATGGGGGCTCGTTCCCCTGTACTTAACAGGCACCTACTCCATATCAGGAAGGCCTTCAGACCGAATGGTACAGGAGACAGGTGATTCCTGTAGTCAGAGCTCACAGCTTAGCAGGTAGGGAAGGCATGGGCACAGTTACAGTAGAATGAGAGAGGGTGACAACAGGAAATACAGGGGGACTTCATTTAGTCTGTGAGGAAATCAAAGTACAAGTTTAATGCAAATGAATTTTGAAATCCATACATAGTTTTTTCTCCCCCGTAATACACATTTTCCATTACGTTTTTGAAGACCAATTCATACATTTGGAGCATATAGTGGTGGGTGGGTGGGGGTGGTACCCATGACAGCTGAGGACAGAATTCTCACTACTTTTTCCTATTCCAAAGCTGTTTCCCAGGGGCCTGCGAGGACCGCAACGGAGAACATAAACAGATGAGACCACTTTGGTCTCTGAGCGGAGGCACACCCTGTCCCAGGCAGGGTGTTTTCATGAGGCACAGTAAGCCTTCTTACCTCTGAGAGCAAGGCACATACACCCTTTTAAATTTATTTATTCCCCTTCTCAGATCAGTGGGAGATGCACAACCCTGAGCTGTCGGTGATGCCTGGGTGATTACGGCTGAGCGAATGAGAAGGAAAGGAAAAACCTCCATGTAAATCCCACTCCAAACCACCATCACTGTCTCACGCAAAGCTATGCATGCTGTAAGGGACACACTCACTCATTTTTGTTTAAAACGTTCAAAGTTCTTCCCCCTTTTATAGCAGAAATGGCAAACAGGTCTTGTCTTTTATACCATCCCTGAGAGACTGTAACTGGCATTTTGGGTTAGAATGGCTTCGGGGGCTGAACCCTGGCTCAGGAGGGCCTGCACATCCCACTGGTGACACCTGCCATCGCTCAGGAAGGCCAAGGGGAAGACCAGTTACAGGGGTCACCCATCATCTGGGGAAGAGAGCCTCAAGCTCTGCATTCAAGACCCACCCTCGACACTCTGATCTTTTCTGCTGCCTTCTCCCTTCATAAACCATGGAACATACTTGAAGGAGTCCTGGCACACAGAACTCTTAGGAGTCAGAGACCCCAGAAAGATCAATGCTCTCTTCTTGACCTGACCATGCAATTCCACTTCCCAAAGCTGTGGGCCAGCACAGCCTGTTCCGTGATGCTGGAGACTATACCATGTTTGACTGGCTTGTCAGTCAGGGCCCCCCCTCTCCATCCCAGGTCATCACTATACAAGCTCCTGGGCACCTTCAGTGACAAGCTGACCGTGACCTGGGACTGGGCTCATTCTAGCTTCAGTAGTCCTAATTACCAAAGAGGACTCCCCGTGTGAGTCGAAAGCTTCCTCGTACTTCTCTCACCCACCGGCTATTGGCTTGCCTGTTGCTCACAGCAGATGTCACCCTTCTGCCTAACACCTCATCAGTGCCACCCAGCCCTTCCAGCCAGTTCTAAAGCAGTGAGTGGGTGCTCCCTTGTAGCCCACTGAGCAGGTATCAGAAATACACAGGCTGCTTTCTCAAAGCATCACAGCAGAACTTGTGAGCCTCGGGCTCAGGTACCTGCCCCACAGAGCCTGGAGCTGTGTGTGTTTGGAGAAGGAATGGCTTTAAAGCCATTCTGTTCACAAGCTTGCTTGCCCAAGGACCTGCACAGTCTGATTTCCTCCAAACCATTCCAGAAGCTCTATTTCTGATGATCAGTGGTAAAATCCCCTCAGCAGGATTGGGCGTGTGAAATTTCACATTTTATGCAAGTTCACAGCTAGAACGCAGGCACAATTACTGCTAAGAGTCTGATTTTGTCACTGTGAAAGCCCTGCGGATTAGGCCTTTTAGAAGAAAGAAAAAAGCTGCTTCTGAATTTTGAGCCTCCGGTTGGATACTCCAGGATAGAATAGTCTTCATATGGCCAGTGCATTTACAATGTAAACGTTTTCTTTTCAAGGTCAGGTTTTAGAGCCCGAGGCTACTATTAAACTGCAGGGCAGAGCCGGAACAATTCTGTTGGCAGCCTAAAGTAAGAAGCTTTATTTGCAGACTGCAGGATGTAGTTTAAAAGACAGAGTCTCAACAATTTACTTTCCTGACTGCCACTTATATCTTTTCTCATCAATTTGCCCTTGGAGGAAGAGGCTGCCTCCATGCCAAAGGCCAAGGGGATGCAAATTTCTGAGACTTGCATAAGATTAACCCTCTTGGTCCTGGTTCTTCCCCTCCTTTTACAGTCCAGGTGATGAATCCTTACAGTCATGGTAGACGAACCCTAGGTATGCTCAAGCCTCCATCAGACACATTAGCAGAGAGAAAATTCCCAGAAGTCAAAGCTAAAGCAATTGAGAGAGTTGGAGTGCCAAGACCTTAAAGAAAAGCTCTCTATTGTTATCTCTGAGGGTAAAATGAGGGTGTGAGGTAGGCTGGGATTCTGGGTTCTCTTTATCCCTTCTTTCCAGCTCTCATCCACAGTGAAGGAGAATGTGTCTTTCAGCATAAAGATGTATCTGAAGTATTTAATAAGAAGGATGCTATACAGATGTTCCTCTATTTACAATGAGGTTATGTCTTTACAAACCCATTGTAAGTAGAAAATGAGTAAGTTGAGTTAGGGTTAAGCTATGATGTTTGGTAGGTTAACCCTTAAACATGCCAGCAAGGGCCACTCTGTGATGCTGGGCCATGGCCATACAGAGAATCAGTATGATCAGCTTGTCAATCAAGGAGGCCTCTTCCCACCCCAACCTTGAAAGTGCTCAGAAGCTTACATCAGCCTACAGCTGGGCAAAGTCATCTAACAGAAGCCTCTTTTATAACAAACTGCAGAGGCTCTCATGTAACTTACTGATCACAGTATGATGTAAAGTATCACCCTTCAAAATGGTGTGGCTGACTGGGGTCAGAGGCTTGCTGCTGGTACTGCCCCACAGAGCAAAGACAGAGTAAGACAGGGGTCCCTGAGGTGCTGGCGCATGGCCTGTCAGACACTGGGCTGCACAGCAGGAGATGAGCAGTGGGCAAGCCAGTAAGCCTTCACCTGTATTTACAGCCACTCCCATTGCTCACATGACTACCTGAGCTCCGCCTCCTGTCAGATCAGTGGCGGCATCAGATTCTGGAGCCCAGCCCTGTTATGAACTGAGCCCTGTGGTGAACTGTACGTAGGAGGGATATAGGTTACTCTCATAAATCAGCTCTCCCCCACAACGAACACATGGAAAAATTGTCTTCCACAAAATCAATCCCGGGTGCGAAAAAAGGTTGGGGACCCCTGCTAGACAGCATGCCACTAGCAAGGGAAAACCAAACCAAATCAATTCACAACTCAAAGTACGGTTTCTATAGAATGCATATCACTTTAGCACTGTCACTAAGCTGAACCATCATTATGTCAGGGACTCTCCGTATTTAGACTCAATAAATTTGTCTTGAAGATGCTCTTCTACAAAGACATGGAAGATTCTAGCAGGAGCTCTCTCTGGAGGGTTGGGCTTTCCTTGACCATACTGGACTCAGGAGTAAAAAGCTGGGGCTCTAAAAAATGAGTTTATTGTATGAGAAGAGGCAACAGAGGAAGGTCAGAAAGCTTAGAAAGAAAAGGGTCCAAAGGTGAAGGGCACTGACTAGTGAGGATGTGGGTCTCAGGTGTGGATGGAAAACTGACCCAATGGCAATAGGGAGCATATGTTCAGTCTTCTCAGTGAGTTGTCAGTGAAATGGTGTACTTCCTGCTAATGGACCGGGCCAGCAGCCCCATCCAGACTTTCCTAGGCAAAACAACAAATATGAAGTTTGTGGAAAAGTAGAATTAAAGTACAAGTTTATTTTGGTGCAAAAAATATTGAAACTCATACTTAGGTTATAATATATTTTTCCATTAACTTTTTGAAGGCTCACTTATGTATTTATCCCCAAACACTATTTTTCTATAAGATCTCCCTTGAAATCTAACCAATTTAACAACCATTTTTGAAAGTAATTTTAAAAGAGAGCATGTGCACTTGCCAGAGAAAGAAATAGACAGAGAGACAGACAGAAAATACCTCTCATGGGAAACGATCACACTGAAATCTCTTCTCCTCTATTTCTCCCTCCTTTCAGGGTTTTGGGCACAATGCACACTTTTCCAGCCTGTTTCTCAAGCAACATTGTCAAGAATTTGAATTATGAAGTCAGCCATGCAGGATCCAGTCATCTTAACCACTATGCCACAAGCTAGCCCAATTAAAAAAAATTATCCAAGGGCATGGACAGTTGTTCTTGCCAGGGAGAGTCAGAGACAGAAAAGTAGAGGGAGAAAGCATCCCCCAATGGGGCATGGTCACTCTGCAATTCCTCCTCCTCCATTTTCAATTTTTCCATCATGCCAGGATTTGAGGCATATATGCACAAGTGTTCAGTGTGCTGTTCAAGCCACCAGTGCTGGGATTCAAACTGTGTGGTTGGTCATGTGCAATCCAGCTACCTTAACCACTGGGCCACAGAACTGGCCCAGAGCAACCATGTTATAGTCAGCATATATTAGTCATCATGTCTTTTGAGATAGATTTTGAGATTTTTGAATTATACTTTTTTTAAGAATTATTTATTTTTTTTTAATTTATCCATTCATTTTATTTTAATTTGACCAGAGAGAGACACAAAGAGAGAGAGAGGGAAAGTTAGAAAGCAAGCCACCAGGTCCGGGACTCAAACCGTGGTTGGCCATGTGGGAATGTCCAGCGCCTTAACCACCATGCCACCTGCTGATCCCCTGAATTATACATTTTTTAAGTATCATTTAGAATTATTTTTATGGTGCTTGAGAATCTTGACGGGATAGTTCTCCGAAGTGAAGGGTTTAATGAGCTTTTGAATGCCTGTGTTCATAGTTGTATAATGGAATAGTTAAAATGGCTGAGAATGGTGGTAATTTATATTTACCTTATGTGTATATATTTATACATAAGTGCATATATATATACATTTGAAATATATGTGTGTGTGTGTGTGTGTGTGTGTGTATATATATATATATATATATATATATATATATATATATATATGTCTTTCTTTCTGTCACCCCACTAGCACTGGGATCTTGTGTGTCTTGTCCACTGTTGGAGTATGTAACTTTGAAGAGAACCTGGTGGAGGCCGGAAGGTGGCATGGTGGTTAAAGGCGCTAGGTTCCCACGTGGCCGACTGCAGTTCAAGTCCCAGACCTGATTGCTTTCTCGCTTTCCCTTTCTCTCTGTCTCTGTCTGGTCAAATTAAAAAATGATAATAGCAAATGGAATTGAAATCTAAATAATTATTTTTTAAAAAGCACCTGGCTCAACATATATGTTAAAACGATGAATAACATGCTTTTTTTCTGTAAATTAACCTTCTTTCATGCATACTTTGGCATTATAGAGTTTATTTTTTTTCTTTTAAGCCAATTTTTAAAAGTTACTTTTTTTTATTGAGATAGACAGAAATCTCTATCCGTGTCTTCACGCTGTGGCCATCCCACAGCCTCAGCCAGCGTGGATCATGGGTGTGCTTGTATGAGTCCGCACTGCATGGTTCTACCAGAACTGAGGGACCTCAGGAAGCAAATCTATGACCTGCCCATGTGGCTTCAGCATTGCAGAGTAATTTTTAAAAATTATTTTTATTTAACTTTATTTATTTTAATTTGACCAGAGAGGGAGAGAGTGAGAGAACAGAAAGAAAGTGAGAAAGCAAGCCGCCAGGTCCGGAACTCGAACCACTGTGTGGGAGTCCAGCGCCCTTAACTACCAGCCACTTGCCGGCCGCAGCACTGCAGAGTTTTGATTAACACTGCATCACTGTAGCTAACCTAGATTTTAATTGCTTAACTGCACCAACTTTACAAATGTGAGGGATGGGAAGAATGTGATGGCTTTTGTTTCTTAACAATCTGGCATGACCTTCTGGTCCAGGCCATGCTGGGAGCCCCGGAATCCAGGAGCAGAGCTGAGTGTGATGCCCAGGCAGTGTGCCAGCTGTCCCCTGGTTGTAGTGAGGCACTTGGCATGAGGGACCCAGTAGCCATCTCTGGTGGATTTGCTAGATAAGGTCCATGAGGCTCGTGTGTTGCGTGGTCCATGAAGTGATTCGGTGTCCACCCCATAATTGTTTAAAGGGAAGAAAGAAGCTAGGATTATCCACATACTAGTATCATACTATAGCCTGAAGGCAGAGAACAGCTACTTTCTTCATTTTCTGAGAGACAGTTCTTTCCTCTTAGAAAGCATACCTTGTGCAGGAGACAGGCATGTCTCCTATCTCCCAGTGACCTGTGGGGAGGTACTGGCTTCACATTTGAACACCTGATTTTGTCAGGCTTCAGTCTGGCCCCGATCTGGGATGGCTGAAACTGGGGGTGGGTTGAGGCATCGTGACCCCGTTGAGGTGCTGTCCCCACGCCCTCTGTCTGTGTCTCTCTGTCTCTCTTACTCATTGAAGAGAGAAATAAAGACACTTTAAAAAAGAAACTGGAGGGTGATACCCCCCTCAGAGCCAGCAGCTCCTCTCTCTCAGGAGGGTACTTTTACTTTTCCCTGCCTGGCACTTTCATTTTACCTTGCTTAAGGCTTTGTTGTCCATTATTAAAAAAAAGAAAGAAAGAAAGAAAGAAAGAAAGAAAGAAAGAAAGAAAGAAAGGAAGGAAGGAAGGAAGGAAGGAAGGAAGGAAGGAAGGAAGGAAGGAAGGAAGGAAAAAAAGAAACTGTACTATGCACAGCCAACCATATAATCAGTAAGCATTTTTGCTCACTTACCATATGAGATGCTGTGATGACTGAAAATTTATTATCATGACCTCTTTCAACTTAAAAGACCCAGGAATGCTCTTCGCCAATGCACTTTGCGTGGATTAAATATGGCCCTAAGCCAGGGGTTATGTAAGGGTTGGGTTTGTCTGAAGTATCACCATTCTTAGATGGCATTACAAAGGTGTCAGCTTATACTTTTCGTTTTTCAAATCAGCTTCCAAACGAGTTCGTTCACATCTTAAAAAATTGACTCCTGATCAATACTCCACTGGTGGTAGCTTTTCTAAGGCCATATGGTCTAAGAATCATGGCAGAAATCACAGGCAGGCTTGTCTGAGATAAGAGTTTAGTTCCCTTACGCTTTAAGGGGAAAAAAAAAAAAAAGAGCCATAATTACAGAAAGAGAGAAGCACGTGCCAACCTCAAGGAAATCTTATCAGATTCACATTTGTTAAAAAAAAATTTAGACAAACCAAAATTTAACAGTGTATTTAAATTGGGCATTCTTCCAAAAGATGGGTTCTGAGAGACTCTGGCTAGCCACGCGGTCACAGGGAATGTGACTTTGTGGAAAGGGAAAGCATTGAGCAGAAATGCGAGTGAAGGACTGAGGTAGAGACCGTGGGACTGGTTACAGCTGGAGGGCAGGCTGCAGGAGCAGCATGAACAGTGGCTGTCAGAGTCTGGCTCAAGAGTGGCTGGTGTAGTCGGCTGTGACTTGGTCACCAGCTCAGGAAAACTGCCTACTAGGTACCATTTCGGCTCATCCGTAGGACTCCGAGCGTGGAAGTACAGTGCCATTTTAGGCCAAAATGGTTTAGTTTAACACATTTCATAGCAAATAATTTATTGAAGCAAATTTTATTTTTTTATAAAGAAAAAAACAGTGCAACACACAACTGGGTACCTTGTAGTTCTACTACACGGCCTGACTATTAGTAGGAATTGAAGACCCTGAGCTCCACCCAGTGATAACCCAGTCTGGGCAATAGCTCACCCAGCTGTGTACCTTTGTGCAGAGAGAAGTGCTGAAGAAGACACTAAGCAACCTCAGAAGCACAGCACAAATCAGGAATGTTTGCGACAAGAACCTGGACAAATGACTGACTAGAAATGGTAAGAGAAAGATGCAGGATCAAAAGACACATGGGTAATAGATGTGGACGGATAGAAAAAAAGACAAAATAAAACATAGAAAGATAACTACAAATTAAAACTACACAAGAATGCCATTATTAATCTACTGTATTAGGAAAATCCTGTTTCGATATTGTTGGGGCCACAGGAAAACACACAGCAGTGGAAATTTACAAACTCTACAAAGGACATTTTGGAAGCAGCTATCAAATTGCAAACACATGTATTCTTTGACCTGGTTCTGCTACTTCTAAGAATTTATCCAAGTATTCTCCCATTACATTAGAAATAATGTATGCACAAAGTTCTTTTTTGGAATTGTTCTAATTGCAGAACAGAAACAATAGAAATGTCTAGCAGGAAGGGATTGTAAAATAATTTTTTTTCATCAACACAGTGAGGAATTTCTTCATGTATATTTATGGAAAAATTGCTAAGATGAATTAAGTGAAAACCGCAAAGTTCAGAGCGGCATTGTATGGAGGAGGACAGGTATTTGCTTACTGTGTTGGTGTTCTTCAGAGAAACAGAACCAACAGGAGATAGATATGTAGAAAAAGCTGTTTTGAAGGAGTTACTCACATGATCCCGGAGGCTGAGGAGTCCAGTGGTCTGTGGTCAGCAGGGACAGGAAGGCAGTGGGGTAGCTCAGTCCAAGCTGAAGGACTGAGAACCAGGAAAGTCCGTAATGGGAGAGTCTGGTGTGGGTCTGAGGGCAGGAGAGCCAAGCGTGGAGAAGGGTCAGGGTGGGCAAGAGGTGACGGTTCCTCTCAGTTCAGAGGAGAATGAATCTGCCCTCCTCCCTCCCCTCCATTCTGTTCAGGGGTCACTCAGTCACTGATTCAAATGCTAATCTCTTCTCTGCTCTCTGCTCCTTCCAGGCCCTAGGCCAGGTAATGCCCAGGGGTGCAGCTTCCTGAAGGAGTGAGTGAATCAGTCGCTAACACAGATGTTAGTCCTTTCTTCAGAAAATAGCCACACCCAGAAGTGGTGTTTTACCAGTTATTTGGGCACCCCTCACCCTGGTCAGGCTGATGTACGAAAGCAACCATCACACATGCATGTCCATGAAGTGGCTATGGAAATAGGAACTCTGGGTATAAATAATGAAATTTAGAAAAAGGGGAGGAGTGATCTAATAACATGTAAAATGTGATATTAGAGAGAAAACTTCCATAGCAGGCTTGGGAAGAGTAACTCTTTCTAGAAGTTAGCAAAGAGATAAATCTTGATCCATGAAGGGTGGTTCTTCAGATAAAGAAGAAAAGAGAGGGACCAGCAGTTAGCATAATGGCTATGTCACTGGACTCCCATGTAGTCGACCGTGGTTCAAGTCCCCAACCTGGTGACTTAAACTCATGCCCGGCACGTGTGCGTGTGTGCCCAAGATCCTGAGAGGAGAATAGAGGAGAAGGGATTGCGGCGTGGCCCCCCGCCCCCCCGCCCCAGGGGGGTGACTTCTTGTTTCTGTGTCTCTGTCTCTCTCTTTCTGGCAAAAACCTCTCCCAAAAAATAAAAAAAGAGAGAGACCCTGGGTAAACCAAAAAATGCACAAGGACTTGAACAAGTCAGAGGTGACCCTTGGTCTCAGTAAGCAGTGCAGGCTGGCCAGTCCCAGGTGACCTGGAATGCAGTGGCAGGAGTCAGCCCCGTAAGACTGGATTCCAAGCCTAAGGAGCAAGACCGGTGCGGATGCTGGGCTGGGGCTGGGGCACGGGAGAAGGGTGGTGTCACCAGCTGTGACTGACAACAGCTGGCCATGATGGAACTGTCAGTTTGAACCATCAGAGACAACTTGAGCAAGGAGGAGCTTCTCACAAGCTGGGCGCCTCCTGACGACTCCTTCCCACGGAATCTGATTCCTAGCCCTGCCTCACCCAGTCCTCTCTCCAGTTGGCTGGCTGTGATTCCCAAAGCCCAGCTCAAACCACGCCGACCTGCGGGCTCTAAGGCTTGCGTGCTCTCAGAACCAAGCCCACCCTGCCTAGTGAGGCTTACAAGACCCCGGCTCTTCTCCCCGTAGCGGTGCCGCTCTGAACTTGGTCTTCAATGCACGCTGTTGAGTGTGGGCCAAAGCCGCTACTGTTCCTTGCTCAGGTTTTCCCAGGATGCCCCATCTCCCCTTCCTTCTGCAATCAACATTTAAGATGTAGTTCGGTCTTCTTCAAAACCCCACTCTCGCCTCCCTGTACCCAGGCAGACTCTGGTCCACTGCTCTATCCTTCCAAACTACACCATCTCCAGCCTTGCGACAAGGAGGGGTAAATTTTGATTTGGAGCCAAAGAGAGTTTTTCTCTCTCATTCTGCCACACTGTATCTGGATAATTTTCAGACATCTACTTAACTTGTTCCTCTGTTTTCTCTTCTACAAAATGAGGTCGTAATCTTACTCTGCCTGGTTGGCCCATGGACTAAGGGGCTGCTGTATGTGAATCACGATCCACAGTGTCTGACGGCCAGGCGGACCCATCACTGCCCGGACTAGTGCACAGCCCTCCACGGCGGCAACTACCAGACTTTCTCTCTCTTTCCTTTTTTTTTTTTACTTTTGAGAGATTTTTGCTATAGGGCAGAGAGCAACAGAGAGACAGAAAGTGAGAAATCACCCCCCACCCAGAGGGAATGGCCACTCTGTAATGCCTTCTCCATTCTCTTCTCAGGATCTTGGGTACACACGCACATGCGCCCGGCGTGAGTTTAAGCCACCAAATCTGGTACTCAAACCGTGATAGACCACATGGGAGCCCAGCAACATAGCCGTTACGCCAACTGCTGGTCCAACTACCAGACTTTCTCTATTTTCACGCTGAAATAATGTGCTCACATGCTTTGTGTCTGCCTTTTCTCTCTCCGTGGAAATACCAGCTTCTGCTGTCTCCGGATCCTTGTGCCTGGCTCAGTGTGTGTCTTTTACCAGGCACCCAAAACACACTTGTGGACACAGCTGCAACATATCTAAAAATGTTACATGATATCTAACGTCTACATGTGGCCATCATAATGGTGCACGGCTTTATAGCATGACAAGGAGATTTGGCATGCTCTGAAGCTATGTTCCTTTAGTTTTCTTTACCAAAGAGCATCATTATTTACCAAAGCTCCTACTTAAAAAAAAGAATGTGTTACTTACTGCATTCGTCTAAATGTTCGTAAAAAATATACCTGCATGCCATTCCTTTGATGAATTTGACCTATAATTTGATTATCTATGAAAATATCTCTGCAGGGGCTCCCTGAAGAAACAGGACAGATCATGGAGTGAGGGACAAACACAGCAGAGGACGGCGCCCAGCTGGGTGCAGGAAGGGGGCAGTGTTGTTAATAAAAAGAGACGAAAGAAGATTCTCATCTAAAATGAGGACAGAGAAGAGAGAAAAACAGTTGCATTTACACTAGATGGTAAGATTTGCTTCCATTTATGGGCATAATGGGAAAAAATAACATTGGGGTTAAAATTGGGTTGAATTGAGAAGAAATCCAGCCGATAAGATACAGATCAGAACTGAAATGTAAGGTGTTCTTGAAACAGCATTAAAAATGTGAGGAAAATGCTCCCCCTTGGGGGTGGGTGATTGTTCGTGACCTGGAGGGGCCTGGGGTACACGTTCACTTAAACTTCCCCAGTCCCAGCCTGTTACAGCTCACAGAGGCCTCACCTCACGGGTCTCATTCTGTAGTGGGTGAGTGTGGGGCTGAGCCGGCTCCCCGGAGGACTCCTGAGCTTTGGCAAGGCACTCACGACAGAGGGTCCTCCCGCAGAAGTGGGCATCCAATAAAAAATAATCAGACATTTAAAGAGGCAGGAAATATGACCCATGATTAGGAGAAGCATTAATCAATTGAAACAGACCCAGAAATAACCCAGATGACAGGATTCGGACCCAAAAAATTACTGCAGGGAGACTGGATACCTGGCAACCGGGAGTCTTACGGAAGGCACTTAAAGGGGCAGGTTCGCAAACACGCGGATGTCGTCAGACAAAATCTTTTCCAGGAGAATGAGGAATTTCTTTACAGATTATTGCCACAGAAAATCATAAAAAACCATACCTAAAGCAGCTTTTTTTCTTTTTTAGAGGTTTTTTTTTTTGTGTGTGTGTGCTTTAGGGCACATGTGCTGGCAGAGAGACAGAGTGAGACAGAGAGACAGAAAGAGAGAAATCACCTTCCAGAGGAAATAGCTGTGCTGAAATCCTTTCTCCTCCATCTTCCTCTTGAGATTTTGGGAACACACATGCACGCACCTGGCATGTTTCAAACCACTAGGTTCGGGACTCAAACAGCAGTCAGTCATGTAGGAGTCTAGCACCTTAACCATTATGCCACCTGCTGGCCCCTAAACCAGTTCTTACAAGAGGAGTACCTCAATTTAGCTGCCATGGCCTCCCTCCCCACTGGACATCCTCTTCTTAGACTCCACACCAAGGGTGATTGGGTGGAAAGAGACGGCAGGAGACAGAGACATCAGAAGCATGGCTTTCTCCCTGGGGAAGAGGAGAGCCTGACCTGCCGGCCTTGGCTAAACCCGGTCTCACTCTCGAAGGGAACTGACATGGACCCAGCACTGATCCCCAGGGAGAGGATGGAAAGGATTTGGGTGGCCGTCCAGGAGATGGGATTGCAGAGGACTCACATAGTCAAGACCACAGTGGAAGACTTCCAGACAGCCATTTCCAAATAACTTCTTTTTTTTTTTTTGAGAGGTTTTTGCTATAGGGTGTGTGCGCCCGCCAGAAAGACAGAGAGAGACAGAGAGACAGAAAGTGAGAAATCACCCCCAGGGGGATGGCCACCCCACAATCCCTTCTCCTCCATTCCCCTCTTGGGATCTTGGGCACACATGCACCATGCCTGGCATGAGTTTAAGCCACCGGGTCCAGGACTCAAACCACACTCGACTACATGGGAGTCCAGCGACATAGCCATTACACCAACTGCTGGTCCCACATTTCCAAATAACTTCTAAGAACGTGGGATGCTGTAGCCGTGATCGCCAAAGAGACCACGTTCTGGATTACCAGGCCTTGGGGCGGGAGCCAGGTGAGGCAGCCTCTGGGAGCATCAGGCTGTGGGTGAACCCCGCCTGTGCTGTGCTTCCTCATCTGTCTGCAGCCGCCTGAGGGAACCACCAGCACAGGGCAGAGAGGAGCATCTGCACTCAGCTCAGGGAAAGAAGAAAATAAACGACTTACATTTCCAAAAAGTTTTTACATCTGTATCCATGTTTGTGAAGCGAAGTGGAAGGCTGAACATGTTAAGTAGAAACACAGAAGACATATTAGGAAGACTCCAATCAGAATTCTAGAGATGAAAATTACAATGTCTGAGATTAAAAAAAATGCACTGAGTAGACATTGTACATACCTTACCAAATGATTACCTTGATTGTGTAATAGTTAAAAAGTACTTTTAAAATCCCGGAGGAAGCAGTTCTCCAACTTTAATTCTCATTTATAATCAACACTGGACTTTTCTACTGACAGTACCTGTGAGTTAATTAAGAAATCACTTGGCATTGCTGTTAAAAAAAACCTGACACATCCTTCATCAAAATACTCTTGTCAGGCCATTGGAGTAAATGCTCCGTGCTTAGCGATGCTAAATGGCTGCCTCCTTGGCTTATCATGAATAGACCCGTCCCAATATGTGCACGCGTGTTTTTAACACTATGTGCTACAGCTGTGTGTCAAGGAGGAAAAGCTCAGGATTCAGAGGCCTGGTTTCAATACTGAGATTCAAGGAATATTTCTGGAATGTTCCAGTATGGTTTGAGATGCCAAGGAATCCATGGCAGATAAGACAGTGTCTGTCTTCATACAGCTCGAAATCTAATGGCAGGAGACACACGAGGAAGCTTCAATTATGAAGCTACAGGTAGTCAGGAGGAGCACTGCCTAGTATTATAGAACGCAATGGAGTGGACACAGTTAACAACTTACCGGCACTCTTTGAGTACCCAGGAGAGTGTCTGAATGTTCCCTGCACAGAGTGAAGATGAGTGGGTGTGAGGGGGCTATGCTAGTAGCCCTGCCTTGGGCTGCACATTGTGTTCATGAACCAAAAAATCATATTCTATCCCATGAGCATGTACAATACTGGGCAGGCTCAGGAGTTTGTCTAATGTACAACGAAGACCGTGTTATATCACTGGGTTGTTGATCAGATCAAATGAGCTGATGCACCTGAATTCTCTGCTGTGGAACACAGATGTCTCAACCCAGGTGCACATCCCACTCTGCAGTTGGCCAGCAAAACGGAGTGAAGTGTGAGATAGCTCCTTAGATAAGAAGGGCCAGCTCCTGTATGGACTTGGGTGCTGTTGCCTTGGTGTCAGGGTTTCTTTAGGGAGACGGGACCCATAGGATCCACGTAGATATATGAGAGGGCCTTTCTGGGGTCACTGGGTCTACGATTATAGAGGCTGAGAAGTTGCACGTGGTCCATCTTTGAGCCGTGGTCCTGAGATTTTGAAAATGTGACTTGGTCCACGTTGGCAGGGCTCAGCGGCAGGAAAGCTGACGAAGTAACTCATAGTTCATTCCAAGAGCCTGAGAATCCAGGGCCGCTGGTGTAAACCCTGGAGACTGAGGCAGGTGAGCAAAGGCAGCAGAAGAGACTCACCCACCTTCTGTGTTTCTTTTCTCCCGGCCCTGTGTTAGTCAGATGGTGCCAACCACACTGAGGGCAGACCTTCCACACTTAGTCTGCTCAGATTCAAAAGTTCATCTTTTCTGGAAACACCCAGAATAATGCTTTATCATGTGTCTAGGAATTCCTCAGTCCAGTCAAGTTAAGTCAGTCCCAACACTGACCATCACAGACCCTCTTGCAGTTGACTGCCAGCCAAATTCTTTCACTATGATTTTGACATTTATAGTTCCTCCTCTTAGATCTTGTCTTTACATTTATTTATTTATTTAATTATTTATTTATTAATGTGTTTGTGATAGGGTGTGTATGCTCACCAGAGAGAGACAGAGAGAGGGAAAGTGAGAAATTACCTCCCAGGGGTGATGGCCATGCCATAATCCCCTCTCCTTCATTCTCCTCCTGGGATTTTGGGCATGTACTCACATGTACCTGGCGTGATTTTCAAGCTACTGGTCCTGGGATTTGAACTGCTGTCAACCATGTGGGAGTCCAGAGTCCCAACCACTAAACAACCTGCTAGCCCCTGCATTTATTTTTGTAACTATAAAAATTTTTGGTCAAATACAGGCACTCATAGAAGACAGAAAAGGAGCTCAGCACTTGTTCTCCTGGGCTTTACTTCCTGAACCCAGGTCTCTGCAAGGGCTCTTCCCAGATGGGGTGCTCCAGGGAACAAGCATCCTATTTAGCAAAGCTTCCAGCAGGCTCTTACTCCTTATTTTCAGAGATAGGGTGTGTGAGTCTGAAGTCCTACCCCAGCAAATCTATTGATACAGCAACATCTCCCAAAGCCCTACTCCCTTCCCCAATATTTTGAAGCTTACAAACTCTATAATGAATAGCGCCTTCAGAGTGAACAATCACTCAACAGCCAAAGTTATTTTAATGGGCCCATCACTTGAAACTAAACTCCCACCATCTGTTCTACCCTTTAACTGCAAATGCAAAAAGAACACCATTCCCAGTGGCATCATAAAAAGTTAGATATAAGTGATTTAAATGCATGTTTTGGTTCTGTATTCAGTGCAATATACAACTGAAGGAAGGCTTATATTGGATTTTTTTTTCCTATGGCAAAATCAAAATTCAGAGTGGGAGAGTTTCTGTTTTAACAAAAAAAGTAGCTTTGCAGTTGGCATGGGATATGTTCCTCCATGTCATTCATTCATTCACTGATTTCATTTAGCCCGTCTTTTTTACACAAGTTATTACAGAATGCCTCCATGTACCTGGTATTGTACTGGACACTTGGGATATAGAAGCTAATGGTGATAATTGGCAAGACCCTGGGACCTCTGAAAGAAAATAAAGCAGGCTATTTCATATAAATACACATAAAAGTCACATAAAAACCCGAACATAAATTCATGTTATGCTCCAGAATGCTAATGTAAAAGAGTAGGAAGAAGTTCTACAGTCAGCCAGACCTTGGTTTTAAATCCCCAACTGCTTCACAATGTGACCTCTCCTTATTTGACAATTGCTTATGTATCTGACTCTGCTTCCTCCTTAAGGAGGGAGAGCAGTAGTGTCCCGCCATGGAGCGTGGTGGTCGATTGCCCTCCCAGAGCCTGGCGCACAGTGCTGTGTGTTAGTTCTCCTATTTTCAAATGTGCATTTTTTAGATGAATTTAGGGGAAATTACTTTTCAGATGTAGAATGATAGGCTTGCTCATAAAAAACCAGAGTAGAAAAGAATCAAAGATATAGTCAGCTTAAATTCTGTTCCTTATTATGTACACAAATTTCATCACAGAGACAATTAGCAACCAGTTCAAAGTCTTGTACTTTGCAGTGGTTTCTAAAACATTTTTATGGTTGGGGCGCTAGACTCCCACATGGCCAACTGAGGTTGAGTTCCAGACGTGGTGTTTGCTTTCTCACTTTCCCACTTTCCCTTTCTCTTTCTCTCTGTCTCTCTCTCTCACCAAATTAAAAACACTAATAATAAATACAATTAAATAAATAATTATTTTAAAGAATGCATTTACCAAAAAAAAAACACAAAGAATTTATTTGAGGGGAGCCAGCAGGTGGGATAATGGTTACATTGTGCTGGACTCAGACATCGCCAGCTGAGGTTCAAGTCCCAGAACTGGAAGCTTAAAAGTGATGTCAGATATGTATGTGTGTGTGTGCCTAAAATACCAGAAGGAGAATGGAGGAGAAGGAATTATGGTGTGGCCATCCCACATGGGATGATTTCTTACTTCCCCCTCATGATCTCTATGGCAGAAACTTAAAAAAAAAAAAAGGGAAAAAGCGGATGAGAGTATCAATATGTGTATCAAATATTACTACAGCTCTTATTATCTAGCAAACTACATCACACAGGAAATTTAATCTCAGATGTAGAAGACAGAATCCCTGGACTAGTAAAATCCACCACGAAGACTGAGAAAATAGCCCCCCAAAATGAGGGTAATATACAAGAAATACTAGATACCATTAAACGTGGGAACACGGTGTCCCAGAAGGAGAACAACACATGCACAGGCGCCCCCTGCTGCTGGAGCGAAGTCAGGACCGGCTGCTCCATTCTGTAAAGCGGACGTGGGCCAGCTCCGGCTTTCTGACCCTATCTCTGATCTCTTTCCTCACGAGGCTTCATCCTTACTGGGAGAGTGCTCCCCTGAACCGGGGAGCACCGCAAACAAGCCTTGTGGGCTTCTCCCTCCAGTCCTGGCATTTCCCCCGATGCGTCCATTTGCAGACGCAGCCTAGGTCTTTCTCCACGGGCTTCGTGCTCCCAGAGGCTGCAGTCTCCTCCGTGGGCCGTTCTGTCCTTGCAGCCGATTCTCGTGCTGCACAGTGCCTGTCAGTGTCCTTCCCACACTTCTGGAATCTCACTTTGACGGAGTTCAGTGCCATGCTGTTTGGTTACAAATTGCATTTTCAGGGCATTGTAAACAATGTTAACACACTGCCTTGGCATTCTTGTCTCTGTCCTTTAAGCACAGATTATGGTCATCAACAACTCACCACTGACAGGGTACATGATTCCAATTCTTCTTTTTGAAAAAATTACTGTCCTGTTTCTGGACAAGACTCCCAAAATGGGAGGTAAACAACTAAATCAATGTGATTTAACGTACCTACAGAGATAAAATGATATATATGGTAATAACTAGAAAGTTATTGTAGTGGCTAATTACCTTTTTAAAACAATTTATCGTTTTGGGAAAATAATAAATGAATAGAAGGGAGAACAGTGAAATTATGGCATACTGCATAAGTATAGCTCTTGACGGCACTTGCTGTGTAAACCTCTTTGTAAAACCAGGGCTCGAGCTCAGCTGCTGTGTGTGCTCCTGAAACTCCTCCTCTGCAGGCTGGGACCACATGGGGGGCCGGGGTTGGAATCCTGGCCTAGCCTGAGGGCAGGGTGCAGCGGCGCATCCCGGAAGTCCTGTGACTCAGCGGGTCACCAGGAGGACGTGAGCTGGAGGCCGACCTGGTCAACGCAGCGAGACCCTGTCTCAGTCCTGGCCAGCGCGGCGACACCCTGCCTCGGTCCTGGCCAGCGCGGCGACACCCTGCCTCGGTCCTGGCCTGCACGGCCAGACCCTGCCTCGGTCCTGGCCAGCGCGGCCAGACCCTGCCTCGGTCCTGGCCAGCGCGGCGACACCCTGCCTCGGTCCTGGCCTGCGCGGCCAGACCCTGCCTCGGTCCTGGTCAGCGCGGCCAGACCCTGCCTCGGTCCTGGCCAGCGCGGCGACACCCTGCCTCGGTCCTGGCCAGCGCGGAGACACCCTGCCTCGGTCCTGGCCTGCGCGGCCAGACCCTGCCTCGGTCCTGGTCAGCGCGGCCAGACCCTGCCTCGGTCCTGGCCAGCGCGGCGACACCCTGCCTCGGTCCTGGCCTGCGCGGCCAGACCCTGCCTCGGTCCTGGTCAGCGCGGCCAGACCCTGCCTCGGTCCTGGCCAGCGCGGCGACACCCTGCCTCGGTCCTGGCCAGCGCGGAGACACCCTGCCTCGGTCCTGGCCTGCGCGGCCAGACCCTGCCTCGGTCCTGGTCAGCGCGGCCAGACCCTGCCTCGGTCCTGGCCAGCGCGGCGACACCCTGCCTCGGTCCTGGTCAGCGCGGCCAGACCCTGCCTCGGTCCTGGCCAGCGCGGCGACACCCTGCCTCGGTCCTGGCCAGCGCGGCGACACCCTGCCTCGGTCCTGGCCTGCGCGGCCAGACCCTGCCTCGGTCCTGGTCAGCGCGGCCAGACCCTGCCTCGGTCCTGGCCAGCGCGGCGACACCCTGCCTCGGTCCTGGCCAGCGCGGTGACACCCTGCCTCGGTCCTGGCCAGCGCGGCCAGACCCTGCCTCGGTCCTGGCCAGCGCGGCGACACCCTGCCTCGGTCCTGGCCAGCGCGGCGACACCCTGTCTCGGTCCTGGCCAGCACGGCGACACCCTGACTCAGCAAAGGAGCTGGGTGTGACAGCATGAGCCTCCAGTGCAGCTGGGAGAGCCAGGCAGATTCTCAGATACGGTGAGATCTGGTCTTAAAGAAAAGAGGGTCATGATTTTGAATACTCTTGAAATTTCATGTCAGTCCCAGATTAATAGTGATAATACAGTATTCCTGAGTAGCACATAGCACACCACCATGACACAGAGCTTCCTTATGTTTTTTGGAAAGCTAGGGTCAAACTGGAGTAGTGAAAGCATTAACCCAATTTTTTGACTGGAAAGAAACTGGAATAAAATAATTGAGGACTATATGCTTTCTGTGAAGTGGCATGCAACCGTATTCAATTTTTCCTCTGCTTCTCCGTTAATCTCTTAAGCTCTCCCTTGGTCAAACCTCTTCTGTTTGAATTGCATTAATCTGTAACTTGGCTTTCACATCTGAGGGCATGGGTTTGTGCAGCCTGTTCTACACTGGGCTCAGCACCTGACCGCACATGTTGGTCTCAGCGTATTTACTCGGAGTGTCCGTAAAACGTCAGGAACAGCCAGCTCCTAGGAACCGCATTGCAAGCAGGGTCCCTGTCACTCACACTAACACGATTTAGTCTGGAAGCTCACAAACTGGGGTGTCCTGTTCCTATCAACTGCAGCCCCGGGGACCTCAGACTCGACACATAAATCACCCACAGAGAGGGAGAGAAAGACGGAGGTGGCCCAGCCAGACCCAGCCTGTGCTTCACACATACTCTGTGGGTGCGTTCCAACTCCTCCTCTTCATCTTGTGTCACCTCCCCAGGTCCTTCGACTAGGGCTGTGACAAGATAGGGTTGTAGCGAGCATGAGTGCCAATTCCACTTGCTGTGGTCTTTCCAAAACCAAGCATTTTAGCTCCTTCTGTTTGGAACTACCATCTGATCCAGCAATCCCACTCCTGGGTATCTACCCAAAGGGTCGGAATGCAGTCAGGAAAACACGTGCACATCCAAGTTCATTGCAGCATTATTCACAATTGCTAAGACATGTTGATGAATATTACTCACGGTCTGCAAACTGGCCCACTTTCACCAACCAGTGTCTCTACTGAGATGATGGCCTCTCCATGATTTTCCTGAGAAAATTATTAAAGGAGAGTTAAATTTTGTTTTTCACCACAAAAAACACTAGTAAGTTTCCTTAAGAAACTGATGTGCAACTTCCATATGACCCAGCAACCCCACTACTCGGTATTTATCCAAAGGAAAGCAGGCACAGAGCCTTCAGACTGGGGCCAGTGCACCTGTTACTCTGGTGCATTGTTCTGGAATGTAGAAATACGCAGAGGCACCAGATATAAAGCCAATGCAAGATATTCAGTATATTATTACACTGGAGCTTCTTTCAACTGAGGTATCATAAACCTGCATGGGGCATTTAATTTTCCTGTCTTGTACACTTCTCTGCTTAGAACCAAGCATTGTGTTAGAAAGGGGATATTTTGTTCCCCATTAGGATATTCTGAATCCAGGACCACTGATACGATTTGATGTCTTCTCTTTCCATGCAGTGTCTGATTTGTGAATACCAAAGATGGCAGGGCAAGGCTGTATCTCCATCTTCTGCCCACCCACCCAGCCAGCCATCCGTCCTCCCACTTGCCTGTTTTCTGTCTTACAGCTGTAATCAAGAGTGAAGAGTTTGTCTGGCATCCTGACCCCTGTGAAAAGAAATAGGAACGAAAGGAGGCTCAGACAGGAAGGGCCCCACCTCAGCGCAGCTGCAAGGTCTCCGCCAGCCCGGTGAGAGCCTAGCCAGCACCACGGCCTGCAGAGGGATCTCAGGCACCCGACATGGTGAGCCCTTTCTCCACAGTACGGTGCTCAGCCATCTGGGACTAGCTGTGAGTTTGCAGCCTGGGCTCCCACGACACCTCCAACCGGAGACGAGACGCCAGCTGACTGCAGGCTCTCTGGAGGGAGGATTAAGTAATGTGCTTTGTAGCCACCACAAGGGCAAAGGGCCAAAACTAGCCAAGGTATTCTTGATGAACGCTCCAACCAGGTGAGGTAGAAAGTTACCCTGCTGGCTAGCAAGGCTCCTTGTAATGAAGCTAGACCAATTGAGATGTCACAATTTTGATGTATGCAGAGTTTAGCAGGTCAATGAAACAAACACAAAAGAATCCATGAGCGGACTGAGCTGGCCCTGCGGATCAGTGAAGAACAATGGAGAATTTTATAAATGGTACTAAGACAACTATTTTTCTAGATGGTAAGAAATGAAAATAGATCCTTTATCTCAGACACAAAAATCAGTTCTAGATGGATCTAGTACTTAAAGTGAATGGCTAAACTTTAAACTATTAGAAGAAAATATAGAGATGCATTTATGATCCTGAGATTTTAAGAATTTCTTGAAACACAAAAAGCACAAATCATAAAGAAAAATAATAACAAATATGACTACACTGGAATTGAGAATTTTGTTCATCAAGATAATTTAAAAACAGAGTGAAAATAATACACAAACCAGGGGATTATTTTATTTCGTTTGAAGATATTTTTAATACATGTGATCCACAAAGTACTATTATGGCACAAAATGCATAATTGAAAAAAACCCTTGATAGTCAAAAAGAAAAAAATAAATATTCCCGATAGATACATGGAGTAAAGACATAAATGGGGATCTCACTGAGGGGGAACCATAAGATGTCAGTGAACATGAGAATGCTCAGTCTCAGCAATGGAAGAAATGCAAAATAAAATAGAAATTATTTTAGTCATTAAATTGGCAGGTAGAAACTTTGAGGATGAATCCCACTAGTTGGTAAGACTGGGGAGTCTTAGGAAGACTTCTACACTGTGGGTGGGACTTTACGTAGGCTTAATCGCTTGGAAAACATTTTGTTAATATCTGATTAAGTTGATGGTGGTCTTTGGCAGTGGTCTTTAAACTGCACTGTGGACATATCCTGTGGTTTCATGTAGATTTTTCAGGGAGGGGGTCTGCAAGCACAGGTGGCTATTAATTTATTTTTAGGACTTCTATATGTATTCTAAAATTTAAAGCTATTCAGCCCTGTTTTACATGAAAACATCTTACTGCTTTCCTTCTTCCCAATTCCCCTTTAGTAATCACCTTTATCCTTTTTCACTAAAGAAAAAACAGACCTCACCCACCTTCTGTTTTCCTTAGAGCATTGTTCTGGAATGTGAAAATACTTGGAGAAAGGAAGAGGCTATCTGAGATATTGTTTCCCTGAAGCCTCCGCCATGAACTTGGATAAAGCTTTCCAATTTTCTTGGTCTTATAAATTTTTCTGTTAAGAGCTAAACATCGTATTAGAAATAGACTATTTCATTTCACATTAACATATTTTGAATGCAACAACAGTGATGACAATTTAAATTTAACATCTTATCTCTTGAAACCCCTATTATTCAAAATGTGCCACTCCTGGGAATATCAAAGGTGACAGTACCTATTTCACACAGGTAGCACATTTGAAACAAGGCAATATCTCTATTATCCACCCACCCATCCATTTACCCATCCATTCAACTACCTACTCGTCTGTCATCCACCCATCCACCTCGTAACTATCTTGGAATTATAATCCAAAAATGAAATGTTAGGACTTCACAGTAACTTGAGAAATTAAGCCAGATCAACTTTCTGGTAGAAAATACATTAGGTATGGCTAATTGGTTAGAAATAGAGACTAGTTCAGTTATGTTATATTATGGGATATTATCCCATAGACTGAATGTATCCTCTCCTCACTACTTAGGCTTAAGTGAAAACATCTTGAAAGTGAGCAATAAGATAAAAAGCAAAAAAGTCAGCAAATGTATCAGCAAATTTTTTTTTTTTTTTTTTTGGAGAGGTTTTTCGCTATAGGGCGCGTGCGCTCGCCAGACAGACAGAGAGAGACATAGAGACAGAAAGTGAGAAATCGCCCCCCAGGGGGGATGGTCACGGCGCAATCCCTTCTCCTCCATTCTCCTCTCGGGATCTTGGGCACGCACGCACACGCGCCCGGCATGAGTTGTAAGCCACCGGGTCCGAGATGCGAACTGCGGTCGACTACGTGGGAGTCCAGCGACATAGCCATTACGCTAACTGCTGGTTCCCAGCAAATTTTGATAAAAATAAACAATATTTTTGTTTTCTAATTATTTGCAAACATTACAGGTTAGTCAAGGTGACTCTAAATGAAAAAAGTTACAGTTATAAATATGATATAGTCTCTTTGCTCTATTGCCTAGAAGTGGAAAGAATGGATAACTAAAATGATGGAAAAGGTTTTTACAAGTCAAATACTCTCCAGTTCTTTACATTTAACCAAATCGAAAGAAAACCAAATCAAGTTGTCAGCTAATAGATCATTGAAAATATATTTTTTAAAGATACTAGATTGCGAAGTGACTTTTTCTATAAAATGTAGAGACAATTCAAAGAAAGGAGTAATTTTTTTTTAAATGAATGATTTTTTTAAATGACAGCATTCCTTCATTTACCAGTTAGTGGTGAATAAGTTTGTTATAACCTGTGCGGGAGATCTGACCCTGAGTGGGAGCAATGATGGATTTGGAAAACACAACACAACACGACACAGACCTGCAACCAGAGAAAGGCGGGGCTTGGGCGGTCCAGGCACCTCTGAGGCTCTGAGTCATTTCCAAGGTAATTGTTTTTTTACAGGGCAAAAAGGGAGAGGGACAGCAGCCAGAGTGCCTTCCCGGTACTCCACGAGGTCTTCATGGACCCTGAGTCCTTGCTGCACGAGCACTAAGCATCACGTGTCCACTCTTCCCTGGGGAAAGTCATGATGTAGAAGTATGTTTTTAAAGGTCTGTGAACTCTTCTGATAAACATTGTTTAATCTTATATTTGCCAAACATAGAGGATCATGAGAATTCTTCTTTCCTCCCTTTTGACCTCCCTCCCACCCTCCCTTCCTTTTTTCCTTCTTTTATTTCTCTTAACATCCCAGTGTTAAGTCTATGTGTTTAGAATAGACTTTGGGCAATGTAGCCTTAGTAACGTGACTCGGTTCACAATAGCAAGTGAGAGACAGGTCTTACAGTCATCATGGGCTGGCCTTGACCTCCTGGTACCCGCGAGGAGGGATAAATCAAGACACTCTGTGACATCACTCAAAAGAGCATGCCGGAAGGTCACCCTGACAGATGTTCCACGTTATTAGTTGAGTTGGATGAACTCATTACGCCTAATGAGAAAGAATTTATGCCATTTTATAGACATAAATTAACCAGTAAGACTGTAGGCCTAAATAACACAATGGTCCCTTTACACACAGTTCTGAAATCTTTCAAAACATTTCTGTGATAAATTACTTTACTTAATTGGCACCTTCTGTCATCCTGGTGACATTTTGCTACTGATCCTATGAGCAACTCTTGATTGTCACTGACTTGTAGGTAGACATCCCAAACACTGCACCATGTTTAAATCATATGTATGTAATCTAAGACATAATCATTCTTTCTTAGCAGGGCCTCTGGTCTGTGGGCTGCAAAATTGTTGCCACAAGAGCCCTTGAGTGTGTGTGTGTGTGTGTGGGAGGTATCTTTTGAATCTTGAGATTGGAAACACTATTTAAGCTGATGGGGATGGATGCTCTCTGACTGAAGCCTGAGTCCCTTTGACATGAAGAACAAAGACGACATTCAGTGGTCATCTGCTACATGTCAGGGGCCTTCACGTGTTCTCCTTTTGGTCGCCATATTAATCCCCACGGTCGACGGGATCAGTCCATGTGCAGATCAAGGCACAGTGACTTGAGAACGAGGATTTTTACAGTCGGAGCAGCACAGGCAGAGAGGGTAGAGGGACTCTGGCCATGGTCCTGAAGTCCCCAGGAACCTGGGACGGCTTGGACGTTTGGAACAGCTGGATCGGCAGGGACGACAGAGAAGTGCCTCAAGGAACTGAAGGCCAGTGGCCCCTTACAAGAAGCACAGAAGTATCTCAATGGCCATCAGCCCATTCTAGGTGAGCTGGCGTGGGGGTGGAGAGATTGCTTCTCCCAAGGAGGACAGTCAGTGTCAAGATTCGAACAGCTTACTCTACTCCGAAGATAACACCTCCATATGCCACACTCGTCCGCCCTCTCAGCCCACCCTCTCTATGAGGGCCAGTCTGTGGGGAGGGACACTGGCAGACATTTGTATGGGAGTCACCAATGTCAACGCTTCCCTGCAGACACCTTTGTCAGGGGATGGAGAAAGCTTCAGACAACCTTGGAATTGCATGGCACACACCGGGAAGGTTGGGGACAGCATTTTTTCAGGAGATACCGTCACCTGTGGACTAGGAGGTGGCAAAACAGAGGTCGTGATGCCATGCGACACAGCTCTGGCACACGTGTGCTGTAAGATAAGATCAGTACACCAGAGACTAGAGGTGGTAACGAACGTAAGACAGAACTCTGAGCAGAAAGACAAGGTGATTTCATCAGAGAGTCAAGGGCAAGATTAAAATTAAACAGTAAAGTAGAAGTTGGGAAATGATTAGCAGAGAGGTAAGAGAAACGGGCTATGAAGTAAGATGGAGGGAATGTAGTTAGCAATCATTTACTGAACATCTCTGAGGAACTAAACAGGAGGATTTTCAATGGTCCCAAAGCAAATTGACAACAAATAGTGTTTCCCACTGAAAACTACATTGTTTTCCTCCCAGGACGTACACATGCATACGTCTAAAACATCACTTCTGGGGAAGAGAGGCAACTGGGCTTTATCGTGGTGGTAGATGCGGTTTATTGGCTGATGACGGGTGGCAGAGGCTCATGGAGGGCATCCGTGTGCACATTGTAATTACCTGCAATAGAGACATAGAGTCTGTATTTTTAAGTGTATAGACTTACTTCTTGCTTATTTATTTTTATTTTGTTTCTATCTCCAACCTAACCAAGCAGTGATTGGCAAGCACCAGTGCATGGAGCTGGCAGCGGCGAGCCTTCTGGGGGGGGGCCATGAGGCTGGGTGATGCTCTCACAGACGCTGAGCTGTCATGGTGACCGGCATTCACTCACCCACTCACGACCTCCGTGGGCTGAGTTTACTCTTTGACCCAGTGATGTAAGGCCTGGACATGTTGACATGGGACACTGGTGTGCGTGGACCCAGTACCCAGTACCCAGTGCAGGAACAAGAGTGAATCCGATTCTTCGACTCATGTTCACAAAGAATTAGAGATGTGGACACAGAGAGGGGATAGCAAAGAGGGATTTATTGGAGGAGAGAAAAGCTCCCAGGCAGGCAGGAGTTCCAGAAAATGGATTGTTGCAGAGGAACTGAGGTGAGGGGCTTTTATCTTGGTTGGGAGGGGCTTTGTCTGCCTCTGTTCTCAGAAGGGGCTCGTGAACGTGCTTCCTTCATGGTGGGGGTCACGTGCTAGGTGGGTATGGTTATTTTTCCTAATTTCATAGTATGTGTGAAGGTCTTGAGGCTGTCTAAAAGCTTTGGGCCGTAGAGGACCTTGCCCCCTTCTTCCCAGACTGTGGTGGGATCAGGACCAAGCCTTCATTTTAGGCCAGTCGTCCACTCTGCAAGCCACTTCTCTCGCTGCTGCTGAGCTGTTGTGTCCCGATCTTAAAACTTGGCCATTTCACTATTCCATTTTGGGCCTATAGCCTAACCATATTTTTAGGGTTCTTATCTTCTATCTCACATGTTTTTTTTTTTTTTTTTTTTTTTTTTTTTTTTTTTTTTTTTCGCTATAGGGTGCATGCGCTTACCAGAAAGACAGACAGAAAGCAAGAAATCACTCCCGGAGGGATGGCCACACCACAATTCCTTCTTCATTTTCCTCTCAGGATCTTGGGCATGCATGCACACACACCTGGCGTGAGTTTAAGCCACTAGGTCCAGGACTCTAATCGCGGTCGACTCTGTGGGAGTCAGCTCAGCGACATAGCCATTATGCCAGCTGCTGGTCCTCACGTGGATTCTTCTAAGGCTGTTACAAAGTAGTAGTGGTTAATAGTTACAAGAATTCCTTTATCATTTAGGCTCAGGGTTTGGGTGGCCTTTGGCCACATTTGTGGCCCTTTGCTGTCAGCTATTCTTTCTATAGCTTTTCCATGTGTTCTGGGACTATTAGCTTACCTCAGTTGTCACGGGGCTCAGGCACTTGGGGTTTCACAGTTAGGCGTCGTCTGGCCCTTGTCCCTGGTCTAGTTGTCCTTGTGTATGACCTGCAGGGAGGTGCAATTGCTGGCTCCATGTGGAGTGTGCAGCCACAGGGGCAGGTGGTAAAGGACATAGACTGAATCTAGCCGCTTCGCATACCCTTCTCGGCACCTTTCTGTCACGGTGCCTTTCCTGACTAACTGCTACCTCAGTGTGACATGGCTTGGTCAACAACATTTTAGCAAGCTTAATATGCCTGGTCAATCTAACCATTTTCTTTAAGAGAAAAAAGAAGGTTAGATTAACCAGGTATGACAAATACTATTTCTATTAAGCTTGCTAAAATTTCATTGACCAAGCCATATCACATGGCCCAATTGCAAAAACAAAAACAAAAAAAGATGTTATGAAGAAAAAACTAAGCATGTAGCAAACATAATTAGACTTTTTGTAACTGAAAGAATTTAACTGTTGTAATGGAAAAATTCAGTAGAGAGGCTCAACCAAAGGGCGGGTCATCTGTATAATGAACTGGAGAGTTTGTTGCAGGGCTGACCAAGAGAACACTGAATGAAGGCTGAAGGAGCACTTGAGTGAGTAGATCAATGGAACTTTGTCAAACCATGTAGCTCAAAGTCCCCTGATGTTTCAGAGTAGAACCAGGTGAGAGAACCAGGTGCGAATGAGCATTTTAAAGTTCTTCTACAAATTTCTATGCTCCTTTCCCAAACTAACAATTTTATTTTAAGAGGTTTTTGCCATAGGATATATGTGTTCACCATGGGGTGGGAGGAGAGAGACAGAGATAGTGAGAGGGAAAGTGAGAAATCACCCCCGGTGGGATGGCCACACCACAATCCCTTCCCCTCCATTCTCCTCCTGGATCTTCAGCACACACGCATATGCACCCAGTGTAATTTACAAACCACTGGGCCTGGGACTTGAACCATGGTCAGCCATATGGGAGTCCAACAACTTAACCCTATGTCATCTGTTGGACCCCCAAACTACCAATTTGAATCTGATAGTTACGTATGCAAGTGTCTCTTCACCTCATTCTTGCTTTTGTGTTTTTAGTTAAAAATATCCCACACACAAAGTGATCAGCAAAAACAGTATCTCATGATATGCATTGAAGTCTAACTTTTACCCATATTTTATTTGTTGATTACATTTCCTTTTTTGGTGAATTTTCAGTCTCTTTCCTTTGCTGACTTATCTATAGGCATCTTCATGCTTTTCACATTTGTTATACTATTTTTTCTAGTTTGCTTCTTATTGTTTTTATCATTCAAAAATTCTAATTGGTATGTAATTCTCTGTCAGGGAAATCTTTCCCTTTGTAAATTGTTTTATCATTTCTGAAAATAGAAAGGTCTTTTTTACTGCAAAAGAAGGAAATTAAACGGAATCTTCTTTTAATTTTCATTTGTATACATTATATTCTTTAATCAGAAATGTCTTTTGGCATGTGAAATGAAGTAATTATTTAAATATATTGTGTTTTAAATTGTGAGCTGATTGTCCCAACTTCCTTGCTCAAATAATCCTGGCTTTCTAGAAAGTGATTTATGATGACTTCTTTATCATGTATAGAAATATAATACACAATAGGATCCTTTTCCTGGGTTATTGTCCCAGATGCTGTTTTTGTACAAGTGTTACATTATTTAAACTCTTATAGCTTTATAAAATACACTGTGTGTTTTCTTTAAAAATAAAATGTTTGTGGGACCAGCAGATGGCATAATGCTTGTGTTGCTGGACTCCCACATAGTTGACCATGGTTCGAGTCTTGGACCCAGCCAGACGCATGTACGTGCATGCCTAAGTTCCTGCAAGGAGAGTGGAGAAAAGACTGCAGCATGACCATGTCCCTGTGGGGTGATTTCTTGCTTTCTGTCTCTCTGTCTCTCTCTGGCAAGTGCACACACTCTACAGCAAGAATCTCTAAAAAAAAAAAAAAAGTTTGTTCCCTTTAAACATTTCTTAAATATTCTGTTAATTTTCATAGGTGAATCTTACAATGACTTTGTCAAATTCAGGGTGAATAAATGTAGGAAAAATTTCCAGTTTAACAGTACTCAGCCTTACCATGTGGTATCTCTCCTTACACACAAGGCTTTTTGCTATCTGTCCTTAAATTCCTGCAGCTTTCTTTAAATGGGGGCGCACAGTTCTCATGAGAATTATCTACTGATGATATAGTGTCATTTTGCTGATGCTGGAAATTGGGATTTTTAAAAATTATTTTGTACATTATTTTAGGTCATCTTTAGCTAGCATTCAAACTCCTAAATCTTACTGAAATTTTAATATTTCTTTTCTTTTTTTTTAAGAATTAATTTATTTAACTTTATTTATTTATTTATTCATTTGTTTATTTCAATTTGACCAGAGAGGAACAGAGTGAGTGAGAGAGAGACAATTAGAAAGGAAGCCATCAGATCTGGGACTTGAACTGCGCTTGGTCATGTGGGGAATCCAGAGTCTTTAACCACCATGCCACCTGCAAGCCCCAAATTTGAATGTATCTACCGCATATCTTTGGATGTTGTAGACATACATGATCCATTAAAAACAAAACAAAACAAACAAAAACTACTCTTTAATATGTATCTTTTTCTTCCTTTAGATAGAATTTCTTAAAGAGTGTATAATATAATGATAAGCTTGTCTTTGTGGTTCTCAAATTTGATATCTCACCTTCACGTGACTGCCAACTATTTTTATGGTAAGCAGCTTTTCTTATATTCTCACTTGAATTTTAAAAACAGAAACTAAATGTGAATTTAATAAAGTATCTTTGCACCATTGGTTCAAATGATGCAATCTTTCTTGCCTTTGACCTATTGATAGAACACGATAAAATCACGATTTTGTTATTTGCAAGCTACGGTGGAAGTTCTACACCATATGACCTTGGTCCTAGTGGGCTTTTAAAATAATATAGTTGAGGGACCAGCAGGGACTCCCACCTATCCGACCATGGTTCGAGTCCCAGACCCAGCGATTTAACACTCACACCAGGTGTATGTGCATGCATGCCCAAAATCCTGAGACTGGAGAAGGGATTGCAGTGTGGCCATTCCCCCTGGGGGGATGATTTCTCACTTTCTGTCTCTCTGTCTCTCCAGTGAATGCATGTGTCCCATAACAAAAAATCTCTTTTAAAAAAAACATACATATAGTTGAGTTATACTTAATATTTTACTTAATTATTAGCAATGGATTTACCATTAATTGCTAAGAAGGTCTCTTTGTCACAGAGACCTTCCCTCACATAATTTTATGACCTAGAGACAGAGTCTCGTACCAGAATCTGGGTCAGTCTAGGATGAAGATCTTATTCATTTATTTATTCAGCTGTTTGGTGACTCTTTGTCTTTCTATGCTAATTTCAAACATTTTCTGAGCAGCCCTGCGCAGGACAGACGTACAAGCTCCAGGCTCAGTCCCTGTGGTCAGGAAGTCTCGGCCTCGCACGCTGCCTGTTACTTACTGGCCGTGTGAACTTAGGCAGGTTGCCTAACTCTGGGCAGTCTCAGGTTCCTCATCTGAAAAACGACCGTGCTAAAGAGCACCTGCTTGTTGGTGCCTGCGCAGTGTCTATTAAGGCGCTTCCTCGTTCCCACACACGCGGCACTCAGTCCACGCCATGGTGTCGTTACGTCGGGGGTAGAGAGACAGCTGGCGGAGTCCAGTGCTGAGCAGCTCTCCGCCCTCTGGGCTTTCAGTCATGCCCCTCCTGCTCCTCCGTCCATGTCGTGCACTGGATGGACAAGGCCAGCTGGACGCTTTTGGGAGAAGAAGAGCCAAGGCCACAGCTCCGTGTCATGATGGCTGGCAATCTCTTGGTTGGGAGCTGGGTTGAACGTCCACAC
Organism: Tupaia tana; assembly: GCA_026018925.1. Classification (NCBI taxonomy): domain Eukaryota; kingdom Metazoa; phylum Chordata; class Mammalia; order Scandentia; family Tupaiidae; genus Tupaia; species Tupaia tana. The sequence continues at coordinate 29,265,098 of JAKSZU010000025.1, read as the reverse complement.
GACAGCTTTCCGTTGAGCCTTATGTCAGGCCAGTGCCCTGGACTCTCACTTGCAAAGTGGCTTCACGTGCCATTTCCAACGGGAATATTGGGCATGGCAGCAGAAAGATGTGAGCCATGCAGACGCCTCACTGTTCAGCACCAGGGATGCGGCCTTCCCTGAGCTGTCTCAGAGATCCTACCCCGGCCGCCTCCCTGCAAGTGACCTGCATCGGACACGCTCTCAGCACCAAAGGACGGCTGCCCGCTGCTTTCCTGGGGACGCGATGATTTATTTTATTTTGCAAAAGTGACTTGTGTTTTAGATGTCCCCCTCTGAAGAAGCTTGGCTGAATTGTCTCGGCTCCCCGCCCTCTGCCCCAACCCTTTACAATAACTTACATTTCTGAAGACAGCCCTCCTGGCCCTGCTGATAATGGGCTTCCTGCCAACGAAGCCTTTCTAGACCTCTGGAGCTGCTGAGTTGTCAGCCAGGGAGACAGGAGGTTCGTTATGTCCACTGTGGCAGCTGCAGCTATAACTCACCAAACGCTCCAGACGCAGGGTGTCACCAACTGATGCGTCAATTACAACCTCCTGAGCATCTGTGTGCGGACAGCGATGGGGAGCAGGAGGGGTCCACAGCTGCGGTCATGTGTTCCAGCTCCTGCTCTTCACCTTCTCCTTTCAGTGTGGGTCTTGTTCTGTGCCCCTACGACTGGAAGGCCACTTAGCAGGTCAGAGACTGTCAGGGAAATTGACCTGTGAGACCATGGCATTCACTGTCCTGCAGTCTCTCACAGCAAGGAGCCCACACCTGTCCAGGGCTGTCCAAAGCAGAGAAGGCCGACTGTCCTTCGCAGTCAGAGTTCCTGAGCTGCACCGTTTCGTAACTGTGGGCTCAGCAGTGGAGCTGCCAGTTCGGGAAAGAGTCTGGCCGGGAGCTGCAGCGTCTCTTTGATCCCCACGTGGGATGATTAGCTTTGATCATGGAGACAGCAGGGTGTGAAAGAGCCTTGTCTCCCCTCAGACATGCAGGTAAACAGACTGCTCCTCTAAGCCAGCAGTGCTGATCTGACACGGGTGGTCTTTGAACTGGGTTTAGGGGTCTGTTGACTAACACAGCAAAAGGGACACGAAGTGACAACAGCGGCTTCCTCAGGGGTGAGTGCGTCAGGGGGACACTGGCTCATCCTGGTGGCTGGGCTCCAGGTCCTGCATGGAGCCCCTGTGGGCCCACATGATTTCCCAGCAAATCTGTGTAAAATGAGCATCACAGGTGACCTGGGGCGGGCGGGGGGGGGGGGGGGGACAAGATAAAGAGGAGGTGCTGGGACGGGGCAGGCTTGCAGGCTTTGGAAACGGAGCACCTGAGAGACACTCCTGCCTCTCCATTTATCCCTCGTGAGCCCAGAGGCCAGGCCCTTGAACGAATGTGCTGAGGCTGTTTATCTGTGCGAATTGTTCTCCAGGGGCCGTTTTTAGCATTTAATGACGTCCCTTCTGATAAGGAACCCTGCTGGGTGCTGGCTGTTTGGGGAAGAAACGCCTGCCCTGTCCAGGTGCTTCCCTGAAACACCACTGGCAAACCTCCTGCTTACCCCTGCACTGCTGAAAGGAGGCTGATCTAGAGTTTCCCAAGCAAATGCTTTAGAGTGGCATTCTGAGTGGTTTGGACGCTTACTTATGAGAAGCCCCATCTGTTTAAAGCATTCGAGGTTTTGGGGGCGGGATGGGTACTGCAGCTGGAAGGAGCCATCCTCCGTAGGGGCCCAGCTTTAGAACGATTAGTTAGGCAGGACTTGGTTAACATTTGCCTGTGACTCTGGGGTGCGGTCCTGTTGGATTCTTCTTGCATTATCAATAATGCTAGTCAGGTGTCATCTGGTCATGGCACAGGGGGTGAGTCTCTGAGATCTGACCGTCACTCATTTATCTGCCTGAAAGAATGGCCACTCAGCAGTCCTGGACAGAACAGCAAAGGCCCAGGGTGCCCTCTGCCCTCAGAGGCTGGGGCACTTGGCTCCCAGGGAGGGAGCACGCCACTGCAGGATGGTCCTCAGACCGCCTCCCCGTCCTCTCCTAGGGTTCCGCCACGGGCCTTGTGTATCTCTGGCCAAAGCTCTTGTGGGGAGCAGATGGGGTCGTGGGAGGGTAGGTGACCCCGTGTATCATCTAAAAATTCCTGCTGCAGCAAATCCAGGGGCCCCAGGGGTGAGGTGAGAGGGCCGAGTCCCTAGAGACACAGCAGCGCTGCTCAGTGCCGTTGGGGAGCACTCAGTGCCCTGGCTTGCCAGCGTGGCCACACCAAATACCAGAGACCAGAGACGATGGCTCAGACCGCAGAGCGGGGCATGTTCACCATTCTGGAGGCTGGAGCCCAAGATCGGAGTGGGAGGGCTGGTTCCTCAGAGGCCTTTCCCTCCTTGGCTTGTAGATGACAACCTTCCCAAGTGTCGTGCTTGTCCCCGTGAGCCTGCACGTCTGTGCCAGGTTTTCTTACCAGAACACGGGTCGTCCTGCTGTCTCCGTGCCAGGTTTTCTTACCAGAACACGGGTCGTCCTGCTGTCCCTGTGAACCTGCACATCTGTGCCCAGTTTTCTTCTCACAAGGACACCAGTCGTACTGCACTGGGGCCCATCCTACTGACCTCATTTTATAGGGAAATGATCTCTTCAAAGAGTCTGTCTCCAAATACAGTCACATTTCCAGGTGTCGGGAGTTACGTGAACTTGCGGGGGACTCAATTCAGCCTGTCACCGGGCTGTGTGTCAGACTCTGTGCTAGCACTTGGGGTGCAGGGGTGGCCAGGCGTTACTGCCCTCAGCGTCTCAGTCTCGGCCTCCTGACGGCCTGACCTGTGTCCCGTTGTTCAGTCTCTAGATGCTGGAGCCAGGCACCCCGGTTTGCTTGGGCAACACCAAATAGCTTTTTGTCCAACGTCTGTGGGTCCTAGGCATCCGAGGCAGAACGGTCAAGTGTATTCGTCTTTTACTTCTCGGACCGTTTCATCTCTGGGTCTTCAGGGCTGGCTCCTATGTCCAGCTTTCAACTATCTGTGTTGGTAGAGATGGGGACGGCTGCCCACTGCGGCCCTGGCCTCCGTGTTCCTGTGTGGCATCTCATGGTCCCACCTCCCACTCACAGGTGACCTACAGACCAGCCGCATCAGCATCACAGCTCATGGGATGGCAGGACTGGGCACCCTGGGGGCCCTGGGCTCTACGGGGTCACCGGGCTGCTGGGGTGAGCTCGGTGGTGCCCCTCCCTGTGCTCACGTGCCCCTGGCCACTACTGCTCTCCAGCCTCCGGACTTCCACTCAGCCTTTCTCCTGTTGTGGCTGCCTGTTGAACACCTCCTCCAGGATGTCCACAGCGGAGGCCAGCTCGGCATGTCCCAACTGCAGGCATGTTCCTGCCTCTCGGGCTGCCCCTCTTCCTGCAGGCCAGTCTCCTGTCTGTGAGTTGGTCTTCATGCCCCCACGGGACTGCGGCTGACGTGGCCTCAGGCTGGTCAGACTCTGGATGATTTCAGAATGAAGCACTCTGATATCAGAAAATACCTCGGAGAATCCAGGAAACGTGGCGAGAGGGTCTTGTGTGTGGCTAAGCTGAAGCTTAGCACCTGAAGGAGGCGCTCTGAGTCTGGTCCAACCTTTCGGTTCATTAAGCTTTCAGGAATTTTCACCTCCCAGTTTTAACATGTGCACCCGTCAGCTGCGTTGATATCCTGGGCTCGGGCCCACAAGCTTTGATGCAGTAAACACTGCCCTGGAAGGAAGTGCTCATCTCGTCTGCTAGTCAGGAGCCGTGGCCACGTAACCACGGAGCTTCAGTCGCACTGCCTTTCAGCTGGCTCCACACTGGTGAGCGTGAAGCCGAATGTGGGCACACGTCTCCTATCAGTGCAGGCCACACGCAGGTGGCCTCGTCACGCTTAGCTTCCTCCCTTCTAATGAACAGAAATGGCACAGAGACTCAGACGGGGGCGTGCAGGAGGAAGGGCTGGCAGTTGATGTGAAACAGCCAGTTCTCTTCATCTGAGGGTTTTTTCGGGAGGGACAGTCCTGCAAAGGGATCTAGTGACACAGGCCACACGGGCTGTAAATTGCTCTGTGTCTCATTTTCTTTTGCCTTGGTGAAAACTACCCCATGTCAATAAAATAAGCTAAAATGTAGATAGTTTTAAGACACTGCAGAAAAGTTCCTCTAAGTGATAATCTTCCAGGGTATTGCAAAAGTCATTCTAGCTTTGCTCTGGGTATTTAATCTTGGAAAAGATTAGAAAAATGAAATTGACAATGCTTGTCCCTTCTGAAAGCACCTCAAGGGTTAATTCACTAAGTGATGATTTAAAAATAACACCTGAGTTATTTCAGAGCCATTTTCCTGAAGAGGCTGGTGGAGCTATTGAAACAATGTTCTTAAAAGCTTTTTTAGTCTTTCAGCCCCCCAGAAGATCATTCAAGGGGAAGAATAAAACTTTATGTGATGAAATGAGAACTGGGGGAGAATATGATAAGCCTTAAACGACTGCACAGAATTGAGTGTTTGCTGAATACCTCCTAAGTGGGTGACAGCAAAGAGGCCCTGACACTCCAAGTGGCTGTTTAAGAGAGGAGTCCTGGCTGGGTCACAGACCTGCAGCTTGGTGGGACTACATTTTTAATTAGGGTGGTGCAGGAAGAGTACATGGGAGGTTCAGAAAGTTCGCAGGAAAATGCAATTAAAGTACAAGTTTATTTTGGTGCAAAAAAAATGAAACCATGCATAGTATTTTTATAGCATGCATTTTCCATGAACTGTTTGAGGACTCCTTGCAATGTTTCCAAGAGAAGCTATTTCTTGTCAATGACTTGATAGTCATTCATCCTTTCAGTTTTTGATTTATTTCTTCCATGAGAGAGAGAGGTGAGGGCCTTAAGCAGAGTGTTCACACCAAGATCCACCCCAGCGCCAGACAGCCAGGATCACAGGCATGTGTGTGTGTGTGCCTGGCATGTGCAGGGAGACCTCAGGAAGCAAACTTGGGACCGTGCCACATGGCATCAGCATCAGGGAGCTGCACGTTACCACGGGCCACCACCACTGACCTGATGAGGGTCCGTCCTGGACCTGCCGCGGTGCTTCGCCTGACAACAGGAGGGACAGCATGGAGGTAAAGGGTGTGAAGGTTAGACAGAAGTCAATGTACGTGTCTCAGAGTGGCGCCGGCAAAAGAGTGAGTGCCCAGCAAAGAACTGCCCTCAACCTTACTAAGTTCTCTCTCCCAGCACACCTACGAAGGCCCCCACTGCGTGCCAGGCAGCTGAGTGATGACAGAGAGCGCCCAGCAGGCACGGGACTGGCTGGGCTGGAGCTCTGTGGGGAGGGAGTCAGCGGCCAGTGTGGAGGAAGCACAGACCGGACTGCCGCCGTCAGGCCAAGGGACTGCTGCTGGGGGATGGGGAGGAGAGTCTGAGGAAGCCCTGTCTTCCTTCTTCCCCGCCTCCTGGATCCTCTAACTCCTTTCACCGACTGAACCAGAGTGGCACCGGTAGAAGGAGATGCTCACGGTGTTGCGGAGACCAGCCCGGAGGGGGCTGGGGCTAAGTCAGCACCGTAAGGACCAGCTCGCCTGGCCTGCGGGACTGGCTTACTCTTCAAGGTCACAGGAGCCCTAGCTTTTGCTCTGGTGTGCGAATGTCCTCGCACAGGCTGGTGACTGACCGTCTTCGACAGCTCTGCAGAGTGGACGGGGCTCGCCCGGGGTCCTCCTGACTACGGGCACTTACCTGAGGGCTGGCGCGGTGTCTAAGATCCCCTCCAGCTCTGACTGAGCGTGGTTCCACGCGCATTTAAGTAAGTAATTAGATTAGTTAAGATATTTTGTGAATCAATAAAATGTGGAGAGAACAAAAGGAATGGAAAGCAGGTATAGACACCAGAGATAGTGTGGGAGGAGGGTGGGAAATGGCAAAGGGTGAGAAACAGGGGATATATATATATCTAAATAAATATATATATATAAATATATCTAAACACACACATGCATGTATGAAAATGGCCTTTCACTGATTATAATCCCTTTCCCTCCCACCTGTAAGAATCATCACCCCTAATTCACCCATTGCCATAACCACCAGGAAATCCAGACCCCAAGAATCCAGGTCCACTTGCGTGCAATCGCACACAGCAAAATCTAAATAAAACACAGAAGATTCTGATTTTTTCCTACTTTTTCTTGGATAGAGAACTGGTGACCTCATCTGGCCGTTCTGGTCTCGGTTCCTCTCTACCTGCTGCTCAGCTTCTCTCGAACCTCTCGTGGGTCCAACATCACTTTTTTCCTTGGGAAACCACCCGAGCGCATGCTTTTATTTGATTATTGACATACTGCGAAATTGGTCTCTGTATTCTGTTGTTTGAAAATCAGGTTTTAAATATGGGTACTTAATGAGACACTTCCAGGGAAGGGCTCCCTCCCTGTCTCTGGCAGCAAGAGTCCTACCCCCGGCCTTTCCCGCTGTTGGGCTCGGTTAGCGCTGTGTTTACATCCCTCTCCTCTCGGCAATTAAAGCATCCCTATGGGGTGATCTGAAAATGGACTCCTCCTTTACGCAGAAGCTCAGATGCTATTACAGCTGTAAAGATGAAAGCACACTCCCCCTCTCCCAAACACAGCTGCTGAGTCCCACTGCTAACCAATTCGTGCCCACTGCCATGGGGTTTACAGCTTCCCCCAGAGCTACCAAGTTTTCATCTGTGGGGACTCAGAACATGTAGGTTTTCTGGTTTCTGAGTCCCTTATTCCTCCTTCCTTCCTTTCTAAGAGAATCAGGTATCCATGGAAACAACTGAAGATTAATACTCAAAACAGTCACTCATTTCTCTCTGAATAATACAGCAAAAATAAAGATGGTTTCAGGAATAGTTGGGTTCTTGCAACAAATTATGAAGTCCAGTTGCAGAATTTAGATGAAAGGGAAGGGACCAGCCCTCTGATAATTTTCTTAGGCATCTGAATGTAAAAATCATGGAAGGCCAGAGACGTGCTTGCCACGCAGCGGCACACTGGACCTGGGCTCTTATCACACCCTTCCCAGCACTGGCCTCTGCGGGACTTCAGTGGAACTGGAGTACCATCCATCATCCCACGCCCAGGTCGTCAATTCTGCCCTGCTATGATCTGGCCCTGAGCACAGAGCATTGGCAGGGAGGTAGGCTTGGTGTGAGGTCCACCTCACCGTTTGACATTATCCAATGCATTTATTTTCTCTTTTTCCCTCAGCCGGACTTCTTGGAAGCTATACTCAGAATGGATCACAAGCCATGTCCTTGACCATAGAGGAGCAGAACTCCTTGATCTGCAGCTCTACCAGAGTGTCCCTCAGAAAGGAAGACACCCCCAAGGGGTGCTGCTGTTACTAAGTGGAAGGGGAAGGGGAACGGACGCTGCAGGACTGCAGGCAGCGTGTGCCAGCACTGCCAGCTGAGACGGCAAAGGTGCAGCAGTGCACTAGCCTCCACCCGGAGTGCCTGGCTCAGGGAGGCAGAGTGCGCTGGGAGTCTGGGCTGTGAGTCTGAGTCTGGGCAGACACCTGCAGCTGACCTTGAGACTCAAGTAACGGCTGCCACTAGAACCGCATGTCCGCCATCACTGGTGGGGACGGAACCAGCAGTCTGTGTATTAATGATTTGTAGTTTTGAAGATATGTTTTATCATGTTCTTTGACTGTTTTTTCTCTTAGAGGCTTATCATTTTTATTCTAATTAACCAATGTCTTTTATTTTAATAGCAATGATCGCTATTTGCGTGGTAGGTTTGTGATACGTACTTCTTCCAGTTGATGATTTCCCTTTAATTTTGATGTCATAAGCAAGTTATACAAATTTATAAAATAAAACCAAATGAGTATTTTAATACTTTTTTGAATTGTGTTTACACTTGGGAAGTCAATCTGTAATCTCTAATCAGAAAGTTAATATAGCTGCATTTTCTTATTTTACGCTTTTGTGTTACATGTAGCTCTGTGTTCTGTCTGGAATCCATTCCTTTCTCTTGAGAGTGCTGAACAGTTATACTTATGTCCTCCTCCCAAGTTATCTACCTGTGCAAAACCACTTATAAAGTAATTCTCCCCTCTGCCTGACCTGCATGCCACCTGCTGGCCTGTTCATTCTTCCTCTAGACTTGTATTGTCAGCTATATCATAAACAAAATTATTACACATACTAGAGTTTGTTTTGAAGATACATGCTCAGATTCAACCATCTTCTTTATTATTTTCTATTTTATGATTTTTGGAGAGGTTTTTGCTATAGGGTGTGTGCACTCACCAGAAAGACATAGACAGAGGGACAGAAAGCGAGAAATCACCCCCCAGGGGGAATGGCCACGCCACAATCCCTTCTCCTCCATTCTCCTCTCGGGATCTTGGGCACGTATGCACACATGTCTGGCATGAGTTTAAGCCACCTGGTCCAGGACTCGAACCACGGTCAACTACATGGGAGTGCAGCAACGTAGCCATTACGCCAATTGCTGGTCCCTATTTTATGATTTTTTTATTCATATTTAGTTATACATCTCTAAAGCACACAATGATATTTTTCCTCTAATGTGTGTGTGCACTCACTTGAGAGAGAGAGGAAAAAAGGAAAGTGAGAAAGCACCCCCTGGGGGGATGGCAATCCTTTTTCCTCCATTCCCCTCTCAGGATTTTGTGTACACATGCACACATGCCTGGCATGTTTTTCAAGCTGCTGGGTCTGGCCCTCTAATGGCACAGTTGGCTATGTGGGATCCAGTTGCCTTAATCAGCACGCCACTGGCTGGCCCCACAGTATGATTTTCAAAGTATGCAAGTAGTGACAATCAAATCAAAATATTACCATATAATATTACACCGTTTAACCTCCCCCCCCCCCCCGCTCTCCCCCATAGTCCCTGGTGTGTGCACTGTCCTCTCCTCTGTGGCATCCCCACCCCCCATAGTCCCTGGTGTGTGCACTGTCCTCTCCTCTGTGGCACCCCCACTTCCCCCCCATAGTTCCTCCTGTCTACACTGTCCTCTCCTCTATGGCTTCTTCAGGTCTTCCATTTCTGCCATGAGGTGCAGACCTTCGGTAAACCCTGAGCCGGGATATACAGTGTGTGTCTTTTGTAGTCTGGCTCACTTGCCTAGCATTAAATCTTCTGTGTTCACCTCTCTATATCAGATGACAGGGCCTCATTACCCCCTCGTGACTAGGTAGTACTCCCTGCATACGTGCCACGCGCTTTCAATCCAGTCAGCAGCGTTGGGGCACTTATGTTGGCTCCATGTCTTTGCAATCGATTCAACAGTCTTCCCATTGTCCAAAGTAAGATGTTTTCTGAGTTACCCTCCTCACTATTTGCTCTTATTTTTCAAAAAAATTCTTAGAAATTCTGCTTGACTGTATTAAAGAAATTTAGAATATTTATCAAAGAAAATTACGTTGAGATTGTGACGGAATGCTGATGTTAACTTTAGTTAAGCTTGCATCTTCGAGAAGCACAGTCATACTAGTTCTCAGTGTCTACTGAATACCTTTGACGTCCCCAAAGTGCTATGTAAACATGATCTCACGTAATTATCAAAATAGCTTCATGGGATGAATACGATTGTGGTACTCACATGACAAACAAGGCCAGGAAAAATACTTCTTTCCAAAAAAATCTGACAACTGATTAGAGGTCGAGTCAGCACTCAGGTCTGCCTCTCCTGCTTGTGACTGAGAAATCTCTTCATCATCATGTTCTTTTTTATATCATAATAGAGTTTTATTATTTTCTTCATATAGATGTTATGCTTTTAAAATTAAGATTATTTCTAGATAATCTGTATGTGTTCTCGCTTTGTTAATTTTATTTCTTTATGGTTATTTTAGACATACATGAAAGGTGCTATTTTTCATACCGATAATACCATAGAGATCTGTTGAATATGCTTTTAGTTGATTGTCTTGGATTTTCACTAGGAAAAAATGATAATTGCTAATATTGTTAACATAGTAATTCTCCCTTAGTTGAGCTAGCGATTCAACACGACCTTCATCAAAGTTCCATCTGGCTTCTTTGGAGAAATTGGCAAGCTGACGCTAAAATTCTAATGGAAATGCAAGAGACTCAGAGGGGCAAAAATAATTGTGTAAAAGGAAAACAAAGTTGGAGGAATCACACTTCCCAACTCCTAAACTTCCTACACAGCTATTAGTGAAGGTAGTGTAGCACTTGCATAAAAATAAAAATACAGATCAACATAATGGAACTGAAAGTCCAGAAAACAAAACATAACAAATAAAAGAAACCTCTCACATTTATGGTCAATTGATTTTCAATAAGGATCCCGAGACAATTCAATGGGAAAGCAGAATCTTTTCAACAAATGACTCTGAGACAAGTAGGTATCCATGTGCAAAAGAATGAAGTTGTACCCTTACTTCCCATCAGATACAGAAGTTATATCAGAGTGAACCAGAGACTTAATTCAATAACCAACACTATAAAACTTCCAGAAGAAAATATGGTATAAATCTTTGTGAATTTGTATAAAGTCACTATTTCATTTATTAATTTTTGAGAGATTTTTGCCATAGGGCACGTGTGCTCACCAGAGAGACAGAGACAAATAAAGAGACAGAAAGTGAGAAATCACCCCCCAGGAGTGATGACCACAGTGCAATCCCTTCTCCTTCATTCTCCTCTCAAGAGTTTGAGCACATACGCACAGGTACCTGGCATGAGTTTCAAGTCACCAGGTCCGGGACTTGACCATGATCGACTATGTGGAAGTCCAGCACCTTAGCCACCATGCCACCTGCTGACCCCTTACATGATTACCTTGACAAATGATCAATAAACACATGAATAGCTCAATACCATTAACAATAACATAAATGCAAATTAAAACCATGAGATGACATATTACATCAACTAAGATGACTATAACAACAAAGATAGATACTTACGAGTATGGTGAGGGTATGAGGAAAAACCTTCATCATCGGCTGGTGGGAATGCAAAACGGTGCAGTCCCTTTGAAAAAGAGTCTGGAAGTTCTCAAAGACTAGACGTAGAATTCCGATATGACCCAGCAATTCTACTCCTAGGTATACATACATGCAAATGAAATAAAAAGATGGTCAACTCAAAAACTTGCATGTCAATAGTTATAACAGCATTATTTAAAATTCCTAAACTGCGGAAATGACCCGTGTCCATCAACCAATTATCTGACTAACAACGTAAATGGAATATTATTCAACAAAAAATAAAAATAAGTTATGTGCTACAGTGTGGATGAACCTTGAAAATATCATGCTAAGTCAATAGTCACGAACGACCACATAGTGCATGCCGGAACAGGTCAGTCTGCAGTGACAGAAAGCGGACTAGCAGTCGCCCAGGGTCGGCAGTGGAGTGGTGGGGAAAGGAGAAAGACTGCAAGTAGGTATAGCACATAGGGTTTCTTCTGGGACTTGATAAAAATGTTTTAAAATTGATTGTGGCTGTGACTGCATTATTGTATAAGTGTACTAATGCCTTGAATTTGCACTTTAAATATTTGAATTGTATCTCAGTAAAGCTACTGTAAAAAATTATGTTTCTTTGCTCATATCCCAGCTGAGAAGCATCCCCCACAAAAATGATGATTCTGTATAATTTCTAATGGATAGATTTATTATTTTCTATTTTACTTCAAAAGGCTATAAAAATGGCATTTATCACACACGGAAGCATTAGCTCTCTTGAATCCTGGATGTGGTCAAATAAGGAATACCATGGACTGGGTTTTAGGACTGGGCTCTAGGCCTGGACTCAAGGACTGGGTTCTAGGACTGGACTCTAGGACTGGGCTCGAGGGCTGGGTTCTAGGACTGGACTCGAGGACTGCATTTTGGGTCCACTTTCTAGGCCTGGGCTCTAGGACTGGGCTCGAGGGCTGGATTCTAGGTCTGGGCTCTAGGACTGGGCTCTAGGACTGGGCTCTAGGACTGGCCTGGAGGACTGGGTCCTAGGCTTGTGCTCTGCAGGGCTTTGGTGGGACCAGGTGCCACCTTGTTTGATCAGGCAAATGTTTAATGAGGTTGCTGATAACAGAATTTACCATATTTTCACTATTTACCTAATACCTTTCTAAGTATTTTTTTTAGTTGTACTAATAATTTTATTTAAAAACAACTATCTCTATTTTCATAGCTAAGCAAATAAAAATTGTGTAGTAAAAATGGTGAGAAGAATAGTGATGAGAGTATTAAACCTTATAAAAATTTAAGTGGTCATCAAATACCATTATTAAAGGCAAATTTTTAGTCTCAAAATGTATCATTATCAAACAGCAAAGAATTACAATTAAAAACCAAGCTTCAACTCAATAAATTCTAAAAGTACAATTAAACATAGATTAAAACAAAACTAAATACTTTAAATAACAACAAAAATTAATTAATTTAATATTAATTTTAAAAAATCTTACCTATATCTATGAAAACCCTAAGAGAGATTTAAAATATGTGCTGGGGTCATGCTATTATGCCTAACCAAGCCCTTTGGGACTTTCCCAGCCCTGCCGTGTAACAACACCCTAACCTGCTGCAGACCCAGCCCTGCCGTACAACAGCACCCTTACCTGCTGCAGACCCAGCCCTGCCGTGTAACAGCACCCTCGCCTTCTACTGACCCAGCCCTGCCGTGTAACAACACCCTTACCTGCTGCAGACCCAGCCCTGCCATACAACATCACCCTAACCTGCTGCAGACCCAGCCCTGCCGTGTAACAACACCCTCACCTGCTGCATACCCAGCCCTGCCGTGTAACAACACCCTTACCTGCTGCAGACCCAGCCCTGCTGTGTAACAGGACCTAACCTGCTGCAGACCCAGCCCTGCCGTGTAACAGCACCCTCACCTGCTGCAGACCCAGCCCTGCCGTGTAACAGCACCCTCACCTGCTGCAGACCCAGCCCTGCCGTACAACAGCACCCTCACCTGCTGTGGACCTGGCGCTACAGACCCTCATGCTTTTTCTGTGAAGGCAGCATATTCTGATGCTGAATAGCACAAAAATGGAACAAAAGAGGGAAGTGCTGCTTTGAGCACCGATACATGAAGCAAATGAAATAATAGCAAATAGGACATTGGATGGGACTATTTTACCATGACCAAGTAGAGCTGAACCTGAAGTTACGAAATGAATCAGCAAATTAATTGCTGGTAATAATTATGAAAGCGTTAGATCATCTCCTTATTGAGAAAGTGGCATTTGCTAGAATTTAACTTTCACCAGTTACAATAAAACGAATTACAAAATTTTAGAAGATAATTTCCTTTACATATTATAGAATCAAAAACATACTTAATGAAAAATCACAATAGAATCAATTTCATTAAACCAGGATTAATATAAAGATGACTGCTATCATCTTCACTATGTAACATAGTTTAAATTCTGTGCATTAGGATAAATAAAAACAAAAAAAATTAGAAAACTATCAATATTTATAGACAAATTGATTATATACTTTAAAAAGTGAAGAGGGTAGAATAAAAAACTATTAGAACTAATGAGAAAATTCAGTAAACTTGTCCAATTATGATGCCAGAATACAAAAATGCAACACATAACTAAGGAATAGAATGGGAAAAATCATAATTTTTAAAGCAATTGCCTCATTTTCCTTATTTTCCAAATAGTATACTATATTTTCTTTTTTCCTAGGACCCAATAATTATTAAAGAGAACTGTTTTCTCTTAAGATTAGCTATTTCTCCCATGAGAGAGAGACAGAGATATACAGAGACAGACAAAGAGAGAGAGAGATGGAGATAGAGACAGACAGAGAGAGAGACAGCACCCCATCGTCTGGCCACAATTCGCCCTCGCCTCCGGCCCCTGGAGTCGTGGGAGTCATGGGCTCGTGTGCTGGCTGCACCCAGGGGGTCTTTAGACGGGGACAGGAGCCTTCCCACAAGGCTCACCTTGTAGGGCATCACACTTGACCATCGTGAGCCGCCTGCACCCAGGAGCACGTTTTAAATGTTTAAACGGTTAACGGTATTTTATATTTCTGTTATATTTGTTTATATTTCTGGCAACTTTTTGATTATTGCATTGTGATCCATCTGTGCAAAGTGTACAGCTACTGCACTACGGAAATACTTTCAGGCCTTTTTAGACCTGCTTGGAAAATTTTTGTAAATATTACATTAAAATGTGACATAACTACTAATCTGCCTAAAGATAAGCATATTTATTATTTCAGTCTAATTAATTACATTATTTATTTTTTCATGTCCTTATTTTTTTCTTGTTTAATCCGTGGAAAGCTAAAAAGCTGTTAACATTAATAATTGTGCTTTGGTCAGATTCCTGAGTCATGCTCATCTGCTCTGACCGTCGCAGCTTGGTGCTGTGTTGCTCTGGGCGTAACAGGTGTGTGGGCTGGCAGAGAGACAGACAGACAGACAGAGGGAAAGCCATACATCGCCCTGGGGGCGGGTGGCCACACCACGATCCCTTCTGCATTCTCCTTTTAGGATCTTGGGCTGCATGCACATGCGCCTGGAGTGTTTTCAGAGCTGCTGGGTCTAGGACTCAAACTACACAGCCATCCACGTGGGGTCCAGCGCCTGAGCTCACACCACCTGGCTGTCCCACTAACCCATCTGAACTTCGTACACGAGAGCTAAGTTAGGGTGTGAGATCATTGTTTCAAGATATGCAGCCAATCATTAAATGTTGTTCGACTTCATCTTTTCTCATAGGTGTGAGACGCCCAACTTGAGACATACAGGTGTATTTCTGAATCTGGCTCTGTCTGGCTCTGTCTATGTCTGTGCCAATGCCTCGTGATTTTACGTGCTGCTCTGATAATTCCTGTGTCAGGTACCTCTCATGCTTTTTGTCAAAAACGTCCTGGGCTGACTGCTCTGAGGCGCTGGCAATGCCTGCACCTGTAGTGCGGAGACCTGCGGCCACTGCACTGTGGGTCCCAGGTCAGTCTGAAGAGCATCCAGTGTGGCACCCAGGACCCCACAGAGCAGAAAGGCTGGAGAGACCGCGTGGTGGTGTTCGGGTCCATGGGAGGTGCTTTCTCGCTGCTTCTGTCTCTGTCTCCTGCCCGAGCGTACATGCCCCTACTATCATAAAAAGAAAGGAAGAAAGTGTTTCGGGCTGTGTCTTCTAGTACTCGTTTTTGATAGTGGTAACATCAGTTGTCCTTGTTTTGGGACCTGTTCTTATTTTTTAATTGCAGAGGCTGTTTTAAGAATAGCAGTTAGAGGACCACCAGATGGCGTAATGGTTATGTTGCTGGACTTCCACATAGTCGACCACAGTTTGGGTGCTGGACCCGGCAACTTAAAACACGCTGGGCACGTGCATGTGTGTCTAAGATCCAGAGAAGAGAATGGAGGAGAAAGGACTGTGGAACGATCATCTCTCTGGGGGGTGATTTCCCACTTTCTGTCTCTGTCTCTCTTTGTCTCTCTGGTGAGCCCATGTTTATAGCAAAAATCTGTCTCTCTAAAAAAAAAAAAAAAAAAAGAGTAGTAGTTGGAGGCTGGTAGGTGATGTGGCAGTGAAGGCACTGATTCCCACATGGCCCACTGCATGGTTCAAGTCCCAGACCCAGAGGCTTGAAAATCACATGAGGTGCATGCACGCATGTGCCCAAAATACCAGGAGAGTGGAGAAGGGGTTGCAGCTCGGCTACTCCCCCTGGGGGGATCATTTTTCACTTTCTCTCTCCCTGCCCTGTCTCTATCCTACGAGTGACATACACCCTATTGCAAACAAACAAAAAAGAACAGTAATTAGGAGCTATTTTAAACTAGAAGTCACTTTAACTGGAAGACATCTGTGAACCTCTTTCTTAGGAATTTTAGACAATAATTCATCTGGCTCTTTAAAATGTGGAGTCGACTTTATGCAAATATTTGGAAGAAAAGAAGGAGTTAGGATGTCCATGTTCTCAGAGACCTGATAGATCAAATTTGCTAATGAAGACAATCTGCCCTCTTTGAAGAAATGCTGTGTTCTTCTTTTAAGAAGTGCAGCCTAGGGACTGTGTCTTCTCATTGTCTGAGTTCTGCAGCAAGAGAAGCAACATTTGGACCCTCCGTTGGGGCGGTAGAAGTGTGGACCTCCTGGTTGAGTTACAGAATTACCCGCCCTGGAGGTTCTTCCTCTCATCCCTAGATAACAACATTGCTCTTGAATTATCTGTAAAAATCTCACAAGGTACACTGGGCATGTGCGGAGGCCCATAGTTGCAGAGCTTGCTGGACTGAAAGTACAGAGTAGCCACAGATGTTTCTAATTGCCCTCTCGCCTTGCACAAAGCCACAGGCGAGTCAGTAAGGCAGGCCGGATTAGCCTCCGTGACAAAGGGAAGGAGCTTGCCACTGGGCACATGGAGTAATCCTCGGGCCGGCGTGTGCTGCCAAATTCGATAATGCTTGGTGGCTTTTCCAACCATCAGCTTGACTGAGCCAGCCTCGCTCCCCTGTGGAGGGGGACGGTGGTGTGATGGGCACGCACATACCTCGCTCCACAGCCTGGACACTGTGGGCCCCACGGTCTCTCACTCTCGATAGTTTCTCCTTAGTCTCATCATCTGCTGGCTTGACCTTGGTCTTGCGTAGAGCTGAAGTTCAAAGCCACCAGCCACGCAGGCTGTGCAGGCGGGCAGGGCTAGGCAAGCTCTGCTGTCTCCGGGCAGCAGGTGCTGACTGGAGACTGACCTGGGGCCTCTGCCTCGGTTTCCTCACCTGTCGAATGCTGATGTTGCTGCCTCCTGGCAGGGAGAGTGTGAGAACCGATGTGTGCACGGGACCTGGGTCAGGAAGGTGTGTAAGGAGCAGCAGCCATGGTCACACTCAGGCCTGTTATGCTGCACGTCTGGGTGGGTTTGCTTGGGACTCTGGAGTTTCTGGGGACTTGGGACGTTTGGTGCTAAAACTGGGAGTGTGGAGAAAACTGGATGGTTGCTCAGCTCGTTGTAGATAAGGCCCACCTTTGAGAGGCTCGTGCTCTCATGTGAAGCACCCAGGCTCGGGTGCAGGCTCCCATGAGCTGCTCCTGGGCAGTGGTGGGCACTGCTGGGAGCCCACGCTTGTTCCGGGGACGCCTTGCCAGTGCAAGCCCCAGAGCTACCTCCTCCCATCAGCGCTGGAAGGGAAATAGCCCCCCATACCATTTAGGTCTCCCCAAATTCCTCTTCCCACAATACAAGGGAAACAGCCCCTCTTCCTACAGTAGAAAGGCTCTTGCTGTGACGATAGACTTAAGACTCGAAGGGTATCACTTGTGAACACCTGGAGATCTCCCTTGGGCATTCCCGGCATCAGAATATGGCAGAAGGGTCCGCAGAGGTGGCCCGGGTAGCACAGTGGTTAAGCCTTGAGTCTGGGGAGCCAGAGCCCGCATGGCAGATTGCAGTCTGGACCCTGGCTTTGGTGGCTTGAAAACCATGCTGGGCATATGTGCACGGTGCCCCAAATCCTGGCAGGACACAGAAGTAGAAAAAAAAGGATTGCAGTGAGCACTCGCTGGGTGCCGCTGTCCCTGCGTCTGGTGGTGTGTGTGCCCTCGGGCGTTAGAAAACGAAATGAAGACTAGTTTGTAAACCTCAGAGGAATGAAAAACTGTTTTTAACAAGTTAAGACTTGAAAGAGAAAGAAGAACTTTCTATTATTGAATTGCCCTAAATCCAGAGTTGGAGAAAAGAGCTCAGGATACAGCATGTCAGCTCCGGGGCTCCGAGAAGGACTTCCCGGGAACAGGTTGCCGGCCTCGGGAATGACGTTTCTAGGAGCTTCTCTGAAGGCTATTAGAAAATGAGAAAGGTGTTCTCATTATGTTCATGTTTGTACTTGGGACCAACACATTCCCTATCCTCTCACTCACGAGGACTTTGCTGACAACACTCGCTCACAGTTTGCCGTCTGCAAGTGGGGATCACGACCTCGCCTCGGCTGCCGAAACCCTAACCTCGCAGAAAACAGTGTTAGCAGGTGGGGTTTCTGGGAGGGGATTAGGTCACGAGGGTGGAGCCTCATGAAGGGGACCCCAAATCCCTCGTCTCCACCCCATAAAGATACAAGAAGAGGCCTGCAGTCTGCAGCCCAGAGAAGCCGGACCCAGACCTGAGCCCGCTGCCCCGACCGCGGACCCCCGCCTCCAGAACCGAAAGATCACGGTGGTGCAGTTGGTGAGCCTCGGTCACAGTCTCTGGTTACTACGCCTGGACCAGTCCTGGAGAAACCGCATCCCCTCGGCAGGCAGTGGCAGCTGCTCCCCGGTCCTCCGGCTCCCCGCTGTGATGCTGCTGTTCCCCTGAAATGCCGAGGCTCTGGAGAGGAACGTGATGTCACGAGAAAAAGGCATCGGAAGACAGGGAGAGCTGGGTCTGAATCTCGGCTGGGGCCCCTGACGCGTGAGGTCCTGGGAGAAGCCAGTACGCCTACCCCAGGACGCAGGGACCTCCAACATCAGGTTGTCCTTCGCTGCAGAACCACCCTGAGCTGCTGGGAGGCATCTCGTTCTGAAGGTCACGACCCTGTCACGTACCCGACGTGGTTCTCAGTCACCCCTGGGCAGATGCTGGCACACCAAAGACCGCTGCCTGGGAAGGGAGGAGGTGGCTGCGGCGAGGTGTGTGTTCTGAAGTCTCCCATCATGCAGGCCCACAGCCCCCCTGGGCTCTTCCTCTGTGTCCTTGGAGACGTTTACAGGAAAGTACATGCTCACATACAGACACGCATCCCACAGTACGTCTCGTTCCTCCGGAACCAGAGAATCCCGACCTGGCATCTCCTCTGCCCTACCTTCCCTCTTTCTGTCCAGTACTTACTGCGATGATAAGTTAGAATTGGCTAGTGTTCAGTAAATGCTAAATAAATAATGGATTCCCTCTCTCATCTTTCTCACTGGCACAAATGTTAAACTATGGTCTTTTGGTGAATTTTCTAAAATCTGTATAGGAAATATTTTAGAAAAATAAGTAAGAGGCATTGATTTTTAAAAATGGATGCTGTTTTCAGGGCTGAGTAGTACTCCATGGAGTGCACGTGCCACACTTTTCAGTCCTCATCTGTTCTTGGGCATCTGCATTGATTCCATGGATGTTACAGAAGCTGTAATACACGTGGATATGCAAGTGTTTTTCTGACTGAAGTGTTTTCTCGTCTTTTGGGGAGATAGCCAGGAGTGGAATCTCTGGATCACAAGAACCTGGCATTTGACAGAGAGCAGACAAATACGGAAGATTTACTGCCAGTGAAGTGAGTCAGCCTGAGAGAGGCATCGCACGTGCCTGTGCAGTCCACACTGAGCGCCTGCGCTCCGCGGCAGAGACCGAAAGACCCGAAGGTATCGGAGCAGGGAGAGCAACTGTGCTGCTCCTGGGTTGCTGGAAAAGTCGTGATGCATTTGTTCATAAAGAAAAACAGAAAAAATACATCATGACTTTTCTGACAACCCCATAGAAAAAGTATGGGAGGAGGGTAGACAACGGCAGGCAGGAGAGAGGGAATTGGGGATAAAAAGCAAAACAATTTAACAGACACAGAAATGGAAAATTACCTGTTGATAGCGTGTCTAGCAACCTCTCTGACTAGATAAACGCAGCATATTCGCGTCTGGAAAGACCGTTTTACATGCTGTAAAGATGGACAGTAATGAAATGTTAAAGAAACAGGATTTCCTTTAAACGGGATATTGAGGGCTACTGTACCGTTAGTAAGGACCAGTGGGTACTCCAGCCCTCAGAGAGTTCTCCGGAGCAGTGTGCTCGGTGGGACGACTGCTGCTGTTCCGCCAGTGCTCTGGGGCCAGGCCAGTCCCTCCTCCTCTGCTGTGCCCTCAGCCACATGGAGCTGGGCAGAGAAGGTGTGGGAGTGCCTGCTCGAGGAGCTGCAGCGCGCAGGGACAGATCTCAGGGCTCTCTTGTTGGCCAACCAACCCAGTTCTTCCCCCTTTCTGCTTGTACCTCTCAGGAATTGCCGTAGAGGGCCCGGAGGTGGTGGAGGTGGCGAAGGGGCCCCAGGTTCACATCAGGTGCGTGCATGCTGGCTGCCTGGGCCTGGGCTGGGGTGGCACCGTGAGGGTTCTGTGGGGTGTCTTTCTCTCTGTCTCTCTCTCTCATGGAAGAAGTAAACTTAAAGGGGAAAAAGATGAATAGCTGTAAAAGGTGTGGAAATGCAGCACTCTGATATCAAAGGGGTAGGGCTGGCTGAGCTCTGTCCCAGGGGCCCTTCCTGTCCCGAGTCAGGGTGCCCAGGCCAGTTCAACGCCTCAGCTCAGGGCCTGCGAGAGTCCTGTGAAAACCCTGGGGGGCTTCTTTCCAGGGTCTCTCAAGCTGCCCTGGACCCGGAGGGACCAGCCCCATGCAGCTGGCCTCCTGTGGTCACGTGCCGCCCGTGCTGACGAAGTTGCTGAGGGGACCCTGTCTCGTACTTAGACCCACTGGGCAGTGGCCCTGCTGCACTGTCGCGACCCCACCCCGTGCAGAGTCGGGGCCACGGATGGGAGCAGCTCTCACATCTGTGGGCGGTGACCACACACTGACAGACAGCTGGGTTTGGGGCTTTGGTCATAACAGTTTATTACTGGCACACTTATCAGGAAAGCATACATAAAATACAACTGTTTTCAACACATGGAGCCACTGTGTAGAGGAACATATTAATATGCAAATGGAAAATTAGTCCTCTTAGAAAGTTTTACATAAATACACTGAAATTGCCCAAAAAGAAAAATCCCCATTAAAGAGCCAGGTGAAGCCTTTACAAAATACTATACAAGAAATATGCTATGAAAAGAAAGGTCAACTCAGATACAATAAAAAAAAAAAACACAAAAAAAGTTTTAGATTTATTAAACTGCTCACAAAATTAATGGATTACATGGCTTGAAAATATTTGGATCAACAGCAACTTTACAAATGCATAAATTCTCAAGCATCCAATTATCTTTCTTTACATTAAAATCTGCCCTGGCGTCTTTGATGACAAAAAGACATTTCTTGTTTCAGCATTTGGGCTAATTGAACCGGCTCCGGCTGAGCCAGCTGACATCAGCTTGGCCATCCTCGCTGGGCCCTGTTAGCTGCTGCCTAAAGAAAGAAAACTTGAAGAAAAAAAATAAAGGTACATTTAAATTACTTTCCAAAGGCTAAGTTTTTTCTTTTCTTTTTCTTTTTCTTTTTCTATTTCTTTTTCTTTTTTTTTTACTGAAACAAGAAACTCTCAGGTGCAAGTCAAAAAGCAGAAAATATTTTACAGTATTAAAAAGTCGCGTGTCGTCCGGCCGGCACCCACCGATCCCGAGCACGCAGCACTGACGGACAGCACGGCCTTCGCCTGACGCATGAGGAGTCACACGAGCACATGAAGCCCTCCCAGGAGCTGCGCGGGCGTCACTGGCTCTAACCGTGGTCAGCGCCAGAATCGCATCTACCTGCGAAGGCCTCCAGGGAAGGTCACGGAAGCCTATCGGGAATGATCTTCTCAATTGAAAAACAAAAAAAGAAAGAAAGAAAATCAGGTCACTGTGGTTTAGAAATAGATATTTGCACGGAAAAGTTTTTTCTCTTCTCTCCTCTCCTGCAAGTAAAGATCGGAACGTGTATGGAACCCGCAGGCCTAGGGCGACATGCCCGGCAGCTCACTGGGAAGCCTGGGGCGGGGGGTTTTCTGATTTGGTCTCTGGAGCGGCCGGGGGCTTACTGTTCCACGGGCTGTTGTTCCCCAGGGCGGGTGAATTGCTGAAGTCCTCCTCGTCGTCCATGCCGTTGGCCGCATCATACTGCGTGTTTTCTAATCTAGTGATTAGCCTTTCGTCCTCGTCCCCAAACTCACCTCCCATCAGAGTTGGCTCTCCTACCACCATCACGTCCTGTGGACAGCAGCTGACATTATTACAGGGAACTCAGGAGAGAGGCGCAGCTTAAAACAACGCGGGCGAGCGGGGGCCTAGGGCGGACACTCGTGCAGGGCACCGGGCTGGCTGGGGTCGCGGGACCTCTACGGGGAGTAAGCATGCCTCCTGACGTGTACAGCCACGCGGCTCACGTCCTCAGTGAGCGGCCTGACACCGGGGAGCGGGCAAGGCTAGCCATCTGCAGAGATAAAGAAACGGGCTTTTCAAATCAAGGCAATCCGAGCTTTGGACGTGCTGCCCTTGGGGACTTCCGAGAGGGCTGTGGGACCTTCCGCCGGGTGCTTCTCAATGCCTCCGGAAATGGCCACTTTCTGTGAGGGCTGTGAGTGGCTTTGGAAACGGGCAGTGAACAGAGACACGGGTGAGGCCGCTCTGCACCACCGACAACGCTTTCCCGATGGCCTCTCTGTCCTGAAGGGGACGGTGTACGTTTTAACTGAAGGCAGATTCTCTCCTTCCTCTACTCAGCCAGGCCCCTTTATGCAGCCAATATCCTTGGCATTCTGCTACTTAATTATGGTAATTAATTTAGGTAAAGTTTTCGATAAAAACAATGTTCACACTGATTTGACAATTTGCATAGCTAATTAAGTCATTAGCAAAAACCTGCTGATTGCCAACAAGCCCTGAATTTACCATCTGTTATTTCATGGTGCCTGTCACCTCTCCACACACAGGCGGCTCTGCCACCAGTCTGGGCAGTGGTGAGAACAGCCCGTCCAGCTGACGCCATGAAGGGGGGAAGAGCACCGACTACCACGCTGAAAAGCTGGCCGTCATCAGAAAGGGAAGCTTGAGGAAGACCCCATCTACTCATTCCTGCGAGGGTGAACTGTCCTGAGCCACCCAGGTAGCAGGCAGCGCGCGGAGGCCGCGGCGGGCACACCCGGGAGGGGGCGAAGCACACGGGGCACAGCTCTGGCCTCTTCATTCAAAGGGAGCAATGTGGGTTGACAGGTGGCCTTGGGACAGAGATTCCTGTGGACAGGCTCTGAGCAAGGTTCTATTTAGAGCGCAGCGGCTGCGGGAATGACCCACAGGTACCAGGAAAAGCAGGGTTAGGCCAGTGGCTTTTGGAGAGGTGAGGGTGAGTTTCCTGGGAGGGAGGCTGATTCACACACGTGACAACTGGTAAAAACATTTTGCCAAGGCTTTTCTGGGGTGGTCTAATAGAACCCGGCTACAGTCAGAGGGAGATTGGCAGACTTGAGATCCCGTCCAGAACCGCTGAACTGGGCCCCCGCTGCCACCTGGTCTGCTTGAATGGAAAACCTTGGTTTTTTTGTTTGTTTGTTTGTTTTTGTTTTGTTTTGTTTGTTTTTAATTTCTCCCTTGAGTTAGGGGAGATAACCAATAGGTTTCAAAAGTACGTTTTCTGACTACTCTTGTGATCTGATAAAAATGATGCTAAAAGCAAGCATCCCAGGTGGAGTAGGTGTAAGCGTGGCACGCCCAGTAGGAGTGGTGCAGGCGTCAGCGCGGCACGCCCAGTAGGAGTGGAGTGCACGGGGTGTTCAGATGGTGCGTCTGAGAACAGTCGCTGTGCACAAAGAACCAGAAACGGTGCTGCGGTCCGGAGGCCCCGGAGGGCCCAGGGTAAGATGCAAAGTGCATGCGATTTGCGACCCGCAAGAACACGACTGAACTCTGCCTGCTAGCCAGGCCGCTGCCGTGTGACTGCCTGGGGACGTTCGGGCTGAGAGGTGGCACTTGGTGGCAGGCAGCTGGGAGACCACACTCACTCTCAGGAAGAGGCCAGAGGGAGGGGTACGGCCAGACTGGCCAGAGCAGGGCGTGAGGGTTAGTTCATTCACAGCTTGTGAGCGGTACATCAAGGGCTTGGAAACACGCAGGTGTCGTCCAGGGGCCGGAGAGGGATGTGAGGGCCAGCCACATGGTCTGCACTAGTGCCGACTCTGAGGCCATGAGAGGGACAGGCACGGTTTGAGAGAAAGAGGAGAAAAGAAGAACAGCCCATGTAAGCATGACCTCAGGAGGAATTCCGCACTCCAGACGCACTCCTCGTACTGGAAAACCAGAGCCACCAAGGAAAGTGCTATGGAACTAACGGGCTGCCGATGCGCTTGCCCCACGTAGGTAGGTCATTCTTTGTTCTAGGAACAGCTAGAAAAGACGCCTGGCCTAGGTGTTTTTAAGTACCCTGAATTCCGGAGCGATGCCAGTTTTGCTCGCTGATTGTAAAGTGTCCTTAGCCATACATGCAATCGCATGTGCACATACATGTGCGACCGAGACGGCAAGCCACAAAACAGGTGCACACTAGGGACCTCCTGTGCACAGACATTCGAGGCCACCGGGACCACCCTCGAAACCCTGCTCGTCTCCGTGGCTTTTCGGACCTGCTCGGGCAGTCTGTCGTTGGCACACGGAATAAGTGAGGACAGGGCGCACCGGGGCTGCCTCTAGCCAGGGGTGCCAGCAGCACTGGCCCACCCCACATCTGTGAACCCCCAGGTGGCAGCGAGAATGCGGCTCCTTCCTGTCTCCACCGCGTGTGTCCAGGGCAGTGTGATCCACCTGAGCAACCCGTGCTCCCCCAAGGCCAACCTCTGCGGCTCGCCGGAAGCCGAGTGCCTCCAGCTCCTGGCCGGCTCACATCTCACTACCCCCGTGCAAGGACCACCAACCTCTGAGGAGGACTGGAAGTGACTCCTTTCAGGGCCCCTCAACGCTCCTCCTTAAATTGGCCAGGAGGGGTCACTGCTGCTGAATGACACAGGTCTCCATCCCTCCCAGGGCTGAGGCTGCTGTTCGGGATGGCTCCTAGCCCTGCTCATGGAGTGAGAAGCAGAATCCAAGGGTTAAACCCGAGCCCTCTCGGCACTGCTGCCACTGCCCAGCGCAGCCCGCGAGGGCACACGCCCTCGGGCCAGGCAGCTAGCGCCTGCAGACCACTTTTCTGTTTAGACAGGGGGTAGAGTTGAAACAGTGTTGACGGGGTTGACGTGTGCAGCCACTACTAGCCACAGTGCCCGTCACTCAAGGTCTATCCACTCGGGAAACAGATTTGCAGTTTCCTAAGCATTTAGAGGTTCTGCCTCTTTTGGCCATCTGAACATTTTACTTAATTAAAGCAGTTTAATTGCACAGACTGGGAATAGAGCTGAGATTCAGCTCTCTCGGTGTCTTGCTCACACAAAGCCCAAGGGGCCTTGACTCATTACAAACTCTTGACACAGGCGTCTTCCCTAATGTGCAGCTGCAGGTTGGAGGGTAGCAGCCCGATGACATGGAAACAAAGCCAAGCTACCCTCCTCTAGGTGCCTTTGAAAGTACAGCAGGGATGGTTCCGCTCAGGTCAGGTGTGTCAGAACACACCGTGTGGAGGCTGCCCTCCCCTGCAGCCCCCTGACAGACGTCGAGGGTAACCCGCACCACCCAGTGTAGACCTCAGAAATCACCATGTTGTGCTTGGAGCTGGAGGGGCAGACTCCTCACCATGCCCAGAGCAGCAGTGAGGTCTTCAATGACCCGACCTGGTCTTAAAAGGTCTGGTTCTGCGATTCCCTGGCATAGTGCAGAGCACACGGGAGTGTGGAGAAAACCTTTGCTGAACTTGTTCAGAGTCTTATAACCCGTGCCTTTCGGTAGCTACTCCCCAAATGCAAATTCTCTGAAATGTGTTTTCTTCGTTTCTTAGAGGAAACTAACAAGTTAATTTCTAAACTCCGGGATTCGATGAAGAAATGGGTTACTTCTGAGCTGTCTCAGCGTATTCGCATCAGCCACCTTCTCCCCACATAATCAGGGCGAGCATGAGCTACCCCGCTCTCACAGAGACCCAGTGCTTCCCTGAGCCCCTGTGCCCCGAGCTCCCTGGGTGACAGAGGTAAAGTCCAGCTCAGAGAAGAGGGCTGTTCCCGTCATTCAGGGACTGATTCCAACTGGTCGTCAGTGGAAATGGCGCCTTCCACGACAGGTGGCCGCTCTCCGCCTCCCCTCCTCAGAGAGGTGGGAACTACCCCATCCTGGAAGACAGGAGTGTCCAGCGGCCCCGGGAATTCTCAGGACGCTGAAGGGGTTGGTTCTGGCCAAAGAGAACGGAGCGGTGGGAAGCGGTAGAAGTGGGTGGGCAGACTGGAAGGCACACTGGGAGTGAGCAGGAGTCCCTGTCCAGTGAAGGCCCCTGCCCAGGCGAGAGATGGCGGAGGGGCAGAACAAGAGGGTGAGGACAGAAGGCTGGACGGGAGCAGGAGGAAGATAGGAAGGCGCTCTGGCCCGGTCGGGAAGCACCAAGAGAGGAGGATGCTTCCGAACAGTGTCTGGGGTGTCTGTGAAGCACCAAGCGATGTCAGAATCCAGACAGTTGGACACAGTGACAGAGTGACAGGACGGACAGCAGCGGAGGGAAACCCACAAGGAACTGTGGCAGGGAAGGGGACGGCAGAGCGTGCAGGGGCGTGAGAATTCCGAAGCCATGGTCTAGTGGGGGTGGGAGCCTGGGGGGACAGGGGGTGGAGGGGACAGGGTCCCTCGCCCTGGGCTGTCAGCTTGGGAATTCAGAGAAGCCCCTTCCAAGCGGCCTTCATCAAAGCCCAGAAATGAGAGAAGGGGCCAAGGGGCTGAGAGAGTTGAGAGGAACCCAGGCCGGACCCTCCCTGGAGTAGGGGGTAAGGGAGCCCACAGAGCTGCACCGTAACCTGGGCCTGAAGAGGAGACGGAGCAGCTGCGGGAAGGGCCAGGCGGGAGCCAGTTTCCAGCAGAGCTCAGGGTGCTGCTGGTGCAGTGCGGCCTTGACACGCCGCCCGGCATGCCACACGTGATGTTTTAATCAAACCTTAGGTGACGTGCCTCTGTCTGGCTCAGGGCGTTTTAATTCAGGTCCCTCGCAGCAGACTCTTAGCACTCCTTTCTAGTTCCCAGGTGGCGGGGAAGGTTTCCAGGGCCGAGTTCTCCACCCTCCCTACCATCCCTCCCTCCCCCACCTCCAGTGGCCCAGAATGCTCTATGCAGCTAAACGTTAACTTAATTCGGATCCCAAGAGTGGGAACCAGGCGAAGGCAGCTCCGGCCCGACAGGAGAGCGAGACTTACAGGTACCTGACTGGACAGGCCCAGGCTGGCGGCCGGCGTCTTCTTCTTGCTGCCGGCACTGTTGGCGTTGTTCCCTGCACTGCTGTTGGAGGTGCTGCTGGTGGAGTTTTTCCTTTTCCTCCGTTTGGTGGTGGGTTGTCTGGTCGGTTCCGCTGCGGTGTGGGGAAGGGAAGAGGGTCAGCTCCAGGGCACGCGCAGGGCACCGCTGGCACCGGCCCTGCGATCAAGTCTGTGTAAGACAGCTACTTGGCTGTCTTCTGCGTCTTGTAATACTACAAAAATATAAGGCGCTATTGATTTATTTTTAGAGTAAAACAGAAGTAGGTCCTTTTTGTATGTAAATGAGATGATTTTTATTTGATTTTCTTTATAATTACATGTAATGCACTAGTGTATTTTAAGAATGAGCTATAAGTATTTACTACTTTGACCATTTAATTTAAAATATTATTAACATTAAAAATTTTGGAAACTGTTTTTCCTGCTTGCTCTCTGACGCAGGAGGGCTCCTGGGACCCTCGGCCTGGGGGGGAGAGAAGAAAAGCCCGGCTCCGTCGCCATGACTGTGGAGTTAGGGATTCCCAAGTTCTGTCAGCGCCACGAGGTTTCGGAATCCCTGGAAAACGACAGCTCGGCCTGGCACGGGCCGCAGCTCGGTGGAAGGGCACGGGCCTCCTGGAGAGGGGCTGCGCAGAACGGAGCATGCTGGGCAGCGGGGGTGCTTGTGCAGAGTTCACGCTCTGCTGGGCAGTAGCCGTGATGTCTCCATGTTAACGATTCAACATTCGCAATAGCCCTGCCGGCCGGGTATTACTGTTACAGCCCTCGGCTTATAAATGGGACGGATTCAGAAGCCTCTTCCAGGCAGTTACCGAGAGCCAGACACGTGAGAAAGAGCACCCTTCTTGCCAACCCTGTTTCCTCAACTGCTGGAGAGGGGGCAGCAGGACCTGACGGGACCTGAACCGCTCTGTGACAGACCAACCGCGGGGCCAGTAGGTGGCAGGGTGGTCATGTCGCTGGACTCCCACGTGGTCAACTGCTGTTCAAGTCCTGTGGCTTGAAAATCACGCCGGGCGTGTGCGTGCCCGCCCAAGATCCCGAGAGGAGAGTGGAGGAGAAGGGATTGCGGCATGGCCATCCCCCCTGGGGATGATTTCTCACTTTCTGTCTCTCTCTGTGTCATATCTCTCTCTAGAAAAGAAAAAAGGCTGAGAATGAGAAGATTCTCTTCTCAGGTCGTTTCAAAGACCACTTGGTCTACTACGTTACTGTTGCCTTTCAGTGAAGAAGACGGGGGTACTGTTTATATTTACCTACTATTTTGTTTGTTGTTTCATAGGCATTTTCTCTCTTATGCTCACAGATTTCATCAAAGTGTCTGTCATCTCTGTCAGCAGAGCTATGGCATCTCTCTGAAGGGCGAAAGCGCAGGAAGAGAGCTCCCCAGCCCACGGAGTTGGGAGGAGGGTTGTGCGGGACATCTGAAGTCAGGCAGACTCCAGACCCCCGATGAACATCTCCTGCCTCCGACCTTGAGAAAGTTAAGTGCACCTATTTATTTATTTATTTATTTATTTATTTTTAGGTTTTCACCATAGGGTTGCACGTGTGCTTGCAGAGAGACACAGAGAGACAGAGACAGGGAAAGTGGAACGTCGAATCCCTGCAGGGGGCAGGCTCGCCACAGCTGCTCTCCTCCCTTCTCCTCCCTTCTCCTGGGGTTTCGGGCACACATGTGCATGCAGCCAGCATGACTTTAAGCCACCATGTCCGAGGCTTGAATTGCGGTCAGCCGTGTTGGAGTTCAGCATGCCACCTGTTGGCCCCAATATGCCAAGTTTAAACATCTGTACTTCATTTATGAAATCTGGGGTAAACGTACCTCAAATGCACACTCCGGATCCCTCCCATTGGCAGCACGTGGCTGTGGTAGTAAAATCACAGACTTAGGGGACTTAAGCCTTTTTGTAACACAATCCTGCTTTATTTGTAAGCCATGAGACTAACTTGTCAAGTGGCTGGAGTCTCAGGCCTCACTAAATGAAATTGGACTGACAGTTAACATCTCAGGAGTCCACGGGGAGGTCCCACACCCTAACTACCACTTGGTGCTGCGGCCAGGTCTCGAGCAGTGCCCAGCACCTTGTAGGGCCTAGGAGATAGTTGTGGGATGAATAAACTTATTAATGAATAATATATGAATTCTACACATTTCTATTGAAAAACATAGTCACTCAAAGCATTTCGTAAGTGACTAGAGTTATTTTTTTTCCATAAAGGCTTATTGATATCAAGAGAGAAAATAACCCAATTTAAGCACATTGAATATATTTGAAACATAATACTCTAAAAGTCTAAATTCTCCTAAGATGAGGATACAACTATTCTGTGTAAAATAATGTCCACTTCCACAGCTTCCTGAAGTAGGTACTTGGTTAAATCCATTATATTCATTCTATATAAGGTCCCTGGCCAATTACCAGTGGAAGGTGATCATTACACTTTGTGGCTCACAAAGCTACGTGCCTCGTGTTAATAATTACTCTCTATAAAATAATTTTTAGCAAATGGATACGTTTTGCTTTTATGATCAATGGGGCTCAACACATGCCTGGAAGTGAAAACATATGAGACAGAAAGACCATGAGCAGGGACTGTTTAGCCAGACTGCATTCCGGGGAGGTGAGGGGATGGCATCTCTGTGTCCTCTTACGATCAGCACAGCTTTCCATGCAGTAGGCCTTAGGAGGTGGAGCGGAATGGGTCTTTTTCTTTCTTTTGCTCCTTCCTTCCATCCTTTCATCCTTCCTCCCTGTCCTTCCTTCTCACCCTCTTTTCATTTCTTCCTTTTCACAGTTTCTGTCTTTTTTTAAAGAGATTTTTGCTATAGAGCATGTATGCTCACCAGAGAGATAGAGAGAGATAGAGAGACAGAAAGCGAGAGATCACCCTCAGGGGATGTCCACGCTGCAATCCTTCATTCTCCATTTTCCTCTTGGGATCCTGGGCACGCATGCACATGTGCACAGTGTGAGTTTCAAGCTGCCGGGTCTGGGACTCAAACCAATGTCGGTCAAGTGAGAGTCCAGTGCCTTAAGCACTATGGCACTTGCTGGTCCTATTATTCTTTTTCTTAAGTTTGTTTAGGAGTTGGCCTGGCAGCTCCATGGTTAAGTGGTGGATCTCATATGGCTGACTATGGCTGGACTCCCAGCCCCAAAGGCTTGAAAAACACACCTTGTGTGTGTGTGTGTGTGTGTGTGTGTGTGTGCACATGTGCACCCTAAATCCTGATGGGTTGGAGAAATGAGGAGGTGATTGTCATGTGACCTCTCCATGGGGGGAGTATTCTCTCTCTCTCTCTCTCTCTCTCTCTCTCTCTCTAATAAGTGCATGTATCCATAGGCAAGTAGGTTTCTTTCATAGGAGTGAGAGACAGAGAGAGAAGCACAGGGTCCGTGTTTTGAATCTCCCTTCCCAGCCCGTGAGACCACAGACACAGCCAGCAGGAGGAATTTGACCTGGAACCCGCTGTCTCTCACACGGCTTCCGGAGCTGCAGAACATGGTGGCTGCTCTGAGTCACCGGGCGGGGCTCCGTCACTCCTAATCCTAAACCACTTGTGTTAGTCCATACGCCCGGGGTCTGGTCCAGCACAACCACTCTGCGGGACACTGGGAACCCCAGGTCTGACCTCAGCTCGCCAAGGACCTTCTTGATCACTTCGAATACGTCATTTACTCCTCTGGGTTCCGGGTTCGAATCGGCCGGCTAGGAAACCAGACCATTCCTGAGGGTGTTCGCCCTTCACCAACTCCATGTCTCTGTCCAAAATGGTGACCGGAATATCTCTAGTGAAAGCCTTTTCTGACACATTTACGACCACCTCCCTTCACACCCAAGAGAAGGTTCTGAAAACGCACTTTGAACCAGAGTGAGGCGAGGGTGTACCTGGCGGGGCCACCATGCGCTGCCACTTCTGGAACAGGCAGGTCTTGAGGCAGTCGCGAGGGCTGAGGTTATAGGTCTTATGTCTTGACATCAGCTCCTGCATCGGCTCCAGGATCACACAGAGCTGCAAGGGGTTCAGAGACATTGGAGTTTGCTCCTTGGTGCTGTTACCTGCAGTAAGTAGTGTTAACAGCTGGAAAAGGTTAACCAGCTCGGGTAGTCTTCTCCCTGGTTTTTATTTTCTCTATACAAGTTTGGAGGAAAAGAAATATTACCAACACTTGATTATACCCACGTAATTTTAGTATCACTCATAATACTATATTATAGCCAAATGTGATTTGCACACATACTTGGACGCACCCGTGCACACACGTGCACACACACACACACACACACACACACACACTTTCTGTATGGACTATGGGGTGGAAACCTAGAGCTCTACTCTGAATTCAAGTGACTCTCCAGTTAAAGACCAAAGCTCTGGCCTATGGCGGGCACATGCTCTTCCTGCACACGCACACGCTCGGATTACAGTACTGGCATGTGCAGCCCATCCTGCAGAGTGGCCATGCTCTGAACTCTGTAGAGGGGGTGACCCCAGGGCCTTTGACCCTAATTCTTACAGAGGCAGCTTATTTCTCTTCATGACCCATTTGCATTTCACACGTGACGACACGTAAACTACACACGCTGGCACTTGGTAGGTACGGGCGGCTTCTCTGTGACTCTGCACAGTCGCCTGCTCACGCCTTTGGTTAGTTTCTCAGCTTTGCTTTGGTCCAAGAAATGGCTGAAAAGTTAACAGGTGCAACAGGACCACATGTGTGGCCTCGGCTCTTCTGGACGCCTTCTCAGTGGGAAGCCTGTCCGAATCACACTGCACCGAGAACACCCTCCGAGGGCAATGACACGGGCTGATGCCGCGTTAACGATGTTGCACTTAGAGTGATGCAAACATTGGTGATGCACCTCCACGTGGAAAAGCATCGTTTTATGAAGGACAGGTGTGCAGTCCCCAGCTTCAGCAGCAAACCCTCCATATGCCATCCCTCTCCTTGAGCAGTCCCCTGGGGCCACCCACTGTGTCCTTTGACTTCTGCAGGGATTCTGCCTGGGCTCCCCTCGCCAACCCCCTCACCCTCAGGGTGTCGGAGTAGCTTCGCAGGTAAACGCTCCTCCCAGGTGCACCTCCCCTGTGCAGGCCGCCGGGTGTGTGTGCTCTGTTCTCCGCAGCCCGGCGCTCTCACCTGTCTATAGACTTTGTAACATCTGCTCCCAGTCTGTCACCCCGGCCATGGGTCCTCTGGATGCCTAGACCGTGCCTGTAACCCTGTCTGCCCAGGTCTGCCTTCAATGAATGGATGCGCAAAGAAGCACTTCCTAGGATGACAGGAGGACCTTTCTATGCTCATGTCCCCAAAGTGTGACCTAAGGAACACTCCCCTCAGAACCAAATGGACACAGACTTCCAGACTCCACCCCTTCTGTCTCCCTGGGTCTGGAGATGAGGCCCTGAAACTGCGTTTTAAAAACCACATCCCCATGGCATTGTGATAAACGCTAACGGAATTTGAGGTCCACTCTCTGCGCAGTCTGAGTGTCACAGCAGACCGCCAGCAGCAGGGCACGTGTGGAGCCCTAGTGGCGTCCAGCGCTAACCCGCTCTTCCCACGTCCTCCTCTCCCCCGGGTTCCCTTCCTTCTCACGTCTCGGTGTGACACTCAAGATCCCTTTGCCCCTTTTTACCTGTCAGTAACCTAAATTTGCTAAAACCACTAACTTCACTGGAGGCGCAACTGTAATTTTCTTCATTTGCAGTTTCTCTGGAAAAGAGATCAAGATTTCAAAGCCTAAGCAACAAGAGCAGTGTACAAACAGGGGCCACGCCCAGACCCAGAGGGGTGGAGTGAGAGGCCTGGGTGTGTTTCGGCCTTCGGTCTGCACCTGCGTGCTTATTTGAAGTCCTGACTGAGATCCAAAAGGTCACCGTAGATTGTGACCATGAAGGAGGCGGGGGCGGCTGTCTAATTAGCTCAGTATTCCAACCCTGTGTATTCTCCATGAAGAATTCTTTTCTGGAAACCGAAGTACGTGAGTCACAGGCAGCCTCACTGCCCTCCAAACACTGACACGCGCCGGCCAGGTGGGGTGAGACGGCCACAGTTACTGCTACAGGTGGATTTAAGATGGGTGGCCCTCTCCCTCTCCCTCTTCTCTCTGTGTCTCTCCCTCGTGAGCACATGTGTCCCATAGCAAATTAAATAATAAAAATAATAAATAAAGTAAAATAATTTTTTGGAGAGGTTTTTGCTATAGGGCACATGCGCTTGCCAGAAAGACAGAGAGAGATAGAGAGACAGAAAGCGAGAAATCACTCCCCAGGGGGAATGGCCACACTGCAATCCCTTCTCCTCCATTCTCCTCTCGGGATCTTGGGCATGCATGCACACGTGCCCGGCGTGAGTTTAAGCCACTGGGTCTGGAACTTGTACTGCGGTCGACTACATGGGAGTCCAGGGACATAGCCATTACGCCAACTGCTGGTCCCAAGCTAAATAATTTTTTTAAAGGATGGTTATCCCTCACTGCTCAATTCAGGGCCAAAGATGTTTGCATCTGTTATTAGGCAAAGATTGTAAGAAAGGCTTTCTGAAAAATTCTCAGGGCAGGGAAATATTTTCAAATAATAGTATTAATAGACGTTAAAGGTTTTCCAGCTACTTCTCTTTGATGCAGTTCCCATTCGCTGTGAATAGTTTGTATTGAAGGCTCAATATAGGAGGGGTTTGGGACAAGCTGGGACTTGAAGGCCGAGCGGGGCAGCATGGGAGTGGGCCGTGCGGGTCAGCACCAGCTGCTGCTGGAGACAACGCCCACCTGCACATTGTGAGGACGGGAGGGAGTGTGCCTAACGCATACAAGCTCAGCAGTCTGCAGGTATCAGGCTGCACGTTAGCAAGCACAGCGCAGACTGAAGACAAACCAGTCTCTTACTTCAAATCAACAAGCACTAACTGAACTTCCTCCTAAGTGTCATCACTGACCAGGTGCTGGGGACACAAAATGAGAATAACGCAACCTCGGTCCTCACAGAGTATTCTGTCCCCTTAAAAATTACTTAAACATATTAGGAAACATACACTACAGTTCTAGCATCTCAGCAAATCACACCTTTCTAAAGAAGTATTTTCCATCGTATGACAGCTGAGATGGCAGGACCGGGAACGGACCGTCGGCGTGGAACATGCTACGGAATGAGGGAGTTATGTCGGCTGAGAGAAACCCTAAGCTCATTCTCTCTTTCGTTTTTACAGTGCCTTCCCTCTCTGGGTTTTGGCCAATGCTTTTTTTGGATGATAGTCTTCAAAATATATCCCTTCCCCTTTAATGTAAAAATATCTTCCCATCACCATAAGTCATCCCAAAGGAGCTTGCATCTGAATGCTAATCGAGAAGCCCCAGAGCCATTTTTCTTCCAGGGGAGAGTTCCTGGGCTGGAGAAGAGCCCTCCCTCCCACGGGGTGCCAGAGGAGGCTGCTCTCCGCAGCACAGAGGGGGGCAGCGTGCTGTGGGTGGGTGGCAGGGCTCACTCAGATAACCCGTCTTCTCCAGCAGCAAGCCCGGGCACCTCGGCAAGTGCAAGAGGCTGGGCGCCATGAAATGAAATCAGGAAGAGTCAGGGGTGTGGGTTCCGGCAGTCACTAGAAAATCCTTCCAGAGCCCTGATTCCTGCTCTCCTGCAGGCTGGTACTCAGAATCAGGCAGAGGCTACACACCCTGTCTTTCAATCTGGTGTGACGCTCCTGGAGGTTGATGCATCCTTTGTGGCCCGTTTATTCACTCCAGGTAAAGTCCTCTGTTTTTTTAAGTGTGAACTAGGTTACCATATATATGCTTTTCTCTACCCTGAACACACACATGCACACACACACGCACACTCATACCATTCAAACACACATGCAGGACTGAGAGTCACAGCATAGGGTTCTGACTTTGAAGCACAATTTTATGTGCACTCTTGGGGCTATTACTAAGTTCCAGGGGTCCGGTCTCTGCCTGAAGAGAAAGGCCAAAACCCGTGGGGCTGGATCTGGTCCGCAGCGCTTCACACAGGGCAGCAGCTTAGTTTGGGAGCTCCTGCGGAGGTGCTGGAGGTACCGGGAAGGCTCCCGGGGCCTTGTGGAAGGGCAGGGACTGGCGAGGCCTGGGATCGCTCGGAGTATGAAGCCCCTACACCTGTGGTTTCTCCCCGGGCCTGGTGGTGCCCCAAAGAAAGCCATTGGCCATCCGTTCTTGCTGTGGACTAAGAGCTTCGGCTAGGCTTGCTTCCCTGTGCCTCTGAGCTCACTTTCTGGGGTTCTGGTCTCAGCCCTGACTCCATGACGTGGGATTCTGGGTAGAGGTGGGTAGTGGGTAGCTTGGCCAGATTTACAGCGAGGAGTCATTTGCTAATGGCAGACAAGTCAGCCGTGGTCCTAGGAGCCTGGAAGTGATGGCTTTGCCCATTCGATACGCGACAGATCCCCTGGGTACAGGGTGCTCCCACAGGTGCAGGTGTCTGGGGCTGCTCGGGAGGTCTTAGCCAGTCCCAGAGCTCCGGCCTTTCCATACCAACAGGGCTAGTCGATGCAGACAGTTGGTATTTTGTTAGCTTTACTTTTTGATTGTCAGAGGACACCCGTGCTCTCCAGTGGTGCTTGTGCTTGCCAGAGAGAGAGAGATGGAGAGACAGAGAGACAGAGAGGAGAGGGAAAAAGCACACTCTACATGGGGCATGGTCACTCACAATCCCAAATTCTGTTGGAATTTCGGGCATGCATGCACACCTGCCTGGTATGTTTTTCATGCCGCCACAGCCAGGATTTAAACTGTGGTTGGCCAAAACACTAGGCTACAGGGCTGGCCCTTTTTGTTTTCCATCTGACAACTGTCCTGGAGAAATCTGATTCTCCTTGGCTCCATCCTCACACTCATTCTTCCTGAGTACCTCATCACCCTAACTGCGAGAATAGGTGGTCCTTTCCAGACTCAGCCACAGACCATGGGAAGCTAACACCCTTGGCTATGTCCCACCTGAACTATGTCTTCCGTCGACACTTCAGTTCCATCTTTGTTGAATGACATCCTCTGAGCTCGAACCACCTCTCCTCGTACCCAGGTCTGTTCAGCATTGCCAGGCCAACGTCTCCACCGGCCTTCGCCCCTGCTGTTCTCTCCTCCCTTCCAGGGGCTGACAAGCTGCAGCCTGTCGGCCACACCAGCTGTGTGCACGCAGTCTGGGGCTGCTTCCACGGAAAGACAGAGTGGGGATCTGAGCATCCACAGAGCCAAGAGTGCATGCTCTCGACCCCCAGGAAGTCTGACTCCTGATAGAAACCTGACTCTTAGCTGGGCTCCGATGTCTCCAAGAGCCAGGAGATGGGGCTTGAGGTAAAGCACAATCCAGTTCACTGCCTCTTTCACTGAGGAAGTTTTTTGCATTAAAAAAAAAATTGTCAAATATGCCCATGATATGCCAGTGTCATGGCTGATTCACATTCTGAAGAAAACTCCTTCTCCTGTCTTGGACCTGACTGGGTTTGCAGTCAGACCCCGGTCTGCACACCACACTGGGCCACTACGGGTCTCAAGGCTAGCTCAAAGCCCACGTCGGTCTGACCAGCCCAGCCAGCAAGGGACTTTCTGTTTCTCTAGTACTTATTACTGGTCTTCATAAGTCCGGGTCTGTGTCTGCACTGTGAGTTCCTTTTCTTATGGACTGCTCCTCTCCTAGCTAAGGTAAGCCCTGTTTTACTTTTCTTTCCTCGAACACAGTGTCAGGTATACCTGAATGTTTGTTGGGCCATAACTTGATAGCTATGGACTGCTACCTGCCAGTCTTTGAGGCAGTACATTGTATCTTTAACCTCACTACCTCCTGGCCCACTGCTGGTGAGAAAATTCAGACCCAAAGTCATTAAGTTGCCAGAGCTGACATTAAAGAGTGCGGTTCTTAGATGTATCAAAGGCAGTTTAGCCACCTGAAGGGCAGAGAAGAGGTTCAATCAAGTTTGACTCCAGCACTGGACTCTACTCCTAACTGCTCTGTTGTCTCCCCCTTAAATGTGAGCAGCTTCACACGTGGAAGAAAACAAGTGCGAAGGGTTTGTCCTGTTAGTTTTGCTCCTTGCAGTTGGCACCGGGCAGCAGGGGAGCCAGGCATGAAGGAGCCGGCTCTGGAACCAGACTCACCCGGATTCGAACCCTCCGGTCTGCCTTTACCAGCTCGTGTTTTAGCCTCTCAGAACCTCAGTTTACACTTCTGTAAATTGGGGTAACGAAAGTATCTCTGATGGTTTGCAACCCAGTACACAAACCCTTAGTTTAAGCCTGCAGCAGGCCAGTGCTGGGAAGGGGGACACTGCTGTCTGAGGGGTGCTGGTTACCTCCCCCAGCAGGACGTCCGCGTGTGATGGGCCTGAGCAGTAAACGGCCTGCCATCTCCCTGAGACCTGGGGCTTCCGGGCAGAGTGCTCCAAGGGGTGAGAATCAGGCCAGCAGCCTTTATTAATGTCTCTGATAATAACCCAGCTTTAGAATTCAGTGATAAATACCAAATGTTCAGCTCCACATACCAGAGTTGTTTCTTTCCTTTTCTTTCTTTCTTTCTTTCTTTCTTTCTTTCTTTCTTTCTTTCTTTCTTTCTTTCTTTCTTTCTTTCTTTCTTTCTTTTTTTTTTTTTTTTTTTTTTTTCCCAGTAATTCATTCTTCTGGCTAAATATGAATCAGAAGGGTACGAGGGTGATTAAGAGAAACTCTTATGTAAGGTGCAGGCGTTTCTTCTAACTAAGCACATCACAGAAAAAGATCTTATATTAAACCAGTAGAAAAAGATAATTTATGGAATGTGAAACAACAAAACAAAACAAACAAAAAACATGCGAATACTCCCCACCCAGCAGCAGGTAGTAATGAACAACAGGCGTCCACGTGACTCAACCCGCTGCCTGGGAGAGGAAAAACGGAGAAGGAAGTGCTTCTCCTGAGAAGCCAAGTAGTTCGGAAACAGCAGATTAGGAATTGGGTTTATTTCCTGATAGGATTAAAGGTAGATTGGTTGTCAAATTCAAAACATCCTCCTTTTTATCTGAAGATTCAGCCAGAGGAGGCTTGGCCTCTTCACAGTTGTTTTGCAAATTGATTACCCAGATAGATTGAGCACATTCCACCCTGGAGACCCTCTGTGCTCTGGGCAGGGGGCACTGCAGCCTGAGGGGCTTCCCTAAGAGCAACTTCCTGAAGGACATTGTCCTTCCAGGGTGGAGAGGCTGCGCATTTCGGTATTTGTTTCTGGGACTCAGGTTTGAGGCTGCCAAGAGACCACTGACTTCTCTTTGGACTCCCAGGCGTGAAGTGTTCTGCTCCCCTGAGCCACAGCTGCCATCCCCCAATAAACCCCACTCTGCCCCACCCCCGCCCGCCAGCCAGGCTCCAGTTTCTGCTGCGCCCATCAAGCACCAAGTCCCAAGAGGGCAAAATCTGCCATGTGCTCTCTTCCCTCCTAGCCCATACACACCCCTCTGCTCCTTGCCCTTCCACATTGCACCCCCTCCCACGCTGCACCCTCTCCCACACTATCCCCTCCCACACTGCATCCCCTTCCACGCTTACCCCTTTCACTCTGCACGCCCTCCCACGCTGCACCCCCTCCCACACTGCACCCCTCCCATGCTGCACCTCCTTCCACGCTGCACCCCCTTCCATGCTTACCCCTTTCACTCTGCACCCCCTCCCACGCTGCACCCCCTCCCACGCTGCACCCCTCCCACGCTGCACCCCTCCCACGCTGCACCTCCTTCCACGCTGCACCCCCTTCCACGCTACACTCCCTCCCACGCTGCACCCCCTTCCACGCTGCACCCCTTCCACACTGCACCCCCTCCCACACTGCACCCCCTCCCACGCTGCACCC
Source organism: Tupaia tana (assembly GCA_026018925.1). Lineage (NCBI taxonomy): Eukaryota > Metazoa > Chordata > Mammalia > Scandentia > Tupaiidae > Tupaia > Tupaia tana. The sequence continues at coordinate 29,226,204 of JAKSZU010000025.1, read as the reverse complement.
CTTCCACGCTGCACCCCCTCCCACGCTGCACCCCCTCCCACGCTGCACCCCCTCCCAGGCTGCACCCCCTCCCAGGCTGCACCTCCTCCCACGCTGCACCTCCTTCCACGCTGCACCCCCTTCCATGCTGCACCCCCTCCCACGCTGCACCCCCTCCCACGCTGCACCTCCTTCTACGCTGCACCTCCTTCCACGCTGCACCACCTCCCACGCTGCACCCCCTCCCACGCTGCACCCCCTCACACACTGCACCCCCTTCCACGCTGCACCCCCTTCCACGCTGCACCTCCTTCCACGCTGCACCCCCTCCCACGTTGCACCCCTCCCACGCTGCACCCCCTCCCATGCTGCACCCCCTCCCACGCTGCACCCCTCCCATGCTGCACCCCCTCCCACGTTGCACCCCTCCCACGCTGCACCCCTCCCACTCTGCACCTCCTTCCACTCTGCACCCCTCCCATGCTGCACCCCCTTCCATGCTGCACCCCTCCCACTCTGCACCTCCTTCCACTCTGCACCCCTCCCACTCTGCACCCCTCCCACTCTGCACCTCCTTCCACTCTGCACCCCCTTCCACTCTGCACCCCCTCCCATGCTGCACCCCTTCCGCGCTGCACCCCTACCACTCTGCACCCCTACCACTCTGCACCCCTACCACTCTGCACCTCCTTCCACTCTGCACCTCCTTCCACTCTGCACCTCCATCCACTCTGCACCCCCTTCCACTCTGCACCCCTTCCACGCTGCACCCTCTTCTTTTTTTTTTTTTTTTTTTGAGAGGTTTTTGCTATAGGGCAAGTGAGCTCGCCAGACAGACAGAGAGAGACATAGAGACAGAAAGTGAGAAATCACCTCCCAGGGGGGATGGCCACGCCGCAATCCTTTCTCCTCCATTCTCCTCTCGGGATCTTGGGCAGGTACGCACACGTACCCGGCGTGAGTTTAAGCCACCGGCTCCAAGACGCAAACCTCGGTCGACTACGTGGGAGTCCAGCGACATAGCCATTACGCCAACTGCTCGTTCCCCACACTGCACCATCTTCCATGAAGCATCCTTTACCATGCTGCACACCCTCCACACTGCACCCCTTCCACGGGGTGTCCCCTTCCACGGGGCATCCCCTTGCACACTGCACCCCTTCCATTCAGTGGATACGGGGCATCCCTTCCACCTGTCCTGTTCTTGCTCTGGGTCTTTTCTTTCCCACCACGACATGAGATCTGGTAAGGCCTTCCCCTTCTCAAGTCAGACACCTCTCCATGGGGTCTAGTCTCAGTCTTCTTTGAAGTCCTCAGAGTGTTCTGGCCACCCTGATGGCCATGCGTGCAGGTGGTGATGTGATGCAACCGCCAGCACCTCCCGGGCCTGGTGGAGGGGGTTTTCCAGGGCCCAAGCCCAGCCCTGCGTCTTTCCCCATCTACAGCAAAACCTGGTGGCACAAGTCCCAGGGAGGAGCCAGTTTGTTTTGGTTAGGACACTCACGGGTGGAGTGGAACAGACCAGATGCCGACCTTTTCCTCCAGTCTTTGCCTGATAAAGGCTTGCTTGGAAGGTCAGGGGAACCTTCTCAGAATGACACGTTCTCGTTTATCCCCACAGACTCCGCTGAAGTTTCTTTCTCCCTTAATTCCTTCTCTCCAGTCAACACAAGGATTCCTAAAAATGCCATCTTCTACACCAGGGGCTGCCACACACTAGTTGCTAGTTATCCTGCCTAGTTACCCCATGCTAGTTATCCCACCTAGTTACCTCGTCTAGTTATCCCGCCTAGTTATCCTGCCTAGTTACCCCATGCTAGTTATCCCACCTAGTTACCTCGTCTAGTTACCCCCACCTAGTTACCCCACCTAGTTACCCTGCCTAGTTACCCCATCTAGTTATCCTGCCTAGTTACCTCATCTAGTTATCCCACCTAGTTACCTCGTCTAGTTATCCTGTCTAGTTATCCTGCCTAGTTACCCCATGCTAGTTATCCCACCTAGTTACCTCGTCTAGTTACCCCACCTAGTTACCCTGCCTAGTTACCCCATCTAGTTATCCTGCCTAGTTACCTCATCTAGTTATCCTGCCTAGTTACCCCACCTAGTTACCCCACCTAGTTATCCCACCTAGTTACCCCATCTAGTTATCCTGCCTAGTTACCTCATCTAGTTATCCCGCCTAGTTACCTCATCTAGTTATCCCGCCTAGTTATCCCACCTAGTTACCCCATCTAGTTATCCCGCCTAGTTACCTCGTCTAGTTATCCCACCTAGTTATCCTGTCTAGTTATCCCGCCTAGTTACCCCGCCTAGTTACCCTGCCTAGTTACCCCATCTAGTTACCCTGCCTAGTTATCCCGCCTAGTTACCCTGCCTAGTTACCCCATCTAGTTACCCTGCCTAGTTACCCCGCCTAGTTACCCCATCTAGTTATCCCACCTAAAATCATATTTTCTCCAGGTACATGCACACAACATGTACCTTTTGTGTTTCTGTGCCATGGCTAAAGCCCAAATGCAGTATTTTTCACAGACCTTGTGCTATTTTTAGACTGAATTGTAGGAAGTCCAAAGCATTAATAAATGGACAAGAAGCCCAGAACCATAGCACATGGTAATAAGCCAATGCAAAAGCCAGCTTGGCCTTTAGCCAGTGTGCTGTGGTTAGATGTTGCAGCAAGGAAAGTGAAATCACCGTGTACAAAGGAATGATGAATCAGCTGACAAACTTCCAGGCATTTATTCCTACTCTTCAGGGCTGGCTGTATGAATACTAGCGTACTTTCAGCCTTACTAGTCAAGTCTTGGAGCCTGATACTCGTCGGTGTGTTCACAAGGAGCTTCTTAAATCAGCTGCAAATTATTTGGAGAGGCGAACATTCTATCAATGTTGCCACTGTCTCCCTAGCTGACCACTTCTCTGTTTCTAGCGCGCCCTGTATGAAGGTCCCATTATGCTCCTCCAGACCCCATGCTGCAGGGTTTGAGTGGGCTGGAGTGCTGGCCTTCTGTGCTAGCTGCCCCTGGGCCAATCAGCGCGATTCCTAGGCTGGAGTGCTGGCCTTCTGTGCTAGCCAGCCGGGGCCACTCAGCATGACTCCTGGGGATACATTTGCTTCCTGGAACTTCTGTTCTTCCCTCACCCCCACTGGGGGCAGGCCGCTCGCTCTGTGTGTCAGTTTGACATTCCACTTTCCTGGGGGAAGCTGGTGGACAGACTCCAATCCTTCCTCTGGGATAAACTCATAATCTCCCTCAGTCAGGAAGACGGAGTAAAATGGGAAATTATGGGATGGAGTTAGGGTAACCAGCTTATTTCAATTTTCCCTGGACCATCAAAACTGGAAGTTCCACATCCCTTCGGATCCATTCAGTGAGTTGGTTCTCCTAGATGGGCTGGTGAGGCCAGGAAGGGAGGTCTGGGCTTGGAAGTCAGAGTTCAAGTCCTGGCTGGGCCCTCCACCTGTGAGGCGCCCTCCACTCTCAGTATTCATGGAGTTTAGTAATAATACCTAATCAGAGGCTAGACAAACCTGTTTCTGAAGTTAAAAAATGATTCCTCTCTGGATAATTGCAAGTAATAATGGCTACTTCAGGTATCTTTGAGGAAAAGCAAACTTGTGTATGAAACTGCCAGAGCATTGTGAATGCCAAAGTCATGATTGCTGGTTTCCAAAATGGACCAAGAACTCCCAGAAGCGGGTCTTATCAAAGTGGTGACGACACAGTCGAGTGTGGTGTGCCCCTGTTAAACACTGAGTATGGGTTTACTCTTCTCCGGATGCTGGAACTTCTCCCAGAAGTGCAAGACTCTACCAGAGAAGGTCAGTTCTCTGTCATCTCCCCAACGTCACCTGACATGCTGGCAAAGGGTGCTGGGCTGAACCGATGGTATTACGTAAAAGACCTTGTCCTCCAATCAAATTGCATTTGGGGTTACACGAAAACAATCCCTGAGAAGCTGAAATTTTAATGAAATGTATTCGAAGCGAGTGCAGATTAATGCCTCTAAGCACTCACAGGCTGGCTCAGCCTGCTGAGCAGCAATCTCACCGCCAGTGAAGCTTTTCAGTAGCGATACTTCCTGCATTACTAACACTCTAAACCACATTCATAATAATATGATTAGCAGCACAACTGTGACAGCATGGGGGACTCTGCGTTATTAACTACATCATCATAGACCGTACAGAACGCCAGCTTCCAAGGTGAATGATCGTGAACCCGGGTGGGGCCCGGCAGAGTGTGACGGTGACGTGCAGCGCACGGTTCTGTGGTCACTGCACAAGCACGCGTGCTCTGTCCACAGTGCGGGCGGAACCCCACCCTGTAAACCCACGCTTGGGCGAATCTGGCTAGGCTCCCAAGTGTGTGGGGGGCACGATGGGTTAATGCTCTCTGGCGCTAACTCTGCCTTGGTCTCCCTCTCAGAACTCAGGGCACCGTGTGGCTCTCATGATGAGAAACAGGGTTCCTTATTAGGGTCTTGGAAACGCGTCTTAGCCCAGTGGGATGTGTGCTGCGATTTTTATCATGGGCTAGCTCTGCGGGAATTCTCGCCGGTGGCACCAGGATCCGGAAAGGCATGTCTGATCGTCCCGGTTTTACTGAAGTCCTACGGCAGTCACGAGTAACGGGAAAGGCATGAAACACGGAGCTGCACAAGTGCCTACTGTCAGGCAGCATAAAGGGGCATCCCCTCCTGTGCGTCTTCACACACAGTCTATGTTATCATTATAAAAATAACCTTGCCAATTTGATAGCTGGAAACCGATATGGAGTTATAGCCACCTTCCAAGGTGAACTCAGAAGAGCACAACTTAATTGGACTGCCGACAGATGGGGGCCAGCAGGTCCAGAGGGGACGGGACAGACGGACAGACTAGGGTGCCCTCCTGCAGGTCCCAGCAGTGCCCGGCTGTTCCTGCACACACCTGCCCTTGCGGAGCCTTTGGTGCCCCTCCACCCGAGACCCCTCGGCTAGAACACCGGCAGCATGCGCTCCACTACCAGGACCGACCGGCACTCCCCTGTCCACTTTTCACACCAAATTCTAACAAACATCAAAGAACGAAAGAGGGTTCTTCGGGGGTCTCCCAACACTTAGGTGGACACCAGGCTAGCTTCTGAAGGTGTGGGAGTAAATAAGCCCCGTTCGCTAAACTAGGGAATCTTGAAGCCACTGATGGGGACCAGTGGACATCTGAACTGGGACCTGGTGTGAGGAGCAAGAGCGCGAATGAGGTCTGCGTGGGGCACCCTGAGCTCATCCTCCCGCCCACCTCACTGCGCCTGCGCTCGCTCCGGATGGACCGGCAGGCCGGCGCAAGTCTCTGCTCTGAGCCGAGGTAGGGGCTGCACCATGGCTGCATCTTCCTGGCCAGGAGAAACCCCAGGGGTGGCCCGCAACGTCCTGGCCCTCCCTGCATGCTCAGGATCAACTGCCAAGAGATCTCTGGCGTTTGCTCAGAGAAGGGTGCTACCCCTTTTCTCGGGGAGGGTCGGAAAGATGTCCCAAATCAGGGGAGGGAGGGCCGTTGATCTAGGCCCTGAACACGGAAAGCCCCAAAGGATAGAGTCACACAGAGTTTGGGCCCGAGGGGCTGGGCTGACACACGGCCGGTGACGGTGCCCCTGGGCTGACTGGTAGAGATGAAGTCAGGCCCGTCAAAGGTACGGATCACATCTCCTATCGTGTATTTCATAGATAGCAAGCTGCTAGGTAAAAGAGTTTGGGAAAATACAGTGGATAAATGGAAAGTTAGCCATTGTTCTCACTGCAGGACTTCTCAGAAACTTCAGCTGAATCCCCAAGAGGAAGATGCAGGGTTTCCTAAACATATTACTGGGTCACGTCATCTTTTTTTGTATATCAAAATTGCCATTCTTCTATATCAAAAACAGTCTAATGTTGGTGATTTCATACGATTCAGCCTACAGTTTTACCACTGAGCCCTTGGACCATGAGACTGCTGTGGAGAGCAGTGAAGCCGGACTGAGTTTCCTCTAATCCGAGCACAGGGCCCTGTGGGGACAAGGCACCATTTCTTTGTATGTCACCCCCACTGCCGCTCCACCCACAACTAGCCGTTGCTCAGTGAGAACTTTTTAAATCAGACAAAATGTGAGACTTTGCTACAGAAGACAGACATGGCAGTACCTGGGAGTCTCTGCCTCGCCTCGTGGTCGGAGCCTGAGGTGTGAGTGTGTTGAGAGCTGGGTCAACAGCAGGACCAGACGGTCTCAGATGTCCGTCACTCAGATGCTCGCCCAGCCCACACCAAACTACACGCTCAGAGCTGTGAGAAAGCGAGACCGTGACCATGGCGAGTCTGGTCTTGGGCTTTGTGCCAGTCCCAGCTCCTCAGGTGACCCAGGGCTCACTTCTGCCGCCCCAGTAAGAGAGTTTCTGTAGCCATGCAGCTGACCGGGCTTTTCCACGCGTCTCAGGCAGAGGGGGTTCTGGTGAGCTGGTGGTACGGCTGACTAAGGAGAGGCAGAGTGACAGCCGCTCGACGTAAATCACGTGGATAACCGTGAGAAAGAGGACAGCCGAGGCCAAGGCAGGAGAGACCATCATGCCTGGGTCTCGGGGCCAGGCAGACCTGCGTGTGCCGCGACCCTCTCCTGCAGGACCCCATGTCTCCCCAGCTCTGCCAGCAGCCTTGGGGCCTGCTGGTTTCCCAGCGTGGGAGCTGGCAGCGGCAGGCTGTCCTCTCTCCCCTCACTCTGCACTGAGCGAGCACGCTCTGCCCGTCTGTGCGGATGCGGGGACAGAGCCACCACGCGGCTGTCAGGACTGACGACGTCACACACTCATCACGGGAGGACGACGGGCGGGCCGCCAAGCAGCACACAGCCCAGCCGTGTGCAGGGCTTCTGGACGGAGCGTCCCTGGGAGAAGACTGCCAGAGCTGAGACCGGGTTTAGAGGCTCCCGGTCAACGCTGACAAGGGTGAGTGACAGGAGTGACGCCACAAAACACTTTCATTACGCTCAGCTCCATGGTGGGCCTTCCCAGATGTTTTCCTTCTGACGTCGGTTTTAGACAAAGGCACCAATGTTTAGAACGTCAGATGCTTTTTGTATGGAAGCTAGGAAGTGGCAGAGCTGCGACCTGAACTTGGGAACTCCTCCCCACGGCACTATGCTGCTCATCTCTGTGACTTGGGAAAGAACCTTGGGAATAGGATCTTGGGAACAGGCACTGAAGAACCATTTGCAGATCGGATGAAGCAGGTGAGACACGGGTCCTCAGATGCGGACCGCCTGGGAGGGAATAGCGTGGGGAGCTTTGTGCCGGAACAAGGAGGGCTCCAGCTCGGAGCTGGGGGCGGGATCGGTTCACAGGGTTAAGCTTTGAGGGACATGTGGACTTTTCTCTGGGTAAAGGAGGGAGGAGAGGAGAAACGAAGCTGGAGCAAGGGAAAGGATGGGTGAACAAAGCCCCGGGGGCACCAGCGTGCTTGGCACAGGGTTCTCCCAGGAAGAGGAGACAGGGCGGGGTGAGCAGGGCCTGCTTCCCTCTGGTCACTCACACGGAGCAGAGGTCTGACCCTCCGCTTGGTAACCATGGTGATTATAATGGTGATGACGGTAATAGGATAGGTTTCCATAACACCTAACAGTTCACGAAACACATTTACACACTTCACAGACCGTCACCTGACCCTGTGGTGTAGGCAAGGCATAGTATTATCCACGTGTAAGCAAGAATAGTTGTTTCCAGCTGCTTATATAAATTTGTGCCAGATTCATCCAGACACCCCCAAAGAGGTGGTCATTTGCAGTATAGGGGTCCACCACTATTTCTCTTGTCTAAAGGAGAAGTTAGTCAAACTAGACGTGTATCAACACACCGGCAGGACGTGTTCACCAAGTAGGACATGTATCAACACGCTGGCAGGACGTGTTCACCAAGTAGGACATGTATCAACACGTTGGCAGGACGTGTTCACCAAGTAGGACATGTATCAACACGTTGGCAGGACGTGTTCACCAAGTAGCCATGGGCTCGCTCCAGCTCCCAGTCCCCCTTATGGTCGGGGTGGAGTCACCCGTCACAGGGACTGTGGGAGGACAGGAAGCGTCACAGGCTAAAGTAGTTCGCTGTCTTCTCTTAACTGCTTTTCCCCGACCAGAAACCGCGGCATAGTGATTTCCAGCTGCAGTTTTGAGAGGAGGGTGGCCAACCCTGGCTGGACTTCACAGAGGAAGGGATCCATCTTGGCTGGTTTCGGTCACTGTGTTTGGGCATTTCCTGGCTCCCACAGTCCCAAAGTCTGGCACTTCGCTGCCCGTGTGCTCTATTTTACACCAGCTCTCCTGCTTCAGCTTATTTCCAGCCTCCCTGGGCCACTTGGATTCCCGGCAACGTCTCTCAGAACTCATTTGCTGATCGTTTACCTCGATTGTGTGTTCCTTGAGGGCAGAGCTGTGACAGTCATTCGGGAAAAGGAATTACGCACAGGAAGGGTCTGGCACACACATAAAATGTACATGGGCTGAATTTAATTAGAAAAATGATCAATGTGAAAAGGCCATTTTGCTAGGGACTCTTTTAAATCACCAACATCACTTGGTTTTTCAGCTTTCAACAACTTTTATATGTTTACTCCAACTTCAGAGAAAACAAGCTTACAGAGCAGCGCCTTATCTGCCCACAGTACAAGGCTGAGCAGGCCGCGGAACAAAAGCAGCCCTGTCCTCCGAGCCGATAGCCTGCAGACGGCGACCAGAATGAGCCGCTCGGCGCGGAGTTGTGTCTGCCCGCAGTAAATCCGTGTCTGCACAGCTATGCAAGAGCATAATGCAGTCATTACTGCCTGACGGTGAGCAGGTGTGTGACACTCGGCCTAACGCATGTGGGAGGGCAGATCGGAATCCAGTGAAGGAGAGGGAAATGGCAGGGGACCTCGCGTCCCTCCTGATAACGTAAAAGGCAAATGACACATCGGTTTTGGGGGTTGGCGGCCACTCAGGGTGCCTTTCACAGCTGATGCTGACGCAGGACTGCGGCTCCGGGAAGCGAGGGCAGGCTCTGTTTGAAAGGTTTTGTCTAAAGGAATGAAGGCATGCCTCCTCGGGTGTGCTGTGGGTACTCCCTTCCCCAACTCCTCGATCCTCTGTGAGTGTTCCTGGCGAGAGCGGCAGCAGCCTCGGTCCCCGTGTCCATCGCACTGACGCGCAGCCAGCAGCAAGTCCAAGAACTGCCCGTCTGTGCTTGTGTCCCAGGAGGACAGAAGGGCGTGCAAGGCCCCGTGCTCCAGAAAGCAGCCCGATTTACTCACTCACAAGGAAATAAAGGCTGAACGCCGACTGAGTGCCAGGCAGATCTTCAGGCGCTTGGCAAAAATCACCGAACAAAACCAAAGAGGGTCGCTGCTCACATTAGGGTTCCATTCAAGGGAGATGGGAGCAAAAAGGAGTCAGCAAATCTCGGCCACCAAGAAACGCCTCCAAGGTAAGAATCCAGTCACACACAGAAGACGGCCTGAGATCGGGACAGCGGGTTTGGGAAGCAGGCTTGGAGGGAGGAAAGAGCTCGGGTCATTAGATGACACAAGGTGATCGTCGGGCAGAGACGGGAACGCGGGCTCGGAGACCGTGAGCCTTCCATGCCGCCCCCGAGTTCTCGACCAGAAGCCCTGAAGGGCTCCTTCTCACAGTACAGGGCGGGGTGCAAGTCTAAAAGAACATCCTATTCGTCGGCCTATTCTTGTTGTTAAGTTTCAGTTTATCTTTTTTTTTAGAGACAGGGTCTTGCCACATTGCCCACGCCGGCCTTGAGCTCAGCAGTCCTCTGCACCAGGAGCTGGGGCACCACGGGCACCACACGCCCACCTGGTTCCGTTTTTCTCAGTTAAAAAGCATCGTTACTAAGTTTTAGATAGTTTTCAAGAGTTACCTTGTTTCTCTCCCTGGCTCAGTGATTCTCTTTCTCCTTAATGACTCAGGGCCCAGCTGCACCAGACTCTGCAGTGGGCCGAGATTAACTTACCGCTCTCATGGGTCTCACCACCTAGTGGGAGGTGAACAATAAGCGAACGCTTTTCGGCGGGCTAGGAGACGTGAGCCGTATGAAGGGAAATGGAGGATCACAAGCAGGGCCGTGTCAGGTGCGAGCTGGCTGCTTAAGAAGGGAGCTTGCCGGGAACTGGAGAACAGACTGAGAAGGAGCACGGGCCCGGGGGGAGACGCTCCAGAACGTGGGGACATAGTTCAAAGGCCAGTGGGGCCAACCTGGTGACAAACAGCATCAGTGCTGAAGCCACCGGCCAGCTGTGGGCTTGGATCCAGACGGCTTGCAAACATGCTGTGGCATGTGTCGTGTGCACGCGACCCAGTGGAGCCGAGGGCCGGGAAGCAGACGGCGGCGACTGGTTCTCTCATTCGTGTGTGTACCTTCTAGCACGAACAGAAAATTAACTTAGCAAGACAGAGAGAGCCGGTAGGAGGAGCGTGCCTGTGTCTGAGGAGCCGAGACTGGAGGAAGGGGCAGAGGAGCGTGCGGGGAGGATCCCGGCGAGTGGAGTCTGGCCCCGGCAGATGCTCAGAGCCCTAGGTAAGGATTTTGGATTTTATTCTGAGATGGGAGCACTTGGTGATCTGGGCGGAAGTGCTGCGACATTATTCAAATTAAGCTTAAAACAACGAACCTTTTTGTTTTTTCTTTTTTCTTCTAATTTTCAGTTCATAAAGTTCCCAGCAATAGGGAACGTAGGCTTCACTTAGGGCTGGACCAAGGGTGGGTCTCGTGCAGCCCAGTAAATGTATGTGAGTCTCCATGGAACCCAGTTTCAGGGACGCGGCTCTGGAAAGCTGAGACGGCTATCGTTGATGATGGTGAATATGTTTATACCTATTTGGTTAATATACACTGTATATACATGCCTCTACAGACCATTCTGTACCCATTCCGTACAAATGTAATGATTGTATGCAAATTAAAAAAAAAAAAAAAAAGAAGGAAGGAAGGAAGGAAGAAAGAATTAACGAAAGAAAGAGGGAGGGAGGGAGGGAGGGAAGGAGGGAGGGGGAGGAAAAACAGAAAAGTTTGCTTAGTGGACAAAAAATGAGAAGTTATTGGCTGATGATAATGTATACAATAATATCTTTGCCTTGACTGACAGGCATAGTATTTGTGTTGGAAAAAGAAATTTATACTGTAAAAGACATGTGGAAAAAAAAAAATTAAAAAAAAAAAACAAAAAAAAAACAACGAACCTGGCTGCTGGGTGGAGGGGCTGCCCGGAAATGGGAGAGCAGATGGACCAGGAATGGCCACAGGGAAGCAGAGGCCGTCAGGGTCAGGAGAGGCTGAACGTGAGCCAGGCAGGTTCCCACCAGGGCGGACAGCGCTGTGAGGCAAGGGGGTTAGAGAACGATGACTGCTGCCTGGGGTGTCGGAGAGGCCAGCTCAGTTCAGAGAGGGTGAACTAGACAGTCTGTGAGCCACCAGGTGAGGCCGCTGGGTAGGCAGTTGGGTGTGTGGGGCTGAACTCTACGGGAGAGATGGGGGCCCGGAGAATAAACGCACGGGCGGCAGTTCAGAGATCGTGGTGAGATGTGTGGGAGTGGATGAGATCTCCTGGGAAACAGATGTTGAAAGAGACAAGAAAAAAAATCTCTGTGCTGAGTCTTGGGGCAAGAGATGGAGAAAGAGCAGCCGGTGTGGGGGGAGAGGACCAGGAGCGTGGTGTGGGACGCCGGCCGCTTGGTTCCCTCCTCCCTTACGCCCTCCTCCCCCATCCTCTCTCCTCTGCCCTCCCTTCCCTTCCCTTCCTGCGCTCCTCACAGAACCAAAGCCCTGGGTTTCTTCCCGACACCCCAAGATGCAGGGGGAGTCAGCGGATAAAGAGGTGATCTACCCTGTAAAATGCACCCCTGCGCTCGGTCACTGTCTTAATAGCACTGTTGGTACTTCCGGGCCCAGCCTCCTGTGGAGAATTGAAAAGACACTTGGAGGGAGGGTTCGGAACCATCAAAATGCACACACGATCTGCATAAGTATCTCATTCTGGACAGATACACTTCAACGATAGGTTCAATTCAGCCGAGAAGGGTGATCCTGTACTCACCAGCAGAAGTGTCTCTGATACTCTCAGGGGACAATGGTTTCCAAAAACCTGGGCACCCTCTTTTATATGAATGCAGAACTTGAAGGTTATTAGGTCCAAGCTTGTGACAGCCCTTGCAGTTACAAATAAAGCAGTTAATGAGAAGAAAAACTGCCCCCACTGCCTTATTCCCAGAGCCTCAGCCATCTTTACGCAAGAATGCGGTGACAAATGATACTTTTCACCTTCCTAACATGCCCCTTCTCTGATTATAGATTTAGATGGATAACATGACCACAAGAGTTAGGCCCCAAGGCGGGTGATTGCCTCTGGCACCTGCCGTCTGCAATTCGGGTGAAATTTCCACGGGTCGAATGAAATAATCACAACAGGCAGAGTCTGAATCTGCAAGTGGGTTTATAAAAATTAAAAGGTCTGAGGTAATGCTCGTGAACCCATTTGTCTCATTTTTCCTCATTACGATTTCATTGAAATGAACTCTGGTAGCTGTGAGGAAAGCTACATTCTTATTTCAGACTAGAGGGTGAGAGAAGGTAATTTTCTAAGCATCACTCTACGTGGATCAGCTTGCTGCACTGCTATCTCACAACTGATCCGAGTGCACACAGACCAGTGAAATTCCAAAAAATGAGGTCATTTACTCCTATCAAAAGGACTTGAGTTTTGACAGCTGCAGGAACATGGGTATCTATGTTTGAAGACACAATTAAAATAGCTTACAGACAAATTTTAAAATATGAATTGACCCCCACCATGTAAAGCTAATTTAAGGAAATGGAAAGTCAAAATAATTGTTATCCGAAATAATTACCTTATGTAGACAGTCGCTCACTTGTCTGCCACTTCCACACATGTGAGAGGATTAACGTAAAAAGCTCTCTTACGCATGCATCAGAGGGTCTGAGAATGCGCGGAGTGCCCCCACTAGGGTTTCTTAGGCTGTGATGTGTACAATGCCGTTTAGCAGCTTGCAGATGGGGGACAGCACAGGCCACCAGCAATTCCAGCTCCACGCTGTTCTCTTTGCCATCAACAATGCTAAACTGAGAAAAAATGCTTTTGCCAAGATCACCAAACACTTCCTCTTTGCTCACCACTGTGCACGCCCACACTTCTCTGCCCATTTGGCCTCACTGCCCACACCGTGCTTTTACATGCGATGCACCCTCCTCTGGGTTCCGGGTCTGCCCTGGTGCCCTCTCCCATCTCCGATGGCGCCGTCTCTGCCCCTGTCAGCGTCTCTCATCTGCCTGTCTCCAGGCTGGTCCTTCCCACTGAAGATGCCGTAGGTCCCACCTGCTTCCTTGCTCAAGGCCTTCCCAGGGCCAGCTTATCTACCACAGGGGTTTCGATACGGTGTCTTTTTCTCACAACTGAGTCCTAACTATGTAAAATAGGGTCTCAACTATTTATCTTCTATTTATTTATCTTTATCTATGGTAAAGATCTTGAGATGATATCACACTGGACTTAGAGTGGACCTTAAATCCAAAGACTGGTATCTTACAAGAAGAGAAGAGGATCCAGAAGCACAGAGGAAAGATGGCCATGCGAAGACAGAGGTCAAGGTTGAGGTCAGGCTGCCTCAAAGCACGGAACGTCTGGGGCCGTGTGAAGCTGAGAGAGGAAGGAGATGTCACTCTCGACCTTCTGAGGAAGGTGGCCCTCCTGAAACCTTGATTTGGGACTTGGCTCCAGAATTTTGAGAGAATAAATTTCTTTTCCTTGAAGGTAAAGTTACTACAGCAGCCTTAGGAAACTGATGTAGCTACCCAAATGAGACCTCGGTGGCTCAGTGACTACTTGTAACCCAGGGACTCCCATTCCATGACTCTAGGCAAGACTTCTCCTGAGCTTCAGACCCGCAGTCCCTCGACTGGGCTGGCTCGCAGACAGCTCCTTCTCAGGACGTACGTCCAGCCAGGGCATCTGTCTGCTCCCTGCTGACTCAGCTGCTGGCTGGAGGCTTGGGGCTGACCTCACTACGTACACAGCCAAACTGAGCCTCAGCTGCAGAGGTGGCGAGATGTGGCGGTGAGACCCCTGTGCTGGAGCCTGGGTGCTGAGGCTGGAATCTGAACATGGGCGAGTTTTCGAACTTGTCACCTTAGTCTTCTCATCTGTAATGGGGCTAATTATAGTACTTCCCAGTGGGAACTGAGAGGGTTAAATTACTTGTTACTTGTGAAGGACTCCGAACACTATCCATAAAAAGCACTAACATCCACAGTGAGATACATTACAATCTTCACCAACACTGAGCGCTCCTGCTCTTGACCCCAGACTCAGGGTCAGCAGGGCCTCATCTCCACCAGATGGCTCTGAAGAGTGCCTTTGCGCTCATCTGTGCAGGGCCTGGGAAGCCCACGCTCCACAGTTACCCTGACCTGATCCGTCTTCGTTTCCAGGATCTGACGGGATTCATCCAAGCCTCCAAGTCCCACCCATCTCCTCCGCCTGACATGCTGTTCTCGCTCCTTCTCTTCGTCTCCGTGCTCCTCCCTTTCTCACTGAGTTGGACTCGGTTAGACGCAGCCTCGTCCAGGCCCTCTCCACCGACCCTCCGGGCTGAGGTACAACGGTCTGGGTGCTAGCTGGCTCTCCCGTTAGATGGTCAGCTCTCGGAGAGCAGGGATTGTTCTGTTCCTACCTGGACCTTGGAGACAGAGCACAGCTCACACGTGGCGAGACATTGCAATCTCTGTGCAGTGAACAGCCTCTGGTTAGGACTGCCACCTCTCCAGACAGTGAGTGCGGCCTGCTCAGGGGTCTGGCTCCCAGACTGCGCTCCAGAGCCTCCCTTTAACAGTGGGCTGAATGGCTTTGGGACACGTACAGCTACTCACTGTCTAGATTCCAACAGAGCACAGCGCCCTGTGGCTGCTGAGTGAGTGCAGGGGCAGGTGTGCGAGCAGCAGAGGTGTGATGTCAGAGACTACGGACAAGGGTAGGAGTCCTAGAGGGTCGGGTACGGAGCAAGATCCAGAGATCTATGTCTAGAAACAATGACAAAGAGAAAGAGACACTGCATCTTAGACAGTCAGGTGTTGGAGTGTCAGGCTTTACGATTTCTGTGACAACTTTGTTTGGTCACGACCTAGAACCGATGCAGGGATCCGATCATGCCATCCTCTTCTGTCGAGCTCTTTTTAAATGCCATGGGGCCAACTTCTATGTGCATCTGGTAAACTTAGTGTCTTTTCAAAGGTTTTGTTTTATTGTGTTTAGTTTTATCTAAATGCCAGTCCGCAGCTTTTAAGTTAGTTCAGAGGGTTAATGTTGATAAATTGACAGAGGAGGGCAAATCAAATATTCCCCATGGGAGGCGTTAACACTAGGGCTCTAGCTGCATTAGCTGTCTATGCTTTTTTTTTTTTTTTTTTTAGGGAAAGGTTTTTGCTATAGGGTGTGTGTACTTGCTGGAGAGACAGAGAAAGACAGAGAGACAAAAGCAAGAAATCACCCTGCCCCCATCCTGGGAGGGGAAGGGCCAAGGTACAGTCCCTTTTCCATTCTCCTCTCAGGATTTCGGGCACACATGCCTAGCATGAGTTTTAAGCTGCTGGGTCCAGGACTCCCGTCAGTGAAAGTCCAGCGATGTAACCATTATGCCATCTGCTGGTCCCTAGCTGTCTACTCTTAACAAGACCCTCTTCACTGGCCAGCAGTTTTCTGAGGAATGAGTAGAAAAATAATAAGGACCTCCTGTCTTTCTCTTAACACCACATTTAGTCTCTCCCCAAATGCTATGATTCAGCCTTCCACCTGGGGCCAGGAGGACCATGTTCACTGCAATGCCCTTGTATAAGCCTCGATCATATTTTTAAAAATGCATTTCTCTCTTTCTTCCTCGTGGAAGAGACAGAGACAGAGACAGAAAAAGAAGGCAGTTGTCTCTTTGGCAACCCTCTGCGGGTGCTAAGTGGAGCAGTGCACCTGTCGGCAGTGGCAGCATAGATCTGTCACACCCTCCAGTGTACGTGTCACTCTCCTTAGACAGAGCAGACCAGAGAAGCAGTGAGGCTGCACTGTATGACAGAGCACAGTGGGGAAAGGCCGCGGCGTGTTCTCCCAGACCCACGGCTCCAAACCTCGCGAGGCTGCATGCAGACGGTGGGTGTTGAGCAAGGCTGAAATGTGGGGGTCAGGGTGGGGATCCGTGTCAGTTACAACATGTGTGTAGGGGTCCATGTACAAAGGGGGTCCAGTACAAAGTGTGTGTGTGGGGGGTCCGTGTGGTTAGAAGGTGTCGGGGGCCCATGTTGGGTACAAAGTGTGTGTGTGTGGGGTCCATGTCAGGTACAAGGTGTGTGGGGGGTTTGTATGGTTATAAGGTGCCCGGGATCCATGTCGGGTACAAAGTGTGTGTATAGGGGGTCCTTGACAGTTACAAAGTGTCAGAGGGTTGTGGTTACACAGTGTCGGAGGGTCTGTGTGGTTACAAAGTGTATGTGGGGAGTTCTTGTCAGTTACAAAGTATCAGGGGTCCCAGCGGCTACAAGTGTTGGGGGTGTCCATGTTGGTTACAAAGTATCTGGGAGGGGTCTGTGTTGGTTGTAATGCGTGTGTGGGATCCATGTTGGTTGTAATGCGTGTGTGGGGATCCGAGTTGGTTATAATGTGTTTGGGGATCCGTGTTGGTTGTAATGTGTGTGTGGGGAATCTGTGTTGGTTTCAAAGTGTGTGTGGGGATCCGTGTTGGTTGTAATGTGTGTGTGGGGGTCCGTGTTGGTTATAATGCATGTGTGGGGGTCTGTGTTGGTTGTAATGTGTGTGTGGGGGTCCGTGTTGGTTGTAATGTGTGTGGATATCCGTGCTGGTTGTAATGCATGTGTGGGGACCCATGTTGGTTATAATGCGTGTGGGGGTCTGTGTTGGTTATAATGCATGTGAGGGGATCCGTGTTGGTTGCAATGTGTGTGTGTGGGGATCCGTGTTGGTTGTAATATGTGTGGGGGTCCGTGGGGCCACTTGGTGGGGGACTTGGGAAATATCTGCACCTTCTGCTCACCTTTGCTGCAAACCTAGAAATGATCTGAAAGTATATACACACTTGGTCTGGATCCACCTGCAGAGATGCTGACTCGGCTGGCCCGTGTGTGACGTGAGTGCTGAGAGTACGAGAAGTCCCCCAAGCGAGTCTGATCTCCAGAAGGGCTAGAAGTGACATTGCTCTAGCCCAGAAAGTGAGCTTGCAGGAGGGGCCTCACCTGTGACCAGCGTCCTCAAACTCCGGGGAGTCCCTGAGCTGGCAAATGGCTCTGCTTTGCTAGGGCCCCACCCTGAGTTTCTACCTGCGTGTCTCAGACTGGCTTTGACCTCAGCTCTGCACACACACGCACACGAACACAGGGACACACTGCCTGCACACCTTGTAAACACGCCCTGCCCCTGGACTGTTCCAGGGCCTTGCATTTCCGTCCCTCTGCCTGGAACTCTTTCTCTTCTTTCTATTCTTTCCTTTTCTTTCTTTTGAAGTTTAGCTACTTGTTTCTTTCATGAGAAAGAGATGTCACCCCCCAACACACACACACATACACACTTTCAGATGGCCGGATTGTGGGCGGGAAGTGCCTGGCACACTCACGGAGCTCTCTGCACTTGAACCAGGAGCCTTCCCATGTGGGAGCACCTCACAGGGTGTCACGCTTTACTGTTTTCTGGCCCCTTCTTTCCTTAGCTGCCAAGTTTTTATTCATTAAAAATAGCTGCTCACACGTCCCTCTGCTGTGGTGTTCTCTGCCCCCCAGAGCTCCTCCGGGCTCAATGGGCAGCGGGCACAACCTCTCACAGGGCACCCCTGATGCACCAGCGTTCGTGTGGAGCCGGCCCGCCCTGACTGCAGTCGTTCTGAAACCGGGTCCCAACTCCAGGTGGTCAGTCCAGCTACTCGACCCTCACCCCCGGGCTGTTCCCACGTCACGTCCCCTACCCGGCCCTCACTCTGCACTCCAGCCTCTGTCCTTCCTCCTCTGCTGGCCAGGTCCCCAGGACCAACCCTGCGTCTGTGCTGCGCTTTCTCTGCCAACTCGTCCTTCAAACTCAGAGGGCATCACTGTCTCAGGGAAGCCCCTGAGATGGCTCCAGGCCGAGTCGGGTTTCTCTGTGGTGGGCACGTCCTTCAGCTGTGCAGTTGTGCAGCAGCTGCCTCTCCACCCGACGTCCGCGTGTGACCCTCAGCTGTGCAGTTGTGCAGCAGCTGCCTCTCCACCCGACGTCCGCGTGTGACCCTCAGCCCGCTGTCTCCCACCCTGAGCGCCCTCGGGGAGGCAGCCCTCAGACGTCGGCGACAGGAGTGGTCACCGGGCACAGAGAGTGGGCCATGCTCCGGTTCCCGTCGCTGAGCTCAAGAAGAACATGCAGCACGTCTGGCTCTTAACCCCCGGCCTTAGCCACAGTGGCACCCATCAGAGGTTGTTTTGTGAACCACAAAGCTGATGGCTATTCCTTGGACTCCACCTGGTAACCAGCATTTTAAGCCTATCGTAGGTAAAGGTATTATCCTCCATCATAAAACCATGAACAACAAAGGCTGTTCATTCACATTGCCATTACCACAGCTAGGAATTGCCTAGAGCCACTGGGAAATTAATAGGAAAATAATGGTTTTCAGAGGGGCGAAAGACCTCTAATGAGAGAAAACATAAGTGAGTATTTGTAGTTAAAAGTTGAATCAGCTACCTGTGAATACAGCAATGGAGAGCAAAAATACTGATTACTACTTTTACTTACGTGAGTCAGTTTGCTTACTTATGGCGGGGTGTAATGAGGTCAGTGTATGAGACATTTTTAAGAAAAAAGAAACAATGTAAGAAAATTACTTAAACTCTCTTCTTGGGAAAGGCAAGAGTTTTCTCTAAAAGTCTATGGTACGAAAATCTAAGTCAACCTTTAGTAAACAGATTTTTAAACATTAACCTAGGTGTTAATATTATCGTACCCTAAGATTATCCCAGAGAGTAATATTAAAACTGTGGCATCATTTCTCTTCCACAGAGAATTTGCAACATTTTCATAAGTAGACAGATCTCCCTCAGGGTTCCAGTTGCTGGTTTCTGTATGTGTCTCTGAGCCTTGGAACTCTATTTTGTATTAAAAATCTATCTATCATGTTTTAGAGTCTCTTTGGGTTTATAGACTAAATTACAAACCATAGAGTTATTAAAAAAAACTCTTACTCAGAGATTCTAAAGCAGCGTAACAGGAAGACCAGCAGGCGGTCACACTCCCTCACGTGAACTGCCTGTGACGCTGGGCAGCTCCTACGGAGGCCCCCGGAGTCCCTGGGTCAGGCTGTCAGGCGGAGGAGCCCCGTCCGCCAGCTCTTCCTAAATCAAACCGCTTCCGGGCTGCTTGGCGACGGGAGCCAGCACCCAGGCTGCGCCCACTGCGCGTCAGGGTCACACTGGCCCCTTCTCACCTGCCCAGTTCATGGCCAAAGTGCACCAACTGCTCTTTCTCCAAGCATTTCAAATTCAGCTCCTGCTCTCAGCCCTTTCCCTCCGGCAGCTTCTCATGGCTTTAGGATAAATTCCACGTTTTAAGTTTTGTTCATTTACTGTGTTTAACTCCCAGTCACTTTCCACAAAAAAAAGCCCTGATCCCAGATGGTTTCACAGACTTAGGCAGGGTCACAGAGGAATTTGACAAAGTCGCTCAGAGGCAGATAGCTTCAATGCCAATCAGATTGTTCTGGTGAAAAAAAAAAAATGAATGTTTTCAAATATCCATGAGGCTAGGGTGCCAATAAGATTCAACACTGACAGAGACTTTGTGAAGGAGATTTCAGCTGAATTTTTCTGGAATACCGATGCAGTAATTATGAATAAATACCAGCAATATTGAATGTGGCTCATTAAGAGGGGGTGCATACTGAACGGTGAGATCTGTCCTAGTAATAACATGGTCACTTCTTATCGAGAGATCTAATAGGTGACACTTGGTGGGTCGCCTCTGCAGCGAGGTCAGCCTGGGTCCAACCCCGCCTGCCTCCTTCTGCCTGCTCGTGCCAGATTCCTTAACCGCAGTGAACCTGCTTTCCTAACTGTGAAGTGAGACTAATACCTAGTTCCAGGCTGCAGGGGATTAAATGAGTTGATACTTGTAAAAAAGTTAAAGTACTGCTTTGGTTATCGATTATTATGCTAATTAATGTACTCAATCATAATAATAAGGAAGAAAATGTTACCATCTTTGGACACCAGAAATACATTTGCTAAAGTTCAATATTCATTTTTTTTTTACTTTAAATAGCTTTTAATAAAATAAGAATAGCTATTACCTTTACATGAGAAATGTGTCTGTCTGAAACCATAAGCCATCACCCTGCTTAATGAAAAGATCTAGAAGTAGTCCCATTAAAGTCAGATGAAGATAAGGATGTTAATTATCCTGGCTATCACTTAATGCTCTCCTGATGGCACTAGCCCAGAGCATTAGACAAAAGAAAAAAATAAGATATAAAAATTGAGAAAGACTTCATAAAATCATTATTTGGAAATGATGTAACAATTTAGATGGGATACCAAAAAGAGTCAATCAGAAAAAAGCTATTAAAAATATTAAGATGCTTCAATAAGGCTCCTGGCAATAAAATCAATAACTTCCGTAAACATAAACAAAATTGTGTAAGCTATAAAATGGAAAATAATATGATATTTGTGATCATAAACACAAAAAGTGTGGGTGCAAAGTTAATAAAAAATTGAAAATATGTACTTGGATATGTATCCTAAGTGGCTGTGTGTATATACAGACACAAAAGGACCCTAACATTGAAAGGCCTTCCAAGATGGACAGAGAGAACAAATATTATATTAATAATAACTCTTTTTTTTTTTTGGAGAGGTTTTTGCTATAGGGCGCATGCGCTCGCCAAACAGACAGAGAGAGACAGAGAGATAGAAAGCGAGAAATCTCTCCCCAGGGGGGATGGCCACGCCACAATCCCTTCTCCTCCATTCTCCTCTCCGGATCTTGGGCATGCACGCACACGTGCCCGGCGTGAGTTTAAGCCACTGGGTCCAGGACTCGAACCGTGGTCGACTATGTGGGAGTCCAGCGACATAGCCATTACGCTAACAGCTGGTCCCAATAATAACTCTTTAATATTAATTTGCAAAATTCCAATAAAATATAACAAATTTATTTTTAAATTAGATAATCTAATTCTAAAGTTTATTGATGAAAATAAATATTCAGGAACTATAAAAAGAAGATTATATCATTCTACCAGATACTAAGTATATTAAAAAGCAACGAATATGTTTAAAGGGTAGTGCTGGATTAAGGATATAAAGGCAAATGAATGGAACAGGAATCGGAGTTCAGAAATTGTCTCAAAGTAAAGGCAACTTATTAAAAATCACTGAGAGTGACGGCATTTGGACAAGCCTGGTGCCTGTGCAGAGTGGGGCGGGGGGACCAGATGCAGAGGACGTCTGAGCCTCATGACTCAGCAGTCCTGCATGCTCAGGGCTCTCTCCTTAGCTCTGCTCTTAATGAAAACAAATCCCAATAGTCTCCCCTTCTCCCTCCACCCGGCTTTCTTGCTACTGTTTTGCCCTCCTAGGCAACTGGGAACAGCAGCCCTCGATCCACCTCGTACTGAACCTTACAATCCCAGCCCTTCCCTAGACCAACGGCCAATATCCCACCTTGCTCCCCTCTCAACGCTCAGTGTCTTGTTAAACAACAGTTTCTTTCTCTTCCTCTAGCACTCGAGGCTGGGAAATTACTCTCTCTTTAAAGCAGGTCCTGTTTGTACTTTTAAAGTCAGAAAGTTTAGAAGCATCATCGCTCTGAAATTTTCAGTTAGGGATGCTCTGCTAAAATACTGCTTTGTTTGGCTATTTGAGATTATATAGATATAAATGTTTATATAACCCCTCTGGCCGGACTAGAAAGCACTGTTTCTAGACACAGGGTATGGATACACAATGGCCGTTCCAGTCTTTAAGAGTTAATTGCTCTAATTTCCTTAACACGCAGGCATAGGTACTACCTCCCTGTCCCCAAATGCAATTAAAAGTGCCCTCTGGGTGTTCTGAGTTTTAATCATGCTGTGTGTGGAGTATTTCCATGGCTCCGAAGGGCTTTCTCTGTCTGCTCTCAGAGAGGGATTTTCTTGGAGGAGGAGAGAAGCCAGGAGATCTGACAGCTTTGTTTCCGAAGCTGAATCCCTTACTTCCCGGATAGCGAATCGCTCCTCCGTGCTCCACGCCAACGGCCAGTCCCCACTCGCAGCAGCGCACTGGGCTTCGGGTACAGCCAGGTCCGAGCCCGGAACAACCACTGCGCAAACTGGCCTTGTGACCTGGGCACTGATGGGCCCCTATCGTGAAGCGGGGCAAATACGTTAGGAACACGGAAGCTCTTTAGAAACTAGTGGTGGAATATTCATGGTTGTTCAGATAGTTCCCAGAGAAACCCTGAGCCTGAACCAGACTTCTGCCGCAGGACTTCTGCTGACACTTGACAAACGGTGACATGTCCTCCACAGGCCCCGACTGGTGGCTCCCCACGCTGAGTCGACAACGCTGATCTGCCCCATATCCAGGTCAATGGGATGGCCACGTGCTTGCTGCTGCTGGTGCCAAATCACTAATCACCATGGTGGTTCTGAATCGAGTCCTGACTCTCATTTTCTGGGCGTACCGCATCAGGGGTGGGTAACAAACAGCTTTGAAGCCCACAGGGACCCACGGGCTTTGAACGGCACCATACCAAGTCTTTGGAGGACACCGTGTAAGGCACAGAAAATGTGCCAGTGTGGTTTCTGCCTCCCCAGAACTTCTGGGCTTGGAGAGGGCTTGCTGCCACTCAGCCTGAATGTGTAAACGACAGCCCGGCCCACTCCGACCGCCAGTAACGGAGAAGCATGTCGATATTTGAGCAACGGTTCCCATTGCACCCTCAGACCTGGCTTGGCATTTAGGTGGGAATGGGGCTTGGATTCAAATATCCTCACCTGTCCTAAGAGCAAGGAACACACCCTCGCTGGGAGTCAAAGACTTACAAACATGAGAAACTGAAGAAAACCCTTGTAGGATCCCAAACGCTGACGCAAACCGCACTCAGCCCTGGATGTCACTGCCGCCTGCTGGGCTTTCCCAAGGGTAGCCATCCCGTTCCTCCAGGCACTGGGCTATTCTCCCGAAGCTTCCAGGGAGGCAGGAGCCGTGTGGTTGAAATGTAACCATAGCAACAGTAGAAACAGTCCTTTCTGGGAGACCCGACCGCCTCCTCCCACTTGTGATGCGCAGTTATCTGAAGTTACTCACCTAACAGCAACAGCAAAACCCTGCGGTTAGCACTGAAGGCATCTGACGGCATGACACGCATTTACACCGGCTTCTGTGGGGGGTACCAAAGACACTGCCCATGTCCCGAGCTTGTTCCCGCTGGTCCCCGCGGCAGGCATCATTAATCAATCCCTCCTTGTTTTTCTGACCTTCCACTGCATCCCAGAATCGGAGCATGGGAGTGAGGCCACACCAGCGACTTCCTCGGCTTCCTAGAGCAGAAGGTCGTTTAGGAAGTGCCCTGCAGGCGCATCGGATGAGTGGCAGCGGACGTGGACACTGGGGCTCTGATCAACACAACAACGAAGCCAGGAGCTCGCTGTGAAGGCTGAGCCCTGACCACTGTCCTCAGGTAGTGCCGGAGGGGCTGGCATTCATACGCTCCTTCATGCTCGGCATTCCTGCTGACCCTCATGCCAGCCTCGTCACAGAGGATCGCCTCAGCTTTCATACAAGGGAAGTGGGTTTCAGGGAACTTAAGAAAGTTCTCAAGGTCGTACAGTTGTACGGGGAAACGAGGGTTTGAACCTACATTCCTCTGCCCTAAAGCACATTTCATTTTGCCATCCTGTGGCCTCTTTGTCCAACCTTTAACTCACAGGAAACACTGCTATGAGTCGTTGCCAGGACATGGCAGAGGGGTTTGCAGGAATGGTTTTAATGACAACAGTAATCTGAACACGACTTCCATGCTCCGCATTAAGTAAATGACTAAATAAACACTGCCATAGCTCCGCACTGGAATATTTGCAGCTATTGTAAATGATTAATGATGACTATGTAGAAACATGCAAGTGTTTACCAAATAGCATTAAGAAATCATGTAACCTGATTGCATTTCAGCAGAAATTATGCATATGGATAGACGAGGAAGAGAAAACACAAAGACAACATCTTTTGGTTAATATATGGGAAAATAAGATGTTTTAAAGTTGTGTTAAATACAAAGTTTAAAAACACAACAAAGTATGTGTCCCAGCATGAAGAAAGTCTGGCCAAAGGGAATAGACAGAAATAATCACCATTAAAAACTACGTCCCCACGTAACGATCCCCAGTACCCTCACTCATTAGCAGAAGCTAAGGCTCCACAGCACAGATGTGGAGGACAATGGCAGACAGGGCACGAGGCACTGGGGCAGTGGGGGAGTGGCTAAAGAACACAGCGCCATCAACAGGAGGACTAGGTTGGACCGTGGACCAGGCCGACCAGTGAGCGTCGGTGACAAAGCAACACACCCTCCCGAAACATCCAGAACAGCGGTTTTCGAATGTGCACACGTAACACATCCCATGGGAATGCGCTTCCTTGACTTGAAGGTTGTATCCTTACACCCAGGAAGATGCATCGCTTCACAGAGATGTACAGGATTACACGTGAATCAGAAACTACAACGGGAAATCCTAAATTAGACATTATTTCAAAGGAATATCCTCAAGGCTTGAAGGTTGCATTTTGGCATTTAAAGCAAAATTTAAATACTGACTCAGAGCAAGCAGAAGTGGTGTGAGAATAAGAACTGTACATTGAGGGCTGCACGATTCCGTGGGGTTTGCAGGCCAGGTCTGAAGGCCTCACCCACCCCCTTCTATTTCCTTGATGCGTTCAGCTCTTCTGCTCAGATGTCACAGGGAAGTTGTAGGCAGTGACTCAGACAAAGAATCCCACCTCCTTTCGAGATGCCGCAAGACAAGTGAATTTACGTGTGTGTGTGCGTGCGTGCGTGTGCATGTGTTTGGTGTTGCCAGAACTATGTCGTCCACTTTCCAAACCACCCATCTGCTAACTATCCACTCAAGAGACATTCACTGTACGCTCACGTGCTTTCACGCTGTTCAGAGCCTCGTGCTTAAGACAGACGTGCAGAGTGACTGTTCTTACCTGGGACTTGCCAAGAGCCAAGCACAAGACCAGGTGCACAAAGCTCCAGCAGCCCCAGGAAGGGTCACCCACCAGCATCTCGGAAGACAGATAAGAGAGAGTCCTTCAGGCCCTGAAGGAGCTAGCATGGAAAACAACAGGAAGAGAGGGGCAGGGACAGTGTTCCAGGCAGTGAGTCAGATGTCCAGAGATAGGGAGGTGAGCGGCATGGACAACTGCAGTCAGCTGCAGGGGCTTGTGCGGTACAGGAGGGAGGACAGGCCAGGAAGAGAGGGGCAGGCTGGGAGGCAGCAGGGCTGCCCACAGTCTCAAGTGCCAAGCTGGGAGACACAGTGGCGCAGACTGCTGACTACTGCACTGAAAGCTGCAAGCGAGTTAAGTTTAAGTCATCCCTGAGATCAGGAGGGTCGGGACAGCCTCAGGCTTGTCAGTAGAGAAGAAAAATCTGGGCTGACTGGGGCTGGACAGTGTGCACTGGAAGTCTATCTACTCCAGCAGGACCCTGAACTCCGTGAGAAAGGAGGGTGCTTAGTTGTTCTTTACACACTCATCCCTCTTCTGAGCCCCACTCACGTGAAGCCGCTGAGATGACTGATTAGCTCGCTGCTGTCAGATTTGGAAATGAAGGGAGACTAGCCAGCTCCTCCAGGAGGGAACCGTGGGGAGCAGTGCAGCCCTGCGGCCCCTGGGCTTGCGAGGAACGTCCACCCAATTGTTACAACAGATAATGGAACGAAACCCACACCTTTCACTCAATGACATTCCCGAAAGTTTGTGGGCATTTCCTTTAGATGCGTAAGGGCACAGTTTCTGCACTGCCACTCCACTCTCTTTAAGGTACGGAAATGAAACAAACCGCTCATTTCCTTACAATCTTAAAATGTTGCTATTTAAAGAAATGAACATTTTCACATAAATAAACATTCAGTTTTAAGACTTTTTATATAAAAAAATTGAAATGATGGTGATTTTGAACTCTGAATTGCAAGGGGTTTTCACTTCGATGAAACGAAAGGCAAGAATTAAACAAAAATCAGATTCCTGGGTGTGTTGCCCCATGATAGCGTTTCTCACCTCGGGGAGTCCAGCTCAGCAACTCAGCACCAGAGGGGCCAGCGCCCCTCACAGGAGTGCACTTTGACAAGTAGCAGAAGCCCACAGGCCTTCATCTCACAAGGCCCATCTCACAGAAAGCTGAGACGCAGACATCCCTGTAACCTGCCCAAGGCCCACAGCTGGGCAGTGATGTCCTCAGACACGCTCCTGCCCATTCCGTCTGCAGACCCGTGACACAGCAGGAGGGCTGCTTCCCTGGCATTCAAGCTGCCAGTGGGAAAGACACCTCTAGAATTATGCTGCTCAGCTGGGCTATACGGTATGGTCCCAACACCTAACCTGTGTGGTTCCTAAAACAAACAAGCTTACGTTTCAGCTACGTGGACCATCAGAGAGTTCCCCTAACCACTAACGACTCCATTCTCCTCCGACGCCCACTGCTCCAGGGTGGACCCTGGATCTAGACTGCTCTCTGCCTTGTCTCCCTGGCGACCATCTACTCAGGGTCACATCAAGGTCCAACTCCTCTGTGGAGACGTTGCAGCCGCCCTCGTCCACCTCCACCGTCTCCTTTGGGGCAGACCAGGGTTCAAATCTCTGCTCTGCCACTTAGCTCCGTGACCTTGGGAAGTCACTTGCCTTAGTTTTCTCATCTGCAAAATAGAACTAAAAATACTTTCTCCCTCATGAGGGTGCTGCGAGTGCTGTGTTAGGAGAGAGAGAAGGGCTCCCTGCAAGGCTCGGCTGCGGTGCCAGGCCTACAGTCCATGCCCGTGGGTTGGCTCTTGTTTCTCCCCACACCCGGGACCACTTTCTTTCCACAGTCTAGGCAGTGTCACTTCCTGCACACACAGAGTGTCTAAGAAGTGTTAGTGAAATGACTGACAAGCAGACAATGCAGAAAGGGGATGGGACGTGCCTCCATAGGTCACCTGCCCTCGGCTGCTGGACTGGACCCCTCTGCGAGGGGCAGGGGCCGCAGGATCTGCTTCTCATGCAAGCATGGCCGAGGACACGTCTCCACCCCGGGCTCCCCCTCTGTCCGGGGTCACGCTCCATCCCCAGGGAGTGCTGAGTACCCTGTGCAGCACCACCTCCCCCTGAGCTCTGCCCCAGCAGGCTGGGTGTTTATGAAGCCCACTGCCCAGTGTCTGGGATGCCTGTCAGCCAAGCAGCAATGCCGGCCTCATCTGGGGTTCCCTGCCAGCCCATAGCTACACCGGGGCGACACGGTAAAGGCCCGGCTTCCAGAGGGAGTGAGACTGGCCTCCACTGGGCGTGATCCCCTCAGGGCGGGCAGCCTCCAGCTGCAGCCGGGAGACTGCTGGGAGGCACTGGCAGCCCCGGCCACAGCTGTCTTTGCTGCTCTCCTCCGAATGCCTCAGGTCACCAGGGCCCTCAGCCGGGCAGCACCGCCCTGCTCTGACAGCTGCATCCCCGGAGCTCAGCCTCACAGCCCCTCCTCAGCGACTTTCCCAGCGCAGTTCTCTGGGAGAACAACGCAGACTCCGGGGGAAAAACACACGTGTTTGACAAAGCTGGAGGGTCCCAGCTGCTGGCTTTGTGCTGCTCAGTCTGTGGCACGTGGGACGCTGCACGTGGGGGTCTCGGATGTCTGAAGGGGTCACAATCCCTGTCCCCCTTCCCAAGGCTGGACACGTCCGCTCTTAACACTCTTCTACTGATGTAGAAGCCTTGGATGGACATTT
Source organism: Tupaia tana (assembly GCA_026018925.1). NCBI lineage: Eukaryota > Metazoa > Chordata > Mammalia > Scandentia > Tupaiidae > Tupaia > Tupaia tana. The sequence goes on along the minus strand of JAKSZU010000025.1, from coordinate 29,198,194 downwards.
GCCAGCAGAGCTTTCTGATCTCTTTTTGGGCACAGGATGGAATTGAAGCTGCTTGGTAACTGTTTATTTTTTAGAGAGATTTTTGCTATGGGGCACATGTGTTTGCTGGAGAGATAGAGAGAGGGAAAGCAAGAAATCAACCCCGGGGAGGATGGCCACACCACAATCCATTCTCCTTCAGTCTTCTCTCAGGATTTTGGGTACACACGCACACACGCCCACTGTGAGTTTTAAGCTGCTGGGTCCGGGAGTCAAACTGCAGTTGATACGTGGGAGTCCAGTGATGCAATCATCATGCCATCTGCTGGCCCCCTCGGTAACTATTTGAACAGCACTTTAGAAGACCTTCCAAGGCCTCAGGCAAGTGACAGCTGGGCTCCTCAGATGGACGGGTATTTATAATACTGCGTTTATATACTGCATTTATAAATAAGCGTGTTTTGAAACTGCTCCACTGCCATAAAAGTATCAGGTGGTAAGACTACTGGGGGACCTCAAGGCCTAGCTCTGAGCTGAGGAAAGAACCTCCACCCGCTGTTCACAGCCCCTGCTCCCAGGCCAGGCCTCGCCACGTGCCCTGGTCTGGTCTTGGGTGCAGCCGAGGTTCTGCTCAGCCTCGCCCTGCCGGCGGCCACGGCCACCCCAAGAATCGCTGCTGGGAAGCGTGGCGTCTGTCCTCCTCCCCCAGGGCCATCACAAGCCCTCCTGGCTACACAGCCTGGCGTGGCCCTCTTCAGTCTACCTGGTGAGAGGTGTAGCCGCCCACCCCATGGCCCGTGGACACCAGCTGGCATGGTGGCCACACCTCTGTGCTGCTGTCCAGAGCGGGCCCTGCCCCTGTCACGGGTGGAGGAAGACGCCCGGCCGCCGAGCTGGAAACGACTGAAGCTACGGAGTGCTCTGCCCAGGAGCGGGCGCCATGCTGCCTCAGCGGCCGGGACTCGGGGTCCAGGGGCGCAGTAGGTGCCCATGAGTGACAGCGGCACCTGACTCGGCCTCTGCTAAGCCCCTGTGGACCGTCAGACCTAGTGCTTCTCACGTCCCGTACGCGGAGTGGGGGACAAAGTGCTTGCAGGGCCCCAGGCTGGGCCTGACGCCCTGCGTGGGGAAGACACAGCCCGAGCCCTGGCAGTGCCATCGCTCTTTCCTGCCACTAAGAAGCAGTTTGGCAGTGAAGCACATGGATTCTCGAGCTAGACTGCCTGGGTTCAAGCCCTGCTCCTGCCACTTGGTAAGTCAAGCCTTGGGGGGCGACGGTGCACGGAGCCATGGGGCAGGGTGAGCCAGGTGGGACGGGGCACCGGCCAGTGCGCAGCAGGCACTGCACTTGAGTGGCCTTGCAATGCTAGTCCAAACCGCAAACTCACAGACGCCTCCCTGGCATCGACGGGGCTGCAGGGGGTGCTGAGTCTAATCTCAGGCTTTGCGGGCTGAAATGGAAGGACGACAGGCTGAGGGGACCGGGTGGGCCTGACCGCCGGTGGAGGACAGCCATTTACAGAAGCCGCGGGGGGAGTAGAGGAAGGACATCTAGCCTTCATCACACTGTGCTAAACGCAGCCGGAAGATGTGCCCAAGGTGTCCCTGATCTCTCCAGAGGGCCAGTGACCGAGTTTGGGTGGATGCCCAAGAGTGAGACCCTCATGAGATGCAGGAGCTTCTCTGTGCGAGGGGGCGGCACCTCCATGTTAACTGGCCCAACGAGAAGAACACCCCCTCAGGAAGGCTGGCCTAAGCACAGAGCCTGGGGGTTTGGAAGATGAAGGTCCAGCTACCCCATGGGGAGCCCCACCCTGCTGGCCCCACGCCTGGGGAGACGAGGTCCCTCCCCCAGCAGAGGCCAGCACTGGTCTCCAGACTGAGGGACGTAGGAATGGGAGGTTGCTGGGCACGGCTAGCTCTGCCTTTCTGTCTGGATTTGCCTCGGGGCATCTGCACTGCAGACAGAAAGCATCTTCCGCCTGCAATGACAAATGTCCCGACGTCTCCCTGTTTAACTCTTTCAGGATCCTCATTACCTGGACTCTCCATGGGCCTGGAGGCCCAGCCACCACGGCTCTAAGGCCTGGCTCCCGTAACTCTCTCTCACGGAGTCCCAGCATCGCAGCTGCTTGGAACGCTAGCCTCAAACTGCGCCCCACAGGAAGAGCCTTCCCCGTTCACTCTTCCACACCCAGCGGGTACGCCGCCCTCCCCATGCAGCTCCGGCCCAGTCCTCTGAGTGCCTGTCCTGTGCTCCGTCATTCCTTCTGAAACCTTCTCAAGTGCTACTCGCCACGCTGTATGTAACGGTCTCTCTGCGGGACGGCCCTCCTGGCAGGGTCTGGGTGGTAGGTAGGACTGGTCTCCTCACCTTGGTCTAGCCCAGGGCCTGGCCCACTGCATTACAAGGGTGACTTGGCGGGATCTGTCTGAACTGTCCCTGGGCCACAGAGGAGCAAGCTGGGCCAGTACACACTCCAAAGACGCAGCGTGGTTACACGGGAGACGGCGGATGCCTGGCAAGGCTCGGGAGTGGGGGCACCATGAGTAAGAGAGCGAGGCAAAGCTTAGGGTGCAGCCGGAACCCTGGGGAGGGGCTGCTGCTCCGTGGGTGCATCTCAGAGGAGCAGGGGTTTTGCTTGAAACACTTAATTTAAAAAAAATAAAAAATAAATTTACATCCAGATCCAAAGAAAATATGTCACATGCCAGACAGTGCCTAAGAAGCCTCAGGAGTGTCCGTGTCATGGCACTGTTCGAAACCTCGGGCACGGCGGCCTCAGGCTAGGACAACACACGCTTCTCCCAACTGGCGGCTGGGCTCTGGAGACAGAGCCGTGAGCTCCCGACCACTGGGGAGGGCGCCAGCACCTGCAGAGCCGGGGACATAGCTAGCTTTGAATAACTGATTCCGAGTCACACGAGTGCACAGAGGACGCTCTGCCTCGGCACATTCTTGGTTTGATGCTATGTTAGTTGAACCACAACTTGTGCTGAACACACACACACTCACGCACACACACATGCACATGTGCGGACACACACACACACACACAGGTGCACACACATGCACACAGACACGCACACACACACACTCAGCCCCGTGGTGCAGAGCTCCCTCACTGTGCCTGCCACCTCATTGGACTCTGGTGCAGGGTGCACGTAGGCCTGAAGGACTTCCACACCCACCAGGAAGCGCCCCACCCCATCAGGCTTACCCTGAGGTAGTTGAGGGTGAAGTTGGTCAGCCCCATCCTGGTGATGTTTTTGGACAGCTGATCCAGGACCTGAGGATCTTGTGCCTAACAGGAAAAAAAAAATCACATGTTTATCCCTCCAAATGGTCCCAAGGAAAATCTTAGTCTGTGCTACAATTGCTAAAGATGCAACCCTGACATTGTCGATTTTTCTTGGAGGGGCAGGTTGCTGAAGAAAATGTAATTTACATTTTGAAGACGTGCATGTAACAGTCAAGGACATTTCCAGATCATTTGGGCAGGACTGGAAAACCAAGCTGCTCAGATGCGCAGTGTCCCGGGGACGGGCGGGGTCTCTGCTTTGGCCCGTGTTTCTCTCTGCCAGGAACCACAGGTCCAGGCCTCACCACAGAGCCGGGCGTCAGGGCCAGCCTCCACTTCCTGCTGTGATCATGGTGTGTTTTTACAGCTTGGGACTGCGTCTGACAACCGCGAACACACACACGTGCGTGCACCTGTCTCTGGCTTGTTCGTAATTCTAACTCTTCTCCCCATTAGGCTGAGACTAGAAATGGTTGTCCAGAACTGTCCCACAGCAGGGCTGTCGAGGTAAGTATCACAATGTCCACAATGACAGCCGCACTCCGTGTGCCGTGGCCACGCAGAATCTCCTGTAGCCAGAAGTCATGGAAATTCTCCACTTGGAGTGAGTCTCCAGGCCGAGGCTCTTCCTCTTTGCCTCTCCTCCCCTAACTGGTGTGAGCAGCAGGTGCTCCGTGGAGGGGTGTGGGGACCATCCTTCTGTCTCTGCGCCTGCACCCCTGAGACGGCAGGGGCCTCTGGGTCACACTAATGCAACTTTATTCTTCCCTGCGCTTGCTTTCTCACGGAGAGTGCCAGCGGGTTCTGCAGACTCAAATACATAACCCGGCATCGCAGGAAACAGATGATGCCAGTTTTACAACATTTCGTAAGGGGTTTTGTGGCCCTCGAGCCTGTGTTTACTGAACTCCTCTCGTGTGTAGGAAGGGTCAGCTCTACAGGGCTGGAATCGTGGCAACCTCAAGGGGTTGTTCTGGAAGATGAGGTAATGAGACACGGGCAGGAAGGTGTGGAGACAGACTCTCCCCCTGAGAGCTGATTGCCAAGACCCGCAGAGAACCCTGCGGGAGGGACCACGCTCAGCGCCTCACAGTCACCAACTCCGCTTCTCAAACCTGTCCCCGGGGCATGCCTTACACCAGGGCCTGGACGCAGAGATGTCATTGCATTTGCCCATGGACACACAGCAGGGATATGACCCAATGTGGTCTCGTCCAAGGCCTAGCTCCCGCCACTATCTCCAGTTTATTTTGAAAATAGCAAGAGTAGGTGCCACAGATTTCTCTAAGGAGAGTGCAAGATGTGAACTCTGTTTTGAAAATTAAGGACTTGGATTATGGATGGTCAGAAATAATGAAGGAAAACAGAGTTGCCGTAGTGGAACCCAAGATCAAAGGGACATTCAGAGATTGTGCTGACTGCCCCAGGCGAGGACCCGGGACCGACGCCTGCAGAGACAGCCTGGGCTCTGGGCACGGGGGGACAGGGAGCTGTCAGCCTGAGCTTCAGAACCAGAGCCCGCTGGTCAAAACGTTGTTTTTGTTTGTTTGTTTTTCTTTTGCCATTTTCCAGCTGAAAATCATTGGGGGAATTTACTGAACTTTTCTGAGTCTCAGTTTCCTCACTTCTAAAATAGGAGTAATAATGACTCAGCTCTCTGTGTCACTGGGTTGAGACTGAGGGGATTAAATTCAGAATGTACACAAACTGCCCAAGACACGTCCAGCACACTACACACTCAGCCGGCAGCTACTGCTGCTTTCTCCCTGTTTGATTGTTCAGGGTCTTAAAAGTCAAGGTCTTGGAGGAAGTCATGCATCATGTGTTAGAGGAGGGACTTATATAAATCGTGCTTTCTGACTCATTCCTGCGCTGACCAGTTCCCATGTACTTCCAAAGATACTTCCGGGCAGTATGGAGTCTCCCCTCACACCTGTAGTCTCCATGCGTTTGAAGAGGCCATACGTTCTGACCAAAGGAGCCAAGAGGGCCCCAACTCTTCACGTTGGCTCAAGCGCTGTCACGTGGGGGCACCGGCTGGGCTGACACAGTGAGGACTGTGCCACGGAGCGTCAGATGGTTGTCGTCAAACCAGAAATGTTTTCCCGCATCTTGCCCCACTACATTCCCGTTATGCACAAATGGCTTATGAGCCCACGTGGAGCGGTCCGCGATAACGACTGCGCAGAGCTTAGGAGAGTGCCAATTGTTTACTGCAGTAAGCTTAGTGTGGAGCTCAAATAATAAACTATCAAAACAGTCTCTCAATATGCCACGCCCAGACACAAGGGAGGGGCGAGGGCCTGGGTCACAAGGCCGAGAGAGAAATGTGTCTAGGGTTAGTCGTCTACAGTGGGATGGCTGCTGGGCTCTCTCAGCGAGAGAACTACTCCCTGAGGGAGGCGGAGCACGGGCGGGAAGAGCGCGCGGGGCGGGACTTACGTGCACGGCTAGGATGCTCCTCGGGACCAACTCCCTGTACTGTCTGATGGTGAAGTGCCAGGTTTTTATCCTCATGAGGTCATCGAAGGCGAACTCCAGGATCAGCCTGCCTTCTGTACACACCTGGAGACAGAAGACACTCGTTCGTTTCCACTTGGTGGAAGCCACTCATCACCTGCTCAGCAGGGTCTCTGTACTGTCCTTGGGCCATGCTGGCCCCTATCAGAGACGTGACAAGGGTTAATCCATGGCACTGGGGACAAGTGTCAGTGCTAAGATTGATCCTGCAGAAGTGAAGCCACCTGCTGGCCTTGGTAGGAGAAGCCCGCCGGTTACTGCCCAAATCTAGGAGCCTCTCCATCTGCGACTGTGGGGACTGAGCCATCCTCAGGGATTCTGGCTCAGAAACTCCCAGCAAACAGGGCCTGCCACCCACGGCGCCCTCCCAGCTTCCTGTTCCTGCTTCTAGCTTGGGAGCTTGCGTTCTAATCTTGATGTCCTCTGGGAGCAAGTACCCAGCAAAATCATGTACGCATACGTGTGGGATATTACGAGGTTACTCAACTACAGGAAGCTTTCATTTCCAAAGAAAAACTTTAACGGCCCATGCTTAACCAAGGCAGTGGGTATCAGCTTCCCACAGACATGGAAAATACAGGCAAGTTTAGAGACTCTTACTGGTGTCATCACACCACAATGACGTAGTATGCTTGCACAAGGCCAGTCTTGGGGGATGGGGCTTTTTATCTTTTAAGAAAAACATATATAATTAATGAAACATAATAGAGTTTCAGAGGCTCTCTTCCTTGATGGACTGTTCGGCAACGGGGCAGCATTTTTATCTCCTTTTGATATTCGTATCATTTTTAGCACGCAGCTCCTACCTAATTTACTGTTCTTTTCACCATTAATGACCCAGAAATGGGAAGAAAGGCTAGGCAATCACACCCCGAGCCATGTCAGCTGCAGAACAGGGGTGGTGGCGGAGCAGTCCAGTCCGAGCAGCAGCGGCCGTAACGGCTCCCCTCTGCCTTAGGGAAGGGTGCAGGGATTGGGGCCCTGGCACCAGGCGGGGCTAAACCTGAGAAAATCAATATAATCCCTAAATTCCAGTGTCCTCACCTGCAAAACAAGGACAATGATGTTTTTACGTAGAATTGTTGAGGAAAAAAACATGAATAAAATTACGTGTGTAGACTCTAATACAAGTGGGTCCTCAGAAAGCTCCTAGAAAGCTGTAATGCAGAATCTGTGTGTGAATTTCAAATGTTTTTGTAGCCTAATGGACGCTCACTTTAACCCCATTTTTCACAAACGTTTTGAAGTTCCCTTGTACTGTCCCCGGCAATAAAAAGAACCCAGAACCCAGACAAGTGTTTCCATGATGTGTGAGAGCCAAAGGGTGGTAGCGTATCTCAGGCAGAGGCCGGGAGGGCTTGGCCTCCACCCACACTTGGAGGTCTCAGTTTATTTCTGGATTCTACCAGAGCAACTTTGACTTTATCTTTCTTAGTATACTGGGCTTCTTCTTTTTTACAATTATTCATTTAACTTAATTTATCTATTATTATTATTCAATTTAACCAGAGAAAGAGAGAAAAAGCAAGTTGCCAGATCTGAGACTTGAACTGTGGTCAGCCATGTGGGAGTCCAGCATCTTAACCACCACGCCACCTGCTGGCCCCAATTTATTGGGATTTTGATCACGCTTTTATGGTGAAAGATTTCGTACGTGAAAAACAAACACACAACACTCTGGAAACTTTTACTTTCATTTTTATGTTTTTAATCTCCAGAGCACTTTCAGCTCGCCAGAAAGACAAAGAGCAGGGGAGGGGTCACTCCAACGGGGCGTGGTCACACCGCGGTCCCTCCCCCACCTCTGCACCCTGTCAGCAGTTGGGGCCTGCACGCACCTGGGCTTGTGCTTCTCAAGGGCTGGGGCTCGACCAGCAGCGGGCCAGTAGGCTACAGACGTCTCACTCTGGGAACTTTAAAACATTTTTATAAATAAATAACTGTGCAAAGAAATTAATCGCAGTGTATGGGGTATCAGTACTTCTAGAACTATAGTTCATGAAGACGGTTAACATTTTATGTCCAGTGTTTATGAAACATTAGTCGTCACTTTCCTCTTTGGGAAGCTAATACACGAACGACCAGTGACTGGGTCCGGGCGCGGACCTCACTCTGAGTGGTGCCCCCCTTAGACAAGCCACGCGCCAGAGGAGAATTGTCACAAGGGCCAGTGAGAGCCCTCCCCACGAAGCCATGACATCTCCTGCCTTCGAGCCATCAGAGGTCTCAGAAACACTAAGAAAATTATTGATAATCTGGCTGAGGACCTCTGCCTCCAATCCAGTTAGCAGGACCTGTGGGTAATTTCAGGCCTTTGGGCCTCTTGTTCCACAACTCCTCAGTGAAGTCACCTTCAGAGCCTCCTTCCTGGCATCCTGGCCACGAGAGCTGAGTGCGTGAGAATGGGAAGATGTCCACTTCCCACCTGCTCCCTTGGGTCATCCTTGGCGTTGGAACTAATTTATCAAAGTTTTCAGAGGGGTTTACGTGGAGACGGAGCCACACAGCTCCCCCGGGGTGTTGGTGTGACAGAAACTACCCACAGTGACAGTTTACAACAGAGCGACGCAGAAGCAAGGCTGAAATTAGCAAGCATCTGACCACACAGGACAGATATCTGGGTGCCATAATCCTCTCTCTCTCTCTCTCTCTCTCTCTCTCTCTCTCTCTCTCTCTCTTTCTCTCTTTCTTTTTCTTTCTCTTTTTTTTCCTTTTTCTTTTTCTCGTCCTTTCTTCCTTTTTCTTTTCTTTCTCTCTTTTTTTTTTGATAGGGGATTATTGGATATTTAAACAAATATTAGCCAGTTAAATGTCAGGCTTTTTTATTATCTAATCTATTTGTTCTGTGTTTATCAGCAACAAGTCCAGAGCAGGGGGAGGTTCTGGCCCACTCCTGCTGGGTGGAATTCTGTAATGGGAGGCAGTATGCAGTCCTTCCAGTGAATCCACAACTGGAGCATCTGCAAGGTCCAGTTTAATTGTGCTCTTGCTTCTGTGTGACACAGTGAGCCAGCTGGGCACCTTCCTTGCAAATTGTCACAGACCTACAAAACAGAAAACTGGGACAGGCCTTGGGCTCCTCCTTTTTCAGTCAAAACCAGAGTCATTTTTATCCAAGGCTCGTCATGTATAAGATGGGAATTCTTAGACTCGAGTCTGAATTTACCATGTTGGGTGTTTTTTCTTTAAGGAAAAATAAGTGACTCCCTTGGCTGAAAGGATGGGGAGAACGTGGCCCTTGCCGGCCTTCCCGAGCGACTGCACCTACAGCTTTACCCGGGGGCCGGGTACCCCAGGTGCCCTCTGTCCCATCACAGAAGCTAAAGGAATCTGAAGGCTTTGCAATTTGTTTTATATGAAACCATCAGCAAATGGAATAGAGGCACATAAAACATGCGTATGTTTTGTTTGGAAATGGCGGAAAATGGGCATGGCCTATAAAGGGGAATTAATGTCTTCTCTCTTCAGAAAAATTCTACGCCTTTCTCTTAATCAATACGATTAATGTAGCTTTTATCTAAAGCTGGCCTTTTTTTTTTCTTCTTAAAGCTGCCTTTCACTTGGAATCCAAAATCAAAAGGGTCCCCAATTAAGAACGCGTTTTCTGTTGTGCTGAATCCATGTCTCCGTGCTGCGAGTGCTGCCATTTTGTTTCTGTGGCAACCCAAATCAGCTGATTAGTTGGCATGGCAACAGGAAAGATGTAATCCCAGCAGACACACTCTAATCAGTGCCCCCAGCACAGATGGTCTCCAGAGGATCAACAGGAAGGCTGGCAGGCAGCAGGTCACGTGCTCGCCGAGGCTGGGCCAGAACGGGACGAAGAGGAGCATTTCTCAGACTACCAGGAGCTTCTTAACCCTTTTCTTTCTTTGACTGTAAAGCAACATTGACCACACGTGTACCACAAGGTTCCTGCATGGCTTCTATGAAATCGGGGCTTCGTAGGGACTATTTTTCATCGTCTCAGGGCTTAGAACAGCAGGCCTGGAACAGAGCTTTCAGATTTGCAGCTACGTAGAGCTGGCATTTCACTGAAGAGAAATACAGAGAAACACACGTGTGTGCATTAGAGCAGCGTGACCGTGGGCACGTAGTCGGTTAGGGTCACAGAGGAGGAGACTCGCACAGCGTGGCTCGCAGATGACGATAAGGGCTGGGCTACTGCCAAGCGCTAAGCGAGTGTCCACAGGAGAACCGGGCGGTGCCCTTCCACGGTGCCTTCTACGGTAGTGAGCAATGTCTTTTGAGTAATCGAGAACAGAACAGACACAGCACGCGTTTGCAGAGTGACCGAGGTAGGGCCATGTTGTTGCTCCAGTTTGTAAAACCTAAAGATGCCCAGCACGTGCCCTAGAGGGGCCTCCTCTCAGCGTCTGCCCGCGTCTGCTTCTCAAATGGAAATGTAACTCAAGGGTCTTGGCTTACGGAACGCTTGAAGCTTTTCTCAATATTAAACCTTGATTTGATTCAAAGACTGAAAACAGAAAACTTTGTAATGTGAGTTTTAAAATTCTAATTATGTATTTATCCAAAATCCGTAATGTCCCTGGTATCAGGAAATTGCAAAACACTTACTAGGCTCCTGAGGACTGTGTAATATCACCACTGATAGGGCCATGGCTGCGTTTTGACAGCAGTTGACCAGGTTTTCATAACGGCAACCTGGAACCATGGGGTCACATGCTACACCGGGGACAAGAGCATCGGTGCTGTCCACACGGATCGGGCCGGGGGAGCCGTGTGCTGACAGCAGGCCCCCTTTAAACGGGCACAGGCTCCCGAAGGCCTTTACTTTGTGGTGTCAGGCATTTGCCACTGTTTTGTATCAAATAGCATAGTGTTTACATAAACATGAGTAATTTTTAATTAATATGAGAACAAATGAAAATGGAAAGGCTCTTTAGGTAGTATAGAAGTCATCAAGGAGCAAAAAAGGAAAAAGAAAAAAATGAGTCCTTCCAAATTTGCTGAAAATAAAAGTGTGTAATTAGCATCTGGACGAAATCCACAGAGCTAGGCTACATTTCCCAGAATGAGGGGTGTTTCTCATCATGATATGGAAATGCGCGTTACCAGAGTGGCAAGTGCACCCTGTGGAGTGGTGTAAGATCCGGAAACTGATGCCCTGGGTCAGGGGAGCTGTGTTCAGGAGAGCCTTGGGTCTGCGTGGCATGCCTCAACTCAACCACAGGAGAAAGGAGCATTCCAGGGTAAAAAAGATGTAACAGAGGACAACCTTTGTTTCCTAATTTGAGAGGAAGTAGCACTCCATCAGTTCATTGGAAGAATGGGAGTCTTTCTGATCTGACATGAGCCCTGACGGCTTGGCACGTACTCTCAGAGCAACGGTGCTCGTTCATGAGCAAGTCTTGGCCTGAGAACGGGAGAGATTGAGTCCGTGTATAAAGGGCTACTGGGAAATGCGCTTTTATTTTCAAGGCTACAGGCTTCCCAGGCAGCTCCTTAATGACGGCAAAGCTTTGTTTAATTGCCACGGCTTTTCCCCCTTAATGCACAAAGAGTTGGCATACTTCTCCTGAATTACCTAAAAGCAACATTAAGCCTAGAGAAAAAACATGTAAACAAAGCAGCAGAGAAAGTCTTTCTTTGCAGCAGACTTCGTAACACTGGAAAGGAAAGGACTGTGTATCAGCATGATCTACAAGAGTAAGTAAATGCCCCACCTGTGCAGAGGAAGCGAGACACGGGCGGACTGAGCCGTCTCCTAGGTGGCCATCCCTCCCCATGTAGTAAAACCCTCTTCCTAGCAGTCTGAATTCAATATGAAGCATTTTGCCTTTGAACGACAACCTCGTTCTCTGCCCAACCATTGAGACAGGAGAAAAGAGAGAAATCCTGCTCTTCCCACATTTAAACTCTCTACTGACAAAACCAAGATATCGTGGAAGTGATGTCGTTTTTGGTAACCCCTTCCTTTGTCATTGTATTTGTACATCCATCTGAGCACTTCACAGCTTACACTGCACCAATAAGATCAATGAACAAATAGGAAACATTTCTTTCTATTCTTGCAGCAAAACAAACCTATGTTCAGTTTTGTAATTTGGGCTTTTGGAATTAACCATGATAATTGAGCTTCTCTTAACTACAAAGAGCGCTGTCACTCGGGTTTTGGACTAGAATAGATTGCTGCTATCATTAATATCACAAGTTAGTTTCAGAGTGAGTCTTAGCCATAATGCAATGAGCTAGTACTCAATAAAATAAAATTGTTTGCCAGATTCTGTGACTAAATACTACTTCGTACTGGTTTTGACTTGGGAGAGGACATAAAGGACCATCTGCAGGGTTACAGAAGGTGTCCACCCGTAGAGAATTTTCCGCACGTCAACCCTCAGTGCAGAAAGGACCATAGGTGTAAAGTGCATACAAAACGGAACTACATCTATTATTTTTTTCATTTCACATCCTTTCCAGGCCTTGAATTCAGTCTTAAATATTGCGTTGTCTGATCCTAACAGCTGTTCTCTCTTCTGCTTTTCTCATTCGCTCTTTTACAACCAACTTATGGCCCCACTGTGTCACTGCCGAGCTGCCTGGTGGATGCACTGACCCACCACGAAGTAGCAACAATGGGAAAACAACCTTTAAACTCTGAGTTTCATCACCTTCACTTATATCTTTATGTTCCTTAAGGATGATGACCAGTTGGGATGTAATTAGTGGATTTTTTTCCTGTTTGTTGGAATTCAGATTTAGCTTTAAGGATGATTTCCTTTTAGCACAGAGCCGAACACCACCAGAGTACCTAGGAGAATGTTTGCAGCGACAGAGGACCTTCCACGCAAGAACAGAAAGTTCTACCGAGCAGCTAAACGGGCCACCGGGCCTCTGCTGCTAGCTCTGCGCCCTCACGTCCCACCCCGCTGCTCAGTCTCGGGGCTGGTGGCACCGTGCTCACCGAGAGCCTAGCTGCGCCCCAAACAAGAGATTCACAACAGGGCTGAGAGACAAGAAATCAGTCCAAAGCTCCAGAAGAAAATGGCCACGACGACCCTTTAATTCAGTCAGAGAAGGAAAGGCCAGCATGCTACTGCGCCCGCATACCTTGGTGAACATGGGCTTCCCGTGCTGAGTGACCATGGCGCACTGGTCACAGTCCACGGTGATGGAGGAGTTGTGGTAGGACTCCTTCGAGTGTTTGAGGATGTAATACAGGTCGGTCACTCCACCTTCGAACACGGTGCTGAAGTAGCGGGGGATGAGGGTCCTGCCGATGGCTGAGAAGGACACAGAAACGAACGATCAGCATTGCAGCCCACAACCCCCACCACAGCTACAAGCCACCTGGAGAAGCCGCACCAGCAGGCCAGTCTCTCTTCATACCAGCCACGAGCCTTCTGGGTCGCAGCTAAGAAACGATTGTTCCCAGCCAGTCAGGAAAACATGGGACAGTTACCTCCAAAATTGTACACCGAGAGTCAATAAAACACGAGTTAAGACTTCAAGAATAATGGGTCACAAAGCATTGGCTACTTTGGGTCCTGTATGCACTTTTTAAGTGAGCATGTTTTTAGAAAAATAAGACGTGTGCGATCTCCCTGGACTTCTCGCTGCATTGTTTGTAGGCCAGCTATGCAGGCATGTCTTACTTTGTTGTTAGTGACACTGGTCTTCATAATGCCATGTCCTGTCATTTTAAAAGTAATTTGATGATCTCTGGGCATATCTTCAAAACAACTTCATGAGAGTACAGGACTGAGGCCCCAAAAGTTATTATTTTTTTAAAAAGTTATTATTTTTTATGAATATTTCAAAGCCACATGACTTATAAGTCGATACTTGGGATCTCTAACTCCCTACACGCAAACACCAAAATACCTCCCCTTCAAACACGATGTCTCCAGTTGCATTAAAACATGGAAATCTTTAAAAAGTGGTCCTTGTCTCCAGGTACGAAGAGATCACAACTACGTAAGTGGTGGTTATTCTATCTGCTTTTGGGATTGGATAAGGTAGCTCTAGAATGAAAGGCCCATTTTAGGAGACATTGATCCTTTCCACTTGGCCTAAATCGGTCTCTTTCATTTTGTGTCTGGCTCTGCCCTGTTCTGGTTGGAGCAGTTGTGTAAGTAGCTGGGCTTTTCTGACACAGGACGCTTAGAAATGCATCGGCAGTGGTCTGAAACCCTCTCACACTGGAAGCCCTACTCGGAGTACGAGGATGTGGCCATGTGCCCATGCCAAGGCAGCCTAAAGCACTCGAGCAACCGAGGTTTTTAATAAACCACTGAGAGTCACTGCGTGATGACCCCGAAAGACAAAAATGATGTTTAAGATAAATAAACCACCAAAGAGAGCTTTAACAAGGAAATATCACCCAATTATCACTTGCATGTTTTAAAATGTTTAATTTCAATTCAAAAGAACTGGTGTTAATCCCTTCTCTATGGATCTAGATCTTTTTGTATATAGACTTGCAAAAAAATAAATATAAAGAGAAATACTTTGCAGACAGATTTCTGCAATGATCTTTAAACAATCCCAATATGGATGACCAGTCCTTGAATAATTTATATAGTTGTCATTGCTTCATATTTGGTGCAGGTAAAATCAATCATTAAGTGTGTGTAAAATATTCCAGCCTCTTCAGCAATTCCATCCTAAAGAACCCTGATGCTTACGTTTTCTAAATACTGCCTAATCCCCAAAATCGCATGTTCATTCACTGAATACAAAATTTGGATGAGGGTAATGTGAGTCCACCATGTCCTTAAATATAGTTATTGCTAATATTCTAAAAAAAAATTCTGTAATGCTAAAAATCTTATTGTACTTTGCTGAACAGATCAAATTAATTGACTGCATTTCAAATATTCTAACAAAGTTAATTACCAGAAATCAATTCAAGTAACTTGACAATTTGGGATCTGTCCCGTTGAGAATAATACAAACCATAAGCATGTAGGTGTAGGGTGAGAGTATTTTACTGTATACCTAAGGGTTAGGATGAGGGTGAGGGTGAGGGTGAGGGTGAGGGTGAGGGTGAGGGTGAGGGTTAGGGTGAGGGTGAGGGTATTTTACTGTAGTACCTAAGGGTTAGGGTTAGGGTTAGGGTTAGGGTTAGGGTGAGAGTATTTTACTGTAGTACCTAAGGAATTGCCACATTAAAAAGGTCACAGCAAATAGCCAGGTCTGACTCCGTCCTAGCATAGCTTCTTTGTCGTGAATGCTAGACAACTTAATCCTTTACAGCACTGTTTGCTATTGATTATCACCATTTTCATTCATGGTATAAGAAAAGTTGAGTGGAAAGTTTGAGATTTCTTAACTGTAAATCTAAACTTTTAATTTTCCCCCAACTCCAGAAAATGTGCAAACCATATAGTGAGTACACTTAGGAGGAAATGCAGCTTTGCTTCCTTGAGCATTTTCTAACATTCCAGGGATGACTGGGGACACAGCTCTGTTTTCAGCCCATTTTCTTCATGGCACTGCGCGATTCCCCGCAGTCCTCACCAGACCATGGTCACAAAAACCGTTATTCACAGTGGTGGCCTGCTGTCCTGGTGCCCAGCGAACCATGATGGTGAGAGTCACGCCTTGTGGATGGAGTCTCCTTAAGTCTGGACGGGGCCCCATGGTATGATTTAATGGGGAGAATGTGGTACAAGCCACCTCGTGTCTGCTTGCGACTATACCTTAAGACGACCCGGAAGCTTCCACCTTGTGCTTGGGAAAGTCAGTGGCTATGAATGAAGGCCATGCTACTCTGACTGCCGTACTGTGAGGGCCAGTCTAGCCACGTGGAGGGCCGCAAGGAGGAGAACCAAGATTTCCAGCAGCAGCCAGCACTGATTTGCATGAGATCTGGGAAGTGAATTCTTGAGTCCCAGTTGGCTGTCTCAAGCTGGCGTCATTGGAGCAGACGTGAGCCATCCCCAAAATACATGGAGAAGGAACAAGCTGCCCCCAGCATGCTTTGCCCAAATTGCAGAATTACGAATAAATAATAGAAATGTTTGCATTTTAAACTCACAAGTTTTGGGGTGTTTTTAAAATGTAGCCATGGGTAATTGTAGCACCCTTTCAACCTCCCATGTCACACAGTAGGCAAAGTAGAACCCTTTCTTGAAAGAAAGAGGGCAATTTTGCCCCTGCAGCTTGCATATTATGGAACGTGGAAGAAAACATTCAAAGGGAAAGCAAAGAAGGAAGACAGAGTCTTTCCGTAAACTATTTTTTGTTATACCAGAGGGGACATGAGCATACGTGAGAGAGAAAACACCCAGCGAGGCCTGTCCGTCTGTCCACCCCATCAGCACCTTGGGTATGCATGCACATGCCTGGCATGGTTTTCAGGCTGGCTGTCTGGGGTTCAAACCTTGGCCGGCCACGTGGGATGCAGCTTTCTCTGCGCTGCAGTTAGCCGCTGTGCTGCAGGGGCAGTCCTGGATTTGGGAGTTTTACCCATATCTTCTGAATTCTAAATTCAATGTACAATTTTATTATTTTTGAAGCACTAAGAAAATGAACATGTCCCTTTAATGTGGTAAGTCATGCAGCCATACTGGGAGGTCAAGTATGAATGGCTTCACATCAGTGAGCATTTCAGATCTAGATGCGGTAGTCGCCTAACTCATCAACCACAATTCTGAATCTAGGTTTATAGTGATACATACATAGGCTAAGTTTATACTTCACATTTATATTTTAATCCCTGGAATAACAATAATCTAAACTCTGAGATACCTAAATATACACTGTGCTCTCAGAAGATGGACTATATATCTTTCAAAATATTCCTAGAGCAGATTAAGATGGTGGCAAATTATAAACAGATTCCATTGTCTAATACATTTAGATACAAGCTCCAAAAGTTAGGAAGTCTATACAGCTGGATAGCACAGGAAGATCTTTCCGGTGACGTTAGGTGAGTTGATTATACTGTATATTATTTACCTGTATATTCATGAAAGAGAAAATAAAATCACAGGTTATAGCACTCAGGAGTTGGAACGTGGATAAGGAATGTTTAAATAACACCTTCCCTTGTATGTAGATAATTAGTCCAGAAATTGCTAAGAATTTATTCATGGCTCATTTGCTTATTGAGCTCTGCTGCATTTTAGGCAGTTTTCCATTTCTGCTCTGCTTGCTCCCGCCCAGCCCCACCCCCAGAAGCCCTGGCTGTGGAACCCGGGAGGTGCTATGGAGTGAGATCCAGCTGCCATCTTCCACGTGGGTATCACTGCACATACTGTGATAGCTGTGAGATCCTTGTCTAATTCGGTGGTTTCCCCATTCAGAAACCAAATGGTACAGGTTGAAAACTTGAGAAGGTGTAAACTATTGTGCACCCTCTCCACTGAGGAAAGTCTACCTTTTAGAGCACTTTGTCTTTATTAGTAATTATGGAATGCTTTCCTTAAACTCTTTAAGGATGTTTATAGGTGATTCACATGAGAGATATAATGTGTCGGAAATAATCACAATGGGAAAATGTTCAAACTGGTCATGAAAGGTCAAAATTAAAATAATAAAAAAGATAAAAACAGAAACTTAGTAAGGTTGTGGTGAAGCAGGTATATTTAAATACTTTAAAAAAATCAGTGTAGCAGGACCAGGGGATGGTGTAATGGTTATGTTGCTGGACTCCCACAGAGTTGACCATGGTTCAAGTCCCAGACCTGGTGACATAAAACTCATGCTGGGCATGTGTGTGTGTGTGTGCCCAAAATCCTGAGAGGAGAATGGAGAAGGGATTGCCGTGTGGCCATCCCCCTTGGGGGGTGATTTCTCACTTTCTGTCTCTCTGGTGAGTGCACGTGCCCTATAGAAAAATCTCTCTTAAGAAAAAAAATCAATGTAGCAACTATTTCTTATTTTGAGACTCCCTAATTCTCTGAAAGTCTATTAGGTGCTACTGTAAGTTTTAGAAAAATCTTGGCCAAATTGCAATCTTATTTTCAGCTCTTAAGTGCTCTGGAGTGCTTAAAATGCTTTGAGAAACTATTGTCTAATGTCATGATTTTGATTTAGGGTCTTTATTATTTTAAATTCCTTTAATTTCTATCTCAGTGATATTTTACTTCAGAAAAAAAAGAGAAGAGGTTGAGAACCTCATTAAAATGTGAGGTAAGGGAACCAGCAGTTGCCGTAATGGCTATGTCGCTGGACTCCCATGTAGTCGACCGCGGTTCCCGTCCCAGAACCGGTGGCTTAAAATTCACGCTGGGCACGTGTGCGTGTGTGCCCAAGATCCTGAGAGGAGAATGGAGGAGAAGGGATTGCGGCGTGACCATCCCCCCGGGGGGTGATTTCTCGCTTTCTGTCTCTATGTCTCTCTCTGTCTGTCTGGTGAGCGCACGCACACTGTAGTGAAAACCTCTCCAAAAAAAAAAAAAAAAAATGTGAGGTAAGAGGAAGATTTTTAATGAGCAATATATTTGTACTGCTCAATGTTTGACTGTTCCATGGCTAATGATTTTCCAACTCTGGAAGGGGAGAAGCACAGAACCACACATTTGTGTTTTAATTAGGCAAATCTATAGTAATATAATTGATTGCTATGCTAATTTTTTTTCCAGATACGATGATAGATTAATTTGTTGTCTGGGGCTGGCCCAGCAGCGTAACACTTAGAGGCTGTGGTTAAGGCTGGATTCTACGTGGCTGATAGTGGTTTGAAGCCCGGCCTTGGTGGCTTGAAAAACACAGGGCACAAGTGCCGGTGCACCCCAAATCCTGATGGGATGGGAAATGGAGGAGAGAGGGCTGGGGTGACCACGCCCCGGGGGGTGTTGTTTTCTCTCTCTCTCTGGCAATTTAATTAAAAAAATAAAAAGAAAAAAGTGGTTGTCTAAATCTGGGTAGTTTTATATAGTTCTGCTAAAGCTATACTAACTCAGAAATTCAAATGGAAATTCTACTGAGGTACATAATAAACACAGAGACTGATTAAACTTTACACTTAACAGTATTCAGAAATCAACGAATGTATTATGCCAACAGGTAAATGAAGAAGCTGCTAGTAATAAAATAAACAATACCGATGATTTCATTTACGGTAAACAGTCACTATAAAGAACCAAAATATCCCAGACTTTGATGATGGCGATATTGGTTCCGGGCAGATTTCATAGTTTTTGATGAAAGGAAAAAGCATCAAAACACCTTTATTTGTATAAACTGACATCATTTTCACTCAGATGTGTTTTTTGCTTATTTTCTCAGCCAAAGCAATTTGACCTAAATATCTTGTCTGATTACATAAATTTACCTTGTGCGCTCATAGAACGGCCTAAATCTCTCAAAGACTCATTCACCTGTGTTACCGAGGGCCTCCTAGGGCCAGCCCTTGTTCCAGGGCTGGAGATAGATGGCCGACGACGGGCAGATACACTTGGTGGGAGGGGAGACAGGCTGGTCTAGACTGGCTGGCTGAGAAGCTTCCAGTGGGGGATGATGATGGAGCGGAATCCTATCCTACGGGTCGTGGAGAACTGGGACGGGAGAGCGCCAGGCGGAGGGCCAGCGAGGGCCAGAGCCCTGGGAAAGAAAGGCGCTCAGCCCCAGTGAGCTGGGTGTGTAAGTCAAGGAGGGAGGCAGTGTGGCTGGAGACGGTGGAGGAGAGGGCGGACGATGAGGCCAAAGAGCCAGTGCCCGATTATGTGAGCTTTCCATGTCGTGGCAAAGGGCTTGCATTTTATTCTCCGAGCAATGACGTGGCACGGGGAGTTTCTGGCCAGTGATGTGATGTGATGTGATGGACCTGTTCTTTTGAGATATATTATCCACCTACCAACATAGCTCCAAAATGCTGCAAAATGTTTAATTCTCCAATAAACCTCATGAGCATTCCCCTCCCACTCTCTCTTTACCATATTTTCGGCCATATGACCACCCCTTGAACCACAGCACCTTGTGCTGCGGACAGGTGGTGGGAAGCAGTGAGGACCACGCGAGCCCCTGTCCGCCTCACACAAAGCTTCTGGGCCAGCAAGTCTTCAGTCTTTTAACTCGCTAACTAAGGCCCAGTGAGTCGTGAGCCTTGTTTCCATGTCCATATCCACAGTTTACTCACTTCCACACACCAGGACGAGAGGCGTGCAGTGCACGAGTGACTTTGCAGATCTGAGCTGTAGGAGTGACGTGTGAACTTGACACTGTCCATCCCAGTTACTCAAACCTGTGCTTCAGCATATTCAGATTAATCCAGATCATGACTCTGCCTGCCACACTGCGGGGTTCTCTCTGGGATGTGTGCCGACAGCCGCCCCGTACAGTCTACAGAGGCCCTCCCAACTGTGAGCGACACCCGTGAGTGTAAAGCTTCAGCCTTCTGACACCCACGGGAAGCCCTGCCTTGCCTTGTGCTGTCTCACGGAGGTCCAGGTGAGGCGTCGCAGATCAGCTGAAGGACGAGGATGTGGCAGCCAGGCACATGGGCATGCGGAAGAGAGGCTCCAAGGCATGGTGGTGTGTGGGGGGCGCCTGCTCCTCTTAGCTGCTGCTCTGGCCTGGGGGAGAGGCAGGCCTTACAGGAGCAGTTCTGGGGGCCATCCACCACCCAGCGCACTTGCTCTGTCTTTATGCAAAATTATTTTGGTTACTGAAGCTTTGGAATGAGTTAACACCTGGTAAGTTTATTTCAGTGCTCTGTATTACTCTTTAACGTTAGGATTTTATTAACTACACTCTTCTTTTTAGTCTTCAAGGTGAGTCTTAACAAAACGAAAAAAAAAGACGAGAATTTTGATTCAAATGAAATTAAATAATATCCAGTTTTTAAAATATCCAGTTTTCCTACAAAGGAGCATAAAATATATGTCAATTTCTTTAAGTCTTTGTTTCTATTTCAAAAGAACCTGTATTTTTCTATATAGAGATACCTAACACTTTTTTAATATGATTTTTGAATATTTTAGTTATTATTTAGTTAAATGTATTTTTTTTTATTATATTTCTTTTTAGAACCCAGACACTTATTGAATCACCTTATTAATTTTAATGTACTTTTTGGGAGAAGTTTGTTTTCTAGATAAAAAAGTTATTCCCAAATATTGATAGTTTTGATTCCTTTATACTTTCCAATATATTTATATCACTTTTCTCTTTTTATTGCAATGGCTAGAATATAACTTCCAGAAAAAGTACATTAAATAATGAAGAAAATAGACCTTTTTTTTTTTTTTCTTCTTGAAGGGAAATGCCTCTAGAATGAAGTAACATTGAATTGAGGTCATATACTTATTATTTGTAGGAAAAAAAAATCCTTCTAATCCTATTTTCCTTTTTGCTTTAGGGTACCTGCACTCACCAGAGAGACAGAAAGAGAGAAATCACCCCCCCGGAGGGATGGCCATGCCACAGTCCCATCTCTTCTATTCTCCTCTTGGGATTTTGGGCATGCAGACACATGTGCTCAGCATGAGTTTTAAGCCACTGGGTCTGGGACCCGAACCGTGGTCAACTATGTGGGAGTCCAGCGACATAACCATTACACCATCTGCTGGTCCCGTTTTAGTCTTTACAGATGTTTAATTTGATCAATACCTTTTTAGTAACTATTGAATCAATTATTTTAAATAAAATATCTACTCATATATTTTAAATGATTGAACATTTATTATTTATTCTCTCATGTACATATACATACTCAGGTTTTAAAATATTGATAGTGTGTGCACTTGCCAGAGAGAGACAGACAGACAGAGGGAGAGAAGGGTGGAGGAAGCGCCCCCTGTGGGCACAGTCACAGCACAGTCCCTTCTTTCCATCTCTCACGTCAGATCAGGGGCGTATATATGCACACGCCTGCTGCATGCGTTTCAAGCTTCTAGAGCCGAGACTTGAACATGGTCAGCCTTGTGGGATCCAGCTCCCTTAAACACAGGCTATGGGGTACAGACATACACACAGTCTAAATAGAATTCTGCATGTATTTAACTTACGGAAGTTATCTCTGACAAATGCCAGGGAAAGTTGTGGTCCCGGGGAACCACTCTGCTAGATGCTAAATTAGACCGAGAGGGCCAGAAAGTCCTCGGACTCAGGTCAGCGACTTCCAGGAGCATTTCCTGACCGCTCTGGGTTTCTAAAGCTCTTAAAATGCATCCCTGGGTAGGTCCACACTTGAACAGTAACTACTGAAAAAGGACTTGTCTGTCACGTTTCCCTGAATGATCTCAACTCACGGTAATGCCGATTGGCTCCTCATCAGTAATCACAAATGGCACTTCACATGTATGGAAGAAAGGAGATACAAAATACAAATACTTATCTAATAAGCGTAATCCAGCTATCCATGATTAATGCTTACTGTTCTTAATCATCTAGTGTTGGTTTATTTCTGTCCCAATTTAATTTTATTACTTTTTAAATCACATAAGTAGTAAGTGAGCAAAAAATAACATACTACGTATTCCTGCAGTAGACATGCACTTTATTCACCAGCTCTGCTACTTTTCCTGAGGTCTAGGGCCAGACGCACACCCCAGACTCCCTCTGAGCTGGGCGTCTCCTTGTTACGGCCAATGCCCAGCAGACACTTCGGTGGTTTTCTTTTTTTCTTTTTTTCCCCAAAAGAATGAATATCAAGAAAGAAAATCTCACTTCCAGACATGGCCAGCATATTGTTGCAGGTGTAGTCTGTGCTCTGTTCCCTGCCCGACCAACCGCCGGATGCTGGAGACCCAGCAGGAAACCCAGGCCCCCCCTCACCAGAGGAGATGGGAAAGGTCGGGCACCTGAACTACCAGCTGGACAGCGCCCCGTTCAGAGAGGGTCTGAGACTGAGATGCAGGCAAACGCGCGGAGGAGTGACCAGGCCTGGTGCAGAGGTCACTCACACGTGAGAGGAAGCAGCAGGGGCGGACAGGCGGTCCTCACACACCGTCTGCACACCCTGCCCCTACCCCGTACGCTGGGGATCCTACAAGGACAGCAGACGCGACCAGGGCAGATCTCGGGGGTCAACCACTGGTGGGGATGCGGCTGCCCCAGGTCAAGGTGGCTGGCCTCTCCCTTTTTCTGTTGGTGGCATGTGCTCTTATCATGGAGGACTTCATCTAAGCAGGGCTCTTGTGCTCTAAGGTGTCGTGTAGCCACTAAAATAGAAGCTGTTAATGCATGGCCCTGGAAAGGCCTGGAGGATGACAGTAATAAACCGGAAGTGGTCCTCCCGGGCCTTCTGCCCAGCTCCCTTTCAACCTCATGTGCTTCCTGAGCCTCGCCCTGCCGCCCTGCCCTTGCCTACTTCAGAAACAGCGCCTGGGCCAGGCGACGGCGCACCGGTCAGAGCCGAAGTTCTGCAAGGCTGGCCCACATTGGAGGTTCTGAGTTCATGAACTTAGAGACTTCTCTGAGTGTGCTGGGCACGTCCGGGGCTGCTGAGGCCGGGGGAGATCAGGGTGTCAAGACCGTCAAGAGTACTACCTCGCTCTGTGTCTGTCTCTCTTCCCGTCTCTTTCTCATGGAAGAATTACACAGATAAACTTAAAAAGCAGACAACCAAAACACCTTTGCTCATACAGCACCCTTGAGGGGGTGTCCTAGACCGTCTCTCCTGTCTCATCCACTCGCGGCCCCAGAGCGTCCTAGGCTCGGCATCCCTCCTCTCCTTTGTGTCCACCCCTCGTGCTCTGAGGCAGTGCACGTCCCTCACTCGTGGACACCCTGTATGCTCTGTGCCCACGGCCTGCACCTGACCACGGCTGTACAGGGTAACGGCATGGCGCAGCTCTGAGCACTGACGGCAGCACGGCTACAGTGCGAGCCCAGAGCCAGCCTGGCCAGTGCGTGTGCGAGCCCGCCTGCGGCTCTCAGGGCGGCGTGTGTGCCCGGACTTTGGGACACCCCCGTGCCCCAGAGGTCATTTCACTCTTTCCTTCGGTGTCTGCAGTTCCCTGAAGGCAGGGAAGAGCTCGATCTTTTCAGAGTCACAGCACGCTGTGCTGTAACAGCTGCTTCAGAGACGCTGGAACGCAGTGAACGCTGACTTGGCCGTCGTTTTGAACAGTCTGCCAGTCTGGAACCTGCTCCACCTACGGGGTTCCAGCAGAGGTGAGGCTGCTTTCAGCCCAGGGCCAGAGAATCACACTCACAGGAAGAGGAAGTAAGGTCTTCGGGCTAGGCATCTGGGACTGTACCATCTCAGTTTTCTGGTCTGGGTAATTCCAGGGTAGGGACTAATTATTTTTAAAGATTCGTTTAGTTTTGCGAGTAAAAAATGCCTCCCGTTGGAGACAGTGTTGTCGGGGCGTCTCTGTGCAGTCCACAGACACCCAACTCCATACACAAAGCACACCCCTTAGGAAAAATGAGTCTCCATTTGCATGCCCAGTCGGCATTCCAGGGGCATTTCAGGAAGTGAGAGCAGCAAAGAGGGGTCAGGTCCACATTCCACAGAGGTCCCCAGGGGCTGTGCGACTGCGCTGTGTCTACAAGGACAGCAGCCCCATTGGAGAGACGAAGTGCTGCGTAGGCGTCTGGCAGCAGGCCAGAGCAGCCGTGTCCACCCTCGTGTGATGAAGCTGCACGGGCACCTGCTGTTGGGTCGGGCGTCCTGTGTGCAGATGGCCAGGACAGCCTGAGGACCTGAAAGAAGCAGCCTCTGTGTTCTGTGGCTCTGAAGAGTCCGTGGTTGGCCTGAGCCTTGGCACAGCCTGTGACGCCCCTCGTGGGTCAGCAACACGAGCACCCCCTGGCTTCCCCACCTTTGTCACTCCTGCCCTGAAGCTGCCCCATCTCCTTCCAAGGAGGCCGGTGTGGCTCCATTCCCTGAGGTGTAAGGGCAGTCCATTGCGGCCGGCAGCTGTGACCTACAGGAAGGACAGGAAGTGCTACTCCCCACGGGCGCCCGCTGCCCTGGCGGGGCTGGTGCAGTGGGCGCAGAGCACAGGCCCTCTCTGGCAGCCCGTGTCCTCTACAAGTGACAAGAGCAGGTAAGAAGGTCCGGGGACCACTCGGTCTGCCTCGTCTCAGGCCGTGCCAGGCCCACTCTGCTCCCAGGCGTGGACTGTGAGCTTCTGTGCAGGACCTGGAGCCCCTCTGCCCCGACTTGGTCCCAGCACTGCCATACTGCAGCTGTGACCTGGGTGACTCAGGCCGACCAAGTGCCTCCTTCTGCTGGTTCCCAGAGCCCGATCAGAAGTCTGGACGCCTGCGTCTGACCAGGCCCACCCCTCCGTGGACGCCTGCGTCTGACCAGGCCCACCCCTCCGTGGACGCCTGCGTCTGACCAGGTCCACCCCTCCGTGGACGCCTGCGTCTGACCAGGCCCACCCCTCCGTGGAACACCTGCGTCTGACCAGGCCCACCCCTCCGTGGACACCTGCGTCTGACCAGGCCCACCCCTCCGTGGACGCCTGCGTCTGACCAGGCCCACCCCTCCGTGGAACGCCTGCGTCTGACCAGGCCCACCCCTCCGCGGACGCCTGCGTCTGACCAGGTCCACCCCTCCGTCCCTTAACGCACACATGGTGCCCAGGCCACCGGCACACACTAGTCCCATGAGGACATTGATACGTTCTTCCCAAGTGACCTTGAGGAGTAACATCCGCGGAGCATCCAGACCTGGAACAACCACCCCTGTGTGTAAGTAGGGGGTCTCTCAAGGATTGATGGGGAATTAGTACTATAAAAAACTGCATGGATTTCAAAACGTGCACATCAAAATAAACCAGTACTTTAACTCTTTTTTCCATGAACTTTCTGAAGTCCTCTTGTATGCACATATACTGCATGTGTGTGTGTGCACATTTATGCACATGTACACGTTTGTATCCGTGTGTATGCTCGTATGATGTGCACACACATATGGTCACTGAGTGAATGTGACACTGGCCGTGTGTGTAGGTGACGTCCTGTTAAACAGCCTGACTGGGGCTCGTGGTGGCGTGGAGGTCCAGGTGTGTGTCCTAGCTGCCAGCTACCACGAGAGGGGAAGGGTTCCCAGCACACACACCGAGACTCCCGCTTCCTCCTGTTCCTGAGAGGTGAGGAGTGGAGCCTTTGCCCTGCCGGAACTCCACCGGGCTCACCCTGCTCACGCTGCCAGGGCACCGGCCCTGAACAGGACTACGTGGCCCCACCATGAGGACTCTCCCTAGTGGCACTTCTGTGGAGAGGACAAACATTTCAATGGCAAGTCGCTAGGACTGATGTGGGACCATGCAGTGAGACAGATTTGAAATGAGGTCTGTAACACCCCACACTGCTGTGTGTGGGGGTTCCCACACTCCACTTACACGTGAAAATGTGGCTGAGTGCCACGCTTTACTCAAGGCCCACTGTCACGGGGACTTTGCATGATGAGTTTGCTGGAGATGAGGGATTTGCAGCAATCCAAGAAGGCAATTCCCAGAGCCACCAGGCCATCCTGGCCACGTTGGAGTTGACAACCAGGGCGGTCATTCGTGCAATTCCGGGCTGTGGTGGTGTGAACGATGTCACACTAGTGGATAATATCAGTTGTCAAGCATATGTTTTAGAACCCTAGAACTCCCTCTTGTTTTTGCAAGCTACTGGTGGATATCCTTGATTTTTTTTTTCCCTGGCTGCAGAGAAATTTGGAAGGGTTTTAATCTCTTTTCTCTTTCTTTCTTTCTTTCTTTCTTTCTTTCTTTCTTTCTTTCTTTCTTTCCTTCTTTCTTTCCTTCTTTCTTTCCTTCTTTCTTTCTTTCTTTCTTTCTTTCTTTCTTTCTTTCTTTCTTCCTTCCTTCCTTCCTTCCTTCCTTCCTTCCTTCCTTCCTTTCTTTCTTTCTTTCTTTCTTTCTTTCTTTCACCAGGGAGTTAATGGAAGAAACAAATTAAAAAGAATAAAACTAAGAGAACAGATAAACTATTATGAATAACTATTTTATCACCACTTTAAATGCTACAGAGAAGATTCTAAATTAACGCACTCATTCGTCAGATCGAGCCTCTAAGAGCTGGGAGAGGGGGACAACCCGGCAGGCCGGGAGCCCAGTCAGGCAGGTACGGCCCAGGAGGGTGAGCTGCTTGACAGGTACAGGGCCAGAAATCAGGTAGGAGGTTCTGAACGTAGACTTAAATGACTGGACTCTTTGGAAGCAGAAACCAGCAGGAAGCTGAGACACCCATGACAGATAGACAGGGAACAGGTAAGAAGAATGTTCCAAATCAACAGAGAAGTTAGCTTTGCTAGGGAGTTTTTTCTTTGGGAGGACTCGAGGTTGCTCCCTGGGGAGGAGCCCCATGAAGTGGTGACTCCTCTCTCTCTGCCTTCCCCTTTATTCTGCCTGGAAGAAGTGACCTGAGAGAGTGATGAACTCTTACCAGAGAGCTTGAAGCTGAGAGGGAGAAAGTGGGCAGCCCCTCCTCTTCCTATTCCTAGAAACAACCTCTGCAGGAAATGCACGCCCTGATCATCTGCTAGCACAGGCTGTCCCACGGTGGGCTCCCGGGGAAGGCTGTCGCACGGTGGGCTCCCGGGGAAGGCTTTCCTACAGGTGAGTTCCAGGCTGGGCCGTCCCGTGGGTGAGTTCCTGGGGAAGGCTTTCCTACAGGTGAGTTCCAGGCTGGGCCGTCCCATGGGTGAGCTCCTGGGGAAGGCTTTCCTACAGGTGAGTTCCAGGCTGGGCCATCCTGTGGGTGAGTTCCTGGGGAAGGCTTTCCTACAGGTGAGTTCCAGGCTGGGCCGTCCCGTGGGTGAGTTCCTGGGGAAGGCTTTCTTACAGGTGAGTTCCAGGCTGAGCCGTCCCGTGGGTGAGTTCCTGGGGAAGGCTTTCCTACAGGTGAGTTCCAGGCTGGGCCGTCCCGTGGGTGAGTTCCTGGGGAAGGCTTTCCTACAGGTGAGTTCCAGGCTGGGCCGTCCCGTGGGTGAGTTCCTGGGGAAGGCTTTCCTACAGGTGAGTTCCAGGCTGGGCCGTCCCATGGGTGAGTTCCTGGGGAAGGCTTTCCTACAGGTGAGTTCCAGGCTGGGCCGTCCCGTGGGTGAGTTCCTGGGGAAGGCTTTCTTACAGGTGAGTTCCAGGCTGGGCCGTCCCGTGGGTGAGTTCCTGGGGAAGGCTTTCCTACAGGTGAGTTCCAGGCTGGGCCGTCCCGTGGGTGAGTTCCTGGGGAAGGCTTTCTTACAGGTGAGTTCCAGGCTGGGCCATCCTGTGGGTGAGTTCCTGGGGAAGGCTTTCCTACAGGTGAGTTCCAGGCTGGGCCGTCCCATGGGTGAGCTCCTGGGAAGGCTTTCCTACAGGTGAGTTCCAGGCTGGGCCATCCCGTGGGTGAGTTCCTGGGGAAGGCTTTCCTACAGGTGAGTTCCAGGCTGGGCCGTCCCGTGGGTGAGCTCCTGGGGAAGGCTTTCCTACAGGTGAGTTCCAGGCTGGGCCGTCCCGTGGGTGAGTTCCTGGGGAAGGCTTTCTTACAGGTGAGTTCCAGGCTGGGCCGTCCCGTGGGTGAGTTCCTGGGGAAGGCTTTCCTACAGGTGAGTTCCAGGCTGGGCCGTCCCGTGGGTGAGTTCCTGGGGAAGGCTTTCTTACAGGTGAGTTCCAGGCTGGGCCATCCTGTGGGTGAGTTCCTGGGGAAGGCTTTCCTACAGGTGAGTTCCAGGCTGGGCCGTCCCGTGGGTGAGTTCCTGGGGAAGGCTTTCCTACAGGTGAGTTCCAGGCTGGGCTGTCCCGTGGGTGAGTTCCTGGGGAAGGCTTTCCTACAGGTGAGTTCCAGGCTGGGCTGTCCCGTGGGTGAGTTCCTGGGGAAGGCTTTCCTACAGGTGAGTTCCAGGCTGGGCCGTCCCATGGGTGAGTTCCTGGGGAAGGCTTTCCTACAGGTGAGTTCCAGGCTGGGCCGTCCCGTGGGTGAGTTCCTGGGGAAGGCTTTCCTACAGGTGAGTTCCAGGCTGGGCCGTCCCATGGGTGAGCTCCTGGGAAGGCTTTCCTACAGGTGAGTTCCAGGCTGGGCCGTCCCGTGGGTGAGTTCCTGGGGAAGGCTTTCCTACAGGTGAGTTCCAGGCTGGGCCGTCCCATGGGTGAGCTCCTGGGAAGGCTGTCCCATGGTGAGCAAGCAGCCGGGGTTATCGGGGCAAGCCTGCTTATTCCTGGATTTGCTAGAAGGGACACTGGGCTGGCAGCAGAGTGCAGGGACACTCTGAGATGCTGTGCTCCACAGCAAGGTCCCGGGTTCATGTCTCAGAGTCTCCCTGGGCACACTGGGCATGCAACTGTGTGCCTGGGAGGCCGGGGGATGAGCTGGGCCGTGAGGACCCTGCCGGTGGTGCCTCTTTTCTCTCCGTGCCCCACCTTCTCTCTGTGCTTCTTTCTCTCATGAAGGAAATGGAAAACTGAGCTTAACAAAAATCAAGAGGGCCATGAGCCTGTAGGCATAGGCTTGTTCTCCCACGACTATACACTCTGGCATACAGATGGTGTCTTAGGTACACCGTGATCTTCTGTCTTATTTCTCAAATTGTTCAGAACTTGAGGGTTAAAAAGGGTGCCGTTTACAAGAATCTTGGTTCACTGACGAAGAGTTGACAGATAGCAAGTAAATTCCAACCCAATCAATCCCTGAATGATTTTTGCACACCCACTGTGTGCTTCAATCCCTGAATGCTTGCTGCACACCCGCTGTGTGCTTCAATCCCCGAATGCTTGCTGCACACCCGCTGTGTGCACAGAGTGGAGCTGCATTTCAGAGTGACATGGTGATGGCAGGGCCAGTGGGATTTCAGACCTGGCCAGGGACCCTGAGACAGAGGAGCACATCCCAGTGGTCCTGACAGCCGGTCAAAGGCAATGGCCCTGCCCTGCACTCAGGTTCGTATCTCAGCTTGCAAATTTATAAACTAAGCCCTATTTTAAGTTTACTTATTTATTTCCTCACAGAGAAAGGAGGAGAGAGACTTCTGAGGGGCTCTTGACAGCCTCAGCCTTCCGCCGGCCCCAGAGCTGGCGGAGTGCTGCCTGACGCTCTCAGGGAGAGCCACAGGCTGGAGCTGGGACCCTCCTGTGTGGCGCTGCCTCCAGGAACCCCGGGCTGCACCTCTGTGCCACTGTGCGCCCCTCTCAGCTCCCGGCTGACTCGCACTTCTGCAGCCCCAATGTGTTGGTAACGGAAGCTCTGTGAGGGCAGGGGTCTCAGTGTCTAGAACAAGGCGAAGCCCAGAGCATTGGGATGAGATGGCTGGCGCATGGCTGGGTGGATCTTGCAGGCCGTAGATGTGGGCTGAAAAGCAGGTAAAACTCCTCTCCTCCTCCAGTGACCAGAGCAGCAAGTTAGAGGGTTTGAGCCCTCCTGGCAGTAATGTTTTAAGTAAACTATGTAAGTTAAGAAAGAGGCTTTAAAATTAATACAGTGGGGATTTTCCTACATTGTAAGCTTAACATTAACAATACAAGTAAAGACAGTTTGAAGCAAACACAGATGATGCCGACAGGTAGACAGTGCATCTACGCCGAGAGGCTGCTGTAATTAGTCTTTAAACGTTTTTGCTCAGACGACCAGGGAGCGGCCGGGGGAGGAGCAGAGCTTACTGACGGGAAAGCCATTTGGATTTTCCAGACAACTGGGCCAGGGACCGATCTTGGACTTGCGAAACCACAGACTGGATCACACATCCCCCAAGGGGAGGAACAAATGCAAACAAAACCGTGACTGGCACACGGGAGGCGCTTGGTGACAACCACTGAGTGACAAACAAAGCCGACCAGAGAGGGAAAGCAAGCCAGGTACAAATCCACGGGAACAGCACTGTAGCTCCCCCTCCGCACCCACAACCCCTGAGTGTTCAAGATGCCCTGAGGATGAAAGACTAGATATGGCCAGGGACACGCTGGCTGGCTAGCTTCTCGCAGGGGTTTTCAATGGGAGCTTTAGAACTCAGCTCTGTCTCTGCAGACAGAGACTATGAAGGGGCGTGAGGGACACAGGAGTGGATCCAGATTTAAACACTTGCCAGCGTTAAGTTCTATGATTTCTTTTTTGTTTTGTCTTTTGCTATAGAGTATGTGTGCCTGCCAGAGAGGGAAAGTGAGAAATCACCCCCCACCCCTGCTCCGGGGGGGAATGGCCACACTGCAATCCCTTCGCCAGTTTCCTCGCGGGCTTTTGGGCACACATGCACATGCACTGAGGATAATTTTCAAGCCTCCAGGTCTGGGTTTGAACTATACAACCAGCCATGTGGATTCAGCACCTAAACCTCCAAGCCACCTGCTGGCCCATCTTTTTCTTTTTTCTTTTTTTGGTAATGGTGCAGTAGTGCTTAATTTTCCTTGTTCATATGTATATTAAATCGGTGAGAGATCAAACATGAATTTTATGGATCCACTCTGGAGGGAAGTACTTGTTACTGGGGAAAATATTCCAATCTCTGTGTGCTGAGTCCTTAAAATCCGAGAGACTCGGTCTATAAAAAAGATGCCATAAAAATGATATTTTCCTAAAGTTTTTGCTTTTGTTTAATGGTTTGAATTCCAATTAATTTGTCACTCCATCGGTATCCAATCCTACCATGTTTTTAATTTTACTGTTCAATTTTAATTTTCTAAACCTACCTCTATGTAGTTTTAACCAGTTCTCAAAGATTACCATCACTCTATTCTCAAACCTAATTTAAGAGTACGATGTAAACTCTGCTGGGGAGGGCCTTCTGCCTCTCTTCTGCCTCTCTTCTGCCTTTAGTGTTCAGCCTATTTCCTGACACAGAGCAGGCACTTGATAGATATTTGTTGAATAAATATATAAATGATGACACTATAAATTCAGTAAAATAATACTCACTGAGAGTAAGTAGAGGGAGCCGAGCAGGAAGAAAGGACACGCAAAATAAATAAAAAGGACAGAATGTTCTGGAGTGCAATACCATTTAATTGCTTTAAAATATATTTTTCTAAAATAAATGACTGCCAAGGTGCTGTCAATTTAAGTGACACTTAGAGATACTTAAATAGCCAGTATGGTCACATTTATAATCGGCATGTTGCAAATTGCACTCATGTCTTGAAAGCGGCTTAAAGTACTTGAAAAAATATATATGTGCAAACATACATAGTTTTTAAAGAGAGCTTAACACCCTCCACCACCTGATCATAATCCCCACTGTTTATTTGAGAATTAAACTGTTTTGGGCCCATGCAGGAAAGAATTTCATATGAAATCAAATTACTGGGATTCTGAATTCATGGTATCCAGATATCGGAGATGTGATCGCAGCTAGTAACGGGTGACGGCTGCCCTGCACGAGGTGCCAAAACTACAACGACTACTAAAAATAGTATCAGGAACTCACAGCTGATTTCCAGATAGGTGCTCTTCCAGCAAAGATAGCATCTGCTTTGTAACGAAGGCCCACAGCATCTGCAAAGCAGCAGTGACCCCACTCTCTACACACCCTGCAAGGCCCCCCTCAGAATGGCTCAATGAAAAGCACCGTGGAGGACACCCTGTCCAGCACCAACACTGTGAACAGGTTGATTCAGACTGGGAACTGAAATCCTGAACGGACTGGGGAGTGGGCAGCACACCGCACGTCTGACCGGTATTACTGAGAGCGTATCATCTTATCTTATCGACAGCACAACTTCACGAATTAGGCGTTGCTACTAACCCATCTGTGCAAACGCGGCCGGCGAGACTGCCGTCGCACTGGCCAGGACACCTCATGCCCTTGGCCGCCGCCTCACTGCCATCAGAGCGCACAGCAGCCCGACGGCCTGGGCAGGTGGGCGTTCCTTGTGCTCCGTCAGCCTGGCTTCCTCTGCCCCCCCGTCTTGCTCTCCCTCCCAGGGTTCTGCAGTGCTTGCTGTCAGAGGAAGACGTGCTGCCGGGGGACTGTGTGAGACCCAGGGGAAGGGACACACTGCTCACGAATGACCAGCCTGCGTCGCCAACATGACAAGACCGCGTCCTCCAACCCCACAAGGGCTGCTCTCCAGTTGCGCCTGTCTGAAACCTGCCCAGAGTCCCGGGAGCAGTCGGGAAGTGCACTGGGCACTGCTGCTGGCAGGTGACTCCCTGGGAGGCCTCCTGTCGCATATTTTCTCAAATGTCGTTCCATGCTTTAGCTGTGTGACCGTGAGCATGTTGCTTACCCTCACTGTGCCTCAGTTTCCTCATCTATAAAATGGGGAGAAAACAGTCCCCATCTCAGACGGCCGCCGATCAGAGGGGAGTGTCCAATGTCCTCAGAAGAGTGGCTTTCAGTGAAGGTCAGCTGGCCTTGCAGAGGGCACCTCAGTGGGACCCTCTCCTGCTCTCTGCATGAGCGAATGCCAACACCTGGGTGAACACGCTGCAGAACACAGATGCTTGTGTGTCACCATAAACTAGGGAGACCCCGAGGGCAGGCAGAAACTGCTGCGCCTGCCTCGAGGGCTGAGCCACGATTTAAAGCAAGTCTGTGGGGGGGCTGTAGGGAGTGCCCACTCAATGCCTCCTTCCCTGCCGGTCACAGGGCTTCTTCTCTGGGCGCTCTGTCCCCTCTGGGCGCTCTGTCCCCTCTCTGGGCGCTCTGTCCCCTGTGGGCACTCTGTCCCCTCTCTGGACACTCTGTCCCCTGTGGGCACTCTGTACCCTCTCTGGACACTCTGTCCCCTCTCTGGGTGCTCTGTCCCCTCTCTGGGTGCTCTGTCCTCTCTCTGGGAACTCTGTCCCCTCTCTGGGTGCTCTGTCCCTCTCTGGACGCTCTGTCCCCTCTCTGGGCGCTCTGTCCCCTCTCTGGGCGCTCTGTCCCCTCTCTGGACACTCTATCCCCTCTCTGGACGCTCTGTCCCCTCTCTGGACGCTCTGTCCCCTCTCTGGGCGCTCTGTCCCCTCTCTGGACACTCTATCCCCTCTCTGGACGCTCTGTCCCCTCTCTGGACACTCTGTCCCCTCTCTGGACGCTCTGTCCCCTCTCTGGGCGCTCTGTCCCCTCTCGGCACTCTGTCCCCTCTCTGGGCGCTCTGTCCTCTTGTACAGGGTGCCAGCTGCTCTGCTGGGGCTGCTCTGTGGGGGCCGAGCTTCCTGCTCACGGACAGCGAGGACCTCAGTCTAACAGTTATGGGGCCTCACCTGGAGACAGCCCAGGAGAATCTCGAGAGGATGCAGCCCCCACCCACACCATGACAACAGTTTTGTGAGACGCTGACTCAGAGCACACGGAAAAAGCACTCCTGAATCCTCGAACCACAGAGAGCGTGAGGTGGTATGTTTGCTCATTAACCCCTGGGTTTGGGGTCATTGCCTACACAGTGATCACTATCCAACAACACACCATGCAGCTCAGTTGACTCCATGGCCTGGATGCTGGGTTCTGTCTACACTTGCTACATTGACCTTAGGAGCCGCTTTCCACCTGCTGGAAGTCCATGCTCCGAGTTTGCTGCTCTGATCTCCTGCCCACGACAGCACGCGGGCTTGGTGCCGGGAGGAGAGGGATGGGAGAGCTGTCGGGAGACGGCAGGCGGGCCGCGATCCCCTCCACCACGCCGGCCCTAGGGAGAGGGTCGCAGGTGCACACAGGTCAGAACGGGGAAGCCATGCTGCAGCCAGGGCATCACCCCTCACTGCGCAGTGGTAACGGCTGGGAGGGGCTGGAAGAGGCACGTCCGCCCGCGGGGAGCACCCTCCGACACCCTCCCCGTGGGCCCTGCTGCACCCTGACCCAGGCAGACGGGGGCCTGTGGAGCCATGAAGAGCCCATGACGTAGCAGCGGGAAGTCACCGCGTCCCTCAGCTGGTTTCTCTGTTCTCCCCCACGGGCACTCCCTTGTCAGATGGTGAAAGTTAGGAAGATCCGGGGGACTCTCAAGGATATTAACGATGGCACCCAGAGCAGAGGCAGAGGTAACCATCTAAAATCCTCGGGTGTCTTAAACTCTGTAACTGGTGCAGAACATCAGATGGTGAAAGTTAGGAAGATCCGGGGACTCTCAAGGATATTAACGATGGCACCCAGAGCAGAGCAGAGGTAACCATCTAAAAACCTCGGGTGTCTTAAACTCTGTAACTGGTGCAGAACATCAGAGGGTGAAAGGATGGTATGGGTGGGGTGGTCAGCCTCGGGGGGAATCAGCGGGAAGACTGGACCGTGTGCTCCCAGGGCCCACACCACGGAGTCCCCGCAGCGGGCAGCAGGCCCCAGGGGTGCCCGCCCCTCAGCGAGCAGACTGAGTGAGCCGCTCCTGACCAGATAAACTGGCCCCTAGACGGGAAGTTCCTTAATTCACCTGGAGATCCTCCAGGCCCTGCGTCAGCTTACATTTCTGTATCTTGTTTCCAACTCTGCATCTTCATTCTTCGAGATTAGTAATAGGATCATTTTATTACAGAAAATCCTCTTACATTTTAGGAGGATTGTGGCGTGGGGTGGGGGGGAGAGGGGCAGTTTGCACTGGGGGAACTAAACCCTGCAATGATTTTAGAGAGGGACGTTTTAGCATTTTCTAATTTATCTGCTAGCTAAACAAGAACCAGACGCTCAGAACCAGCGGGGTCAGACAGTTCAGACAGCATTTGTAAAGAACGGAGAAGCATTTGGGAGAAGCAGCGTGAGCGCCCAGGGCCCGAGCGGGGCCGGCATTATGGTGTACTCTGCGATGTGTGCTCCCGGCCAACGGTCCTGTGGGAGTCCAGTCGGTTCTGCCCTCATTGAAATCCAAGCCCCCATCCGATCTCAAAACCATTTTCTGTAGGAAAACACAAAAGCTCCGACCACCTTGCTGTAAACCATTGGCTTCAGAAATGCTTTGTTCCATCCCAGCTCGGGTAACTACTCCCGAGCTGTTTCTGTGTCTGAAAGTGATGGAGATTCCTGTCACAGAAACAGGGTTGATTTTTCCTACGTAGCGTCAGGGACCCCAGGGCTGTGTGGGAGCCGCTTGGGTGCTCTGGAAGTCCTCGCCCAGGTGGACTCTTCCCAGCACCCTCTCCCCTCTCCTCACAGAGATGCTGGGAAGAGGGCGGTCCTCAGGTAAACATCACATAACGCAGCCGCTCTGTGAAGTAAGGCAGCCTCATTCATTCGTTCCAGGTACTGAGGGGTGTCTGCTCTGAGCCGGGTGCCAGGCTGCCACATGGTCAGCCAGGGGCCCCTCTGTCCTCTCAGAGTCCGAAACCTACTCGACAATGAGCAGATGTTGCAGGAAGAAGCGTGTGATGGCAGACTGTGATCAAAGCTACCTAGAGAAGCCTGTGTGCTCGGAGAACATACTGGGCGGCTCCACTAAGGGGCGGGTTATAGAAAGAGCAGGACGGGGTAGCGGACTGCAGTGCAAGGAAGGACGCGCTCCGGCTTCCTGACGGTGGCGCTGTCTTCTTTCACCCTTCCACTGAGAGTCATGCTGAGATAAAAAGTTAAACAAAACATCTCTGTCACAGAGAGGCAGCAGGAGCGTGCCGCGCTCGGAAGCTGGGTGCCCGGCTTCAAATCCTGCCTCCGCCTCTTGCCAGCTGGATAGTTTGGGCCAGCGTCTTCACCTCTCTGTGCTTCAGTTCCTTATGTTTTTAATTATTTAAATTTATTTATAATTATTATTATGATTTAATTTGCTATAGAGCACATGCACTCACCAGAGAGAGATGGAGAGGGAGAGAGAGAAAGAGAAAGTGAGAAAGTAAGCCATCAGACTGGTCTACCACACGGTTTTCATTTCAAGGTAACCCTGAGGCCTGCCATTGGTAGCTTTGCCTTGGGCCCTGGCCTTCCTCAGCCTGTCCCCTCTTCTGGATGGTGGGGACAATGGCCTCTCCTCCCAGGGCCGCTGTGACAGTAGCCCAGGGCTGGGATGTGGTCTGAGGAGGACCTGGGGCTGGCAGAGCACCGAGGGCGGGAGGGCGCTCTCTGTAGCTGGGGCCTGCTTCAGCACTTTTCACACACTCCGCAGACAGGAAAAAATGTCCCCTAAGACCCAAACTTGCACTTCTATAAAGTGACGAGCATTTGAGGATGCCTTAGGCACTGAGAAGGCACGTGGAAACCAAGAGGCTATTTGTAAATACCCTCCTGTTGTCACTGACACACATCCCACAGAGTGACTTCTAAATTACTACGACTCTTCACACTGCATCTTTAAAACTATGCTATACCGTGAACAAATCTTTTCTTCTGTCTGTTTTCCTGATTCTCACCCTGATTTAGGGCTGCTCTGTTTTGGAGTACCCTAACTTACACGCCGACTGCAGGGTACCAGCTCCTTCTCCCCCATTCACTCCTTTCGTAAGTCCGACCCTGCAGACACACTCTGCTGTCCAACACAGCGGAACCCCCCGGGGACAGAGGCAGGAAACTCCCTCGTGGCTGACTTAGGACTTAGCTGTGTGACTTGCTTTGACCACAAGAATGTCAGTGGCTTGACAGAGCCTGAGAATAAGAACGCGCCCGGGAGGCTACTGCCCCGCAAGACCCTGACCCGCAGCCTGGAGTCCAACTCCACCAGTCACGGCACCGCCCCGCAGGCCTTGCTGTCCCTGTAAGCCCTGGGATGGGGCTCCCTCAGGCAGCATGGTCACAATATGCCAGCCTCTGCCCGGGACAATCAAGCAGAAGGACCGAACTTGGCCCTAACGACACCCTCTGGTTCTTCCACAGAGATCACGCAGTTAGGAACGTCCCTCCACAGCCCGCACGGCAGGTAAGGAAAGGAGGGAAAGATGCAGCTTTTCTATTAATTACAGAAAAATAGAGGGCAATATTATTCCTGAATGGTGGGCGTGAAAGACGTGCTGTCCCTTGAAAATGATGGCTTTTGCAGAGTGGTGGGTCCCCCTCCCTGTGACGTGCTGACGCAGGCATCAGATCTGCCCCGACTCTGCACTGCCCAGGGTCCTCCGGGAGCAGACCAGGCCCTGGTGTAGGCTCAGCTGTGCCACTCCTCCCCCTGGCCGTCCTGTTTCTTCACTAGTGCCCTCCCTGCTGCTCACACCCACGGTGGCGAGTGAGCTTCTATTCCAACACCAACACTAGCTGGAGTCCTCTCTGCAAGACCGTTCTCAAGTCCTGGGCTCTGCTTGAGACGGGAGAATGCATTTCCCCATCTTCAGTGCAGTTGCCTCCAGAGTTTGTATACTATGGGCTTCTCGAGCTTTCTGCCACGCTGACCCTGTGCTCTGATAGACGTTCGAAGAGTAAATGGAAAGTGCATATTATGAAGAAACTGCATGATTTGCATCAAAATAAATGCATGCTTTAAGTTTTCCACAGATTTTTAAGTCCTCTTGTATTTCTATCACTTTATTTCTCATGTTGTGGTCTAGTCATTGCTTACTAGTCTGTCTACCATGGAGGAATTCCCTAAGAGAAGTAGCTTCTTCACGCTCCACACAGACCGCGACAGGTGTTTAATGGAGGGCTGCAGCTAACATGGCCGATCTCTCGCTCTTCGCAGACGGTCTCATTTCATACACAGAGGACTTGCGTCTCTGAGAGAGCTAGGTAGCTTGCTCAGCTCCCATAGCTAGCAAGTGTTACACCTGGGACTTCAACTCAGACCTCCAATCGCAAATCCCAGCTCCTTTGCACTCCATCAGAAGTGGAGACGTTGCCAGTCAGATTCTGATGAGGAGGCCCCAGCAGACAAGGTGTTTTCTCACCGGCCATGCCCTCGGCTTTGCCAGGTGGGAAGCACGGGCTAAGGCGTGAGCCTCTGAGGGCAGGCCTGGCCATTCTTCCCCCTCGCCCTCTGTCCCAGCTTTCTCACCTCTCCAGGTTGGTGGACCTTCTCCCCCACTGGTACAGGGAGAGAAGGCGTAACCATGACAGGCTCAGTCCTCATGGGCGTTAATATCCTCTCCACATCGTCCGGAGGGCGAGTGAGAAAGACACTCTGAAGTCTGGTAAACACAGTTCCTTTTCACCTTGACAGGAGAGTTTTACAAGCTGATTTTGCAGAGTCTTTGGAACAAAGTAGCTATACACAGCCCAACATTTTAATGCAAGAAGACTCTATTATATTTAATGGTTCTTCTCAACTTAACTCCTTTTTTCTTCCTTAAAATTTCTCATTTTTTTAAAAACTGAAAACTCCAAATGCTTCTAGTTTTTTTGAACCCAGCCATGGCTGGAGCAATTTCATTTATATTTATAGCTAAATTCCAGCTACACAGACTCTGCACATGATTAATTCACAGATGAAGAGCTCTGAAGTTTGAATGTTCTAAGTACAAAGCACAGTAGAGTTTAAAAATGGTAGCTAAAGCCAATCATTTGAATTTTAAAAAATGTCAGAAATCACAGTCACTGGTTTAAAAATTTATGATCCCTTAGAAAACTGCTTTTTTATGTAGAAAAGGAAAATATTAATCCTACATTAACTAGAGGGTGGCAGGAAGCCATCGCAGTTTAAGACTTCATTTCTCTTTATCTTCTCTAGGGTAACCTAGTAGGAATTCACCAAGAACCGCCTGCGTCCCGAGGTGACTGACATCTGACCTCAGGGTGGTGAGGCGAGAAATCCACGCCTGGGCAGGTGTACACAGGGAGCCAGATGCTTCCGTCCACGCAAAGCCCACGCCTGCCGAAACGCCCCCGCAGGACGTATGGCCAGGCCTGCTGTACTGGTGTGGCAGACACACGAGTGCATATTCATGAAGGCACGGGACCAAGATGTTAACTCCGTTTTACCTGGAGCAGCGGCCATAGCACACCGTTCCACCGGTGGGCGGGAGGGCTCTTTCATCACGAGGCTGTCAGGACCTACTGGGGTCAGGACAGCGGCTGCAGGCCCAGACCCTGAGACCCCCGCTCCACCTCAGCAGGAGCTCGCCTCTGCGCCGGGTTCCCGTCTGTAAGAGGGAAGCCAGGAACCGTGGCCCTGCAGACCAGGCGGGGCCTAGGTCGGTGCCCGCAGACAGCACACACTGGACGAGGCCCAGTCACGCAGCACATGCGTAAAGACCTCTGCACTGCAGGCAGGACTCCGAGGGCAGGCCCAGGTTTGATCCCCAGTCCAACCTCAAGCAAGGAGAGGAAGTACTCCACTCCCTTTTTAAAAATAAACTCTGCCAGAGGGTGTGAGTGATCTGGAGAGAGACAGGGAGAGGGCACTGGGGCGAGGAAGCACGGACAGTCAGGCGGCAATTCCTCCTGAACTTCTCCCTCCTTTCAGGGTTTCCGGCACGCACACTTGCCAGCCATGCTTTTCAAGCTGCTGGGTCTGAGACTGGACCAGGTGGTCGGCCACGTGGGATCCAGCTGCCTTAACCCCCTCAGGGGCCCAGTGTGCCCCCTTGGAAAGAAAGACCTTCTGCTGCTGACTCTAAATAAGGAGTGGCTAGAGCGTGACTGGTGGACTCGGCCTGCCTCCTTTCCAGTCCTGGCAGCACTGTGTCCAAGCTGGGTCACTGAGCAGGTCTCTCGGCCCCACATCAGGTTTTCTACCTATGACATGACGGTCAGGACAGAACTGCTCCCAGTGGCAGCCGGAGGACTCGGTGAGCTAACACACGCCCACATCCAGAGGCAGGCCGGCAACACGGTCAGTCCAACCACCACCGAGAACTAGGCCGGCGACACGGTCAGTCCAACACCACCGAGAACTAGGCCGGCGACACGGTCAGTCCAACACCACCGAGAACTAGGCCGGCGACACGGTCAGTCCAACACCACCGAGAACTAGGCCGGCGACACGGTCAGTCCAACACCACCGAGAACTAGGCCGGCGACACGGTCAGTCCAACACCACCGAGAACTAGGCCGGCGACACGGTCAGTCCAACACCACCGAGAACTAGGCCTGCAACACGGTCAGTCCAACCACCACCGAGAACTAGGCCGACAGCACGGTCAGTCCAACCACCACCGAGAACTAGGCCGGCGACACGGTCAGTCTAACCACCACCAAGAACTAGGCCGGCAACACAGCCAGTCCAACCACCACCGAGAACTAGGCCGGCAACACGGTCAGTCCAACCACCACCGAGAACTAGGCCAGCAGCACGGTCAGTCTAACCACCACCGAGAACTAGGCCGACAGCACGGTCAGTCCAACCACCACCGAGAACTAGGCCGGCAACACGGTCAGTCCAACCACCACCGAGAACTAGGCCTGCAACACGGTCAGTCCAACCACCACCGAGAACTAGGCCGGCAACACGGTCAGTCCAACCACCACCGAGAACTAGGCCGGCAACACGGTCAGTCCAACCACCACCGAGAACTAGGCCTGCAACACGGTCAGTCCAACCACCACCGAGAA
Organism: Tupaia tana; assembly: GCA_026018925.1. Taxonomy (NCBI): domain Eukaryota; kingdom Metazoa; phylum Chordata; class Mammalia; order Scandentia; family Tupaiidae; genus Tupaia; species Tupaia tana. Next base: position 29,157,301 of record JAKSZU010000025.1, on the reverse strand, counting down.
CTAAGCCGGCAACACGGTCAGTCCAACCACCACCGAGAACTAGGCCGGCAACACGGTCAGTCCAACCACCACCGAGAACTAGGCCGGCAACACGGTCAGTCCAACCACCACCGAGAACTAGGCCGGCAGCACGGTCAGTCCAAACACCACCGAGAACTAGGCCAGCAGCACGGTCAGTCCAACCACCACCGAGAACTAGGCCGGCAACACGGTCAGTCCAACCACCACCGAGAACTAGGCCGGCGACACGGTCAGTCCAACCACCACCGAGAACTAGGCCGGCAGCACGGTCAGTCTAACCACCACCGAGAACTAGGCCGACAGCACGGTCAGTCCAACACCACCGAGAACTAGGCCGGCAGCACGGTCAGTCCAACCACCACCGAGAACTAGGCCGGCAACACGGTCAGTCCAACACCACCGAGAACTAGGCCGGCAGCACGGTCAGTCCAAACACCACCGAGAACTAGGCCGGCAGCACGGTCAGTCCAACCACCACCGAGAACTAGGCCGGCAACACGGTCAGTCCAACCACCACCGAGAACTAGGCCGGCAGCACGGTCAGTCCAACCACCACCGAGAACTAGGCCGGCAGCACGGTCAGTCCAACCACCACCGAGAACTAGGCCGGCAGCACGGTCAGTCTAACCACCACCGAGAACTAGGCCGACAGCACGGTCAGTCCAACCACCACCGAGAACTAGGCCAGCAACACGGTCAGTCCAACACCACCGAGAACTAGGCCGGCAGCACGGTCAGTCCAACACCACCGAGAACTAGGCCGGCAACACAGCCAGTCCAACCACCACCGAGAACTAGGCCGGCAGCACGGTCAGTCCAACCACCACCGAGAACTAGGCCGGCAGCACGGTCAGTCCAACCACCACCGAGAACTAGGCCGGCAACACGGTCAGTCCAACCACCATGCCTCACGTCTCTCAACGCCTTCTCAGTCTGCTTAATGTAATTCTTTCATTTTTCCAGTAAATGTTATTGACAGTTGACTGCACTGGGGGTCCTTGTTATGTGCTGGGATTACAAAAAGTCTAAATTCAGGGAAATGATTCTAACATTATATTCAAGGAGAAAACAGTTATTCCAATTATTTCCTGTAGAGGCTTACACAACTTAGAAACAGTCTGTGGCCTTGCAGTTGAGGCCACTGGACTCCACACGTCTGACTGTGTGTGTAGTCTAAGTCCCAGACCCGGAACCTTGAAAAGCACGTCTGGCATGCATGTATGTGTCCAAAATCCCGGAAAGAGAGAGAAACAGAGGAAAAAGAATTGGGTATGACCACGCCTCATTGGGGATGCTTTCTCCCTCCCTCTCTCTCCACTCAGGTACACATCCTCTGGCAAAATAAAAACAAACAAACAACCCCCCGAGAAACTATATCCTGGAACTCTGCTTGTAACATTTAAGAACTATAAATAGATTGTGTTCAGGGTTGTGCAGCACCAAAGTCACAGTTGTGGCAACTGGGCACTTCCCAGTGGGCTGCACTGTGAGGGCACGGCGAACCGGGCACGTCCCACTACAGCTGTGTCTGTGAGGGCACGGCGGACCGGGCACGTCCCACGACGGCTGTGTCTGTGAGGGACACAGCAGACCGGGCACATCCCACTACGGCTGTGTCTGTGAGGGGCACGGCGGACTGGGCACATCCCACTACGGCTGTCTCTGTGAGGGCACGGCGGACCATGCACGTCCCACGACGGCTGTCTCTGTGAGGGGCACGGCGGACTGGGCACATCCCACGACGGCTGTCTCTGTGAGGGCACGGCGGACCGGGCACGTCCCACTATGGCTGTGTCTGTGAGGGGCACGGCGGACCGGGCACGTCCCACGACGGCTGTGTCTGTGAGGACGCGGCGGACCGGGCACGTCCCATGACGGCTGTGTCTGTGAGGGCACGGCGGACCGGGCACGTCCCACTATGGCTGTGTCTGTGAGGGGCACGGCGGACCGGGCACGTCCCACTATGGCTGTGTCTGTGAGGGGCATGTTGAAAGACACCCCGAGACTATCAGAGCCGTCTCCCGGGAACCTCCTCCTCCTATTTCAGTTCAGATGTCTCTCCAACATTGTCGTGTAAAAGTTCACTCGCCTCAGTCCTAGAGAACAGCACTGCTCTCCCCGGCTGAATGACAGCCCCTCCTAGGACCTTACTTTTCTCACCCTCAGTGCCCGTGGGCACCCTGTTCGGAGGGTAGGTCCGCGTCTGCCGCCTTCCCTCCGACTGCTTCTCTGCAGCCCCAGAGTGTCACAGATTAATCTTCACCACGAGATGGAAATAGCGTAGATTTTTGTCTGGAAAGTCTGGGAGGCTTTTGTGGGTGTTGCGGTGCAGCTGGAGAGCGGCTGTGGCCTCGGTTTGAGGAGGGTACGCATTCTCTCCCAAAGTCCCCACCAAGGCTGCTCACACTTACTCTCGCCGGTTAGTGCCTGCGTTGTGCCAGGCCCTGTCTGGCGTCACGATGGACAAGGCAAGGCTGTGCTGGTGATGACAGCCCTGAGATACCGTGTCCTCTGAGGGTTGAGGTGCGGCTTGGAAGCCCAGGCCCACCGGGCGCGTCGTTTTCGACAGCTCTTTGCCTCTACTTAGGTCTGTGGTGCCCATGAATAAATGTCAATGACCTCGACTTCCCGTAAATACGCTCATCTGCCCTTCCAGGAAACAAATCCTGGCTGACGTGTCCCTCGCAGGGCCCTCCGGAGGGCTGTGTCTACCCCTGGGGTCAGCACACGCACAGCAGGCTCAACCGCTCCGCTCCCGGAGGGCCCCTGGGATTGTGGGCATTTCCATTTTGTCTGTTTTTTTAAATGTGCCGGCTCCCAGGAGAATGGAAAGCTAGAGATACGTACTCCACACAGTGGCACCTGGAACGACGGTGCTGATGTCCCGGTCCCCCGGCTCTGTCTGACCACGGCCGTTGGTCTCTCGGAGGAGGGGTCAGCATTCTGTCCCCATGGCCCGGCCACTCGGTCTGACCCAGGAGTGCCAGCGGGATACATGGTGTGACTCGAACGGGAGGCGGGTGCTGCGGTCACACAGGTGTCACCGGGATGCGTGTCACCCTAGAAACCGCATGGCCACCGCATTCCGAGAATGCTATGAAGGCTGCACCTTCTTCTTCAAAGTCAAAAGAACAGTGTACTCTGTGTGTTAGTGACGCGCACTCGACACCTGAAATCAATGACTCGAGCAGACAGAACGCACGACCTAGAACCTAAACGCTGCGCAAATGGAACTGGGATGGAGTTCGAGTCCAACACAACGCTCCGTGGCTGAGTGAAACGCCGGGACAACTGTGTCTGGGACGCCAGGCTGTAGACATTTAACCCGTGCTGGCCTGACCCTCCTGCCACCCCGCTGCGGGACGAGGGGGGCTGGCCCCTGGGCACAGCTCTGGAGGGAGAGGCTGCCGTCATCCCAGCCGGACCTCGAGTGCCACGTCAGCGTCTCAGAGCCCGCCTCTCTGTGGGCCTTGGGAAAGAAGAAACTACTTTAACGAAGCCATCTCCACGCGCGGCAGGTGTAAACTGGAGCCTCAGAAACTCCCACTTTTTAGGGATGGGGCTACCTCACGGCTGCTGATTACGCTCAGTCCTCCGTGTGTCCCCGAGGACACGGCGTTTATTTTTAGAGGAGCTCGGCTTGCTGACTGTCATGAACACTCAGGAGGAGTTATTAGCAGTCACTTGTTTCAGTAAACACTGACTGTAACATATGCCTCTCAAGTAATGTGTATCCAAACATACAATTTACAAATAATTAACATCATGTTAATTAGTCACATTAATTTATGCCACTTTGTGGAATTATTTCCTCAGAGTGTTCAGGAACACTGCCAGGAGCTTGAGCCAAACAGTGTGAAATGTGCCTGAAGCCGTTGTGTGAGCGGCTGGGAGAGCTGCAGGCCCCGCTGGGGCTGGGCGGCCACCTTCGGGGAGAGAGCTGTCACGGGGGCGGGGCTGCCTCACCTTCCCCACCAGGCCCCCTGCCAGGCCCAGTTTCCTGCTGGCTGCCAGGGCCCTGCCCACCTCCAGGTGATCACTGGGTCTGGGACAACTCTGACAGCGTGAGTGATTAGGAAAATGACAAACAGCACCTGGGAATTACTTCTTGTAAACAAAGTGCTGAAAACGCCAAACAGTGAGAGGAGGGTGTTAATGTCTCCAAATAAAGGGTCTACTCTACTGGGAAGTCTGTTTGAGGTAGCACCTTCCAGAGATCAACGCCAGGCCCCTCCCTCGTGCTGAAAGCAGGAGAATCAGACGGCAGTTCCAGCGTTAGCAAGGAAAGATATTTAGGAAAAATAGACCTCTTAGATTTTGTAGACAGAGTGAAAATCCATTAAGGAAAACAAACAAACCAAACTACAAAGTAAGTGAAAGAGGTCTCCATCGGTGGGGGGGAGGTCTCATCCGGATCTTGCATCTGGTGGGAGAAGGCGGCTGGGGCAGTCAGGCCGGTGACTAGGAGCCTGAGACCCAGGCCCTCCTTAGTCCTTCTCTGACCTGGTCCCTGCTACTGGTGGCCCTGGCGGCAACTCCATCTGAGGAGCCTTTGGCTGGCGGGGTAGGGAGAGGCCATCCAGTATAAATTCTGGGAGCTGCAGACCAGCCATGGGGCCCTGTCATCACTCTGTTTGGACGATGGCATTCCACAGATATCCGGATTAGAGTCCTGTGAGCCGCCCATACTCCCAAAGCCTGAGAGCAGAGAACGTGCCCGGAAACACGGCAGGCGAGCACGTGAGGGCGAGAGCCTTGGCCCGTGTAGGGAGAGAGCGGACAGCAGAGGTGACGCCAACCAGGCATGTCTGGGACTCGGTCATGTTTGCCAAAGCAAGAGCGCAGGTGATGAAAACGTGCTTACTTCCCTCCGGACCCCTGTTGACTCCTGCAGGACAGATCAGCAGGAGTTGCTCGGCCGCTCGGAGTCATGAGAACGGCGTCCCCCTGGGCTATGGGGCTTAGTGGCCATGTGGGAGAGGCAGGCATCTGTACTGGAAACACGTGAAATGTGGTATACAGCCAATACGACAGGCCAGAGAGGAGGCCCGGACCGTGCTGTGGGATCAAAAGGAAGCCATGATCCGTTCTGAAAGTCAGAGAGTCTGGCCAGAGAAAGTCCTTCCTAACCTTTGCTCCGAACTGGTTTAGGAGAAAAACTAAAGCTCTATGTCCACGCGAACGTGCTGGCGAGTGTAGGGAAGGAAACCCTGGGCTTATCTGAGTAAGAACCGCATTACCTCTAGAACGTCCCCAGACGTCTTGGTTAATAACGCTATATTTTAAGTGCTGCTTTTTAAATTTTATTTAGGGCCTATTTGATTCAATTTGGTTCTTTAATATTTATCCAATAATGTTACAGAATCCCAAAGATGTGAAAACATAAAAGCTCTTCCCTAATGTCCAGGAAACCATTGAGAATATAAAAGCAGGAAAAAAAAAAAAAAAAAACACCCAACTATCCCAGGGTTTAAGGACTTTCTGGAACTTCAAAGAGATCTGAGTGAAACCTGCACCTGTTTTGCCCAACCTGAAATTGCGCTCGGCAGGGGAAGCGCTTCTCCCCACGCAGAAATCTGAAAATGCATTTGAAAAACTAGATCCATATTTTAATTAAAAGGGGACACTCTGAGCCCAGCATGGGGACGGGCAGCATTAATATTTGTGACACGCACCACGGGGGCGGGGGCAAAGAGGGCCTTCCATCAGCAGCAGGAAGTCAAGGCTGATCTTTCTGGAAACCCGATCCTGACAGACATGAAGGGGTCTGCTCTTGCTTCAAAGCACTACCCAAGGCCGAGGCAGGCGAGGCAGGCTTGGGGGACGCACCGAGGCACTGTGGTGGGTCGGAGGGAGTGAGCAGGGGGGGCTCTGCACAAGTGTGCGTGGACGTGGACGTGGACGTGGACGTGGATGCGGACGAGCGAGGAGCTTGCGAGAGCCGGCGACGACGCCCCTCACACGGGCACACTAACAAGGCCCAGCCAGAGCCTCGCAGATTCTCTCCTACCACTGGCTGCACAGACTCCAGAAAGTGTTACGGTCACCGGACAAGGGCAGCGTCTCTGCGTAATTTGTTCCATAACACGGGCAGCCAGCAGCCAGCAGCCCGTACTGTGCACGGAGCAAACCCGAGCAGCTCAGGCCGACGCGCGGTGGCGGTCCACCGTGCCCCAGCCGCCAGCAGCCAGTCTTGGCATCGTCAACCACTGGTTTATGGACACGCTAAATACACGTGCACTTCATGCATCAGGTGAAAAAGGTAACATGGTGTGCACGCAACACAATTCTCCTAAGTCAAATAGATCGCTTCTTTCTCTTAAAGGAAGTGCTGCTTGTTCTTCAAGGGAAACATCCTTGAGGAATGTGACCTGGTTCCTGAGGGGTGGGTATTATACCACCTTCCCTAGTTCTGAACCGGTGCCACCGCAGGCCCTGGTATTTCAGTGCTGGGCACAGGGTAGGAGACCGGGGAGAAAACAGTAACACAGAGAGAACTCCTGCTGGCACCCTGCTCTGGTCAGTGAGAGTCACAGGGGGCCTCCCGCGCTGCCCTGCGTGCAGAGCTGTCCAGCAGGAGAGCCACCACACGGCTGCTCAGCGCCTGAGACGTGGCCCTCGTGACGGAAGAACCAGGTTAAATTTCATTCCATTCTATGCATGTAAAATCGAGTTTTGAAACTGGAGCAGCTCAAAATACTCTCCTACCAAACACAGTTTAAGCATGCGGGCAGAATGACTTTCTATCTAAGCATTACATCACATATGACATCATCACTGCTTGTGGCCAGCGTGTCAGGGGCACACGTTCGTGTGGCACACGTGGACACATCACAGTAACGTGTGTTGGATCTCTACCCACAGACTGACTCAACGCCAGTGGCTTTGTCTTTGTGCCACACAGCGTTGTGATGTGTGTATTTGAATATTTGATGCAGAATAGCACAAGTTACAGGGATGTCTCTGTAGATCATAATTGCCAATGAGACCAATAGATTTTATAAGAGAGATTTTTGCTTTAGGGCACCAGAGAGACAGAGACAGAGAGAGACAGAAAGCAAGACATCACCCTGCAGGGAGGATGGCCACACCACAATCCCTCTCCTCCATCCTCCTCTCAGCATCTTGGGCACGCATGCACACACGCCCAGTGTGAGTTTTAAGTTGCTGGGTCCAGGACTCAAACTGCAGCCTACGTGAGAATCCAGCAACATAACCGTGACGCCATCTCGATGTAACTTTTTTCTGGCTACAGTGAGAGAGTATAGAGAAACAGTAACATTTAAGGTGATAGCACTGGTGTAAGATCGCAGGGAGACCCACAGGCCAGTCCATAGCTGGAGGAGTTGGAAAGGAGTTAGGAGGAAGAGCAGAAATTGTAGGGTGAATTCAATCACAATTTCTTATAATAAAGCAAAATAAGGCTATTTTTTGTGTGAAACAATTAAAAACAATAATGTAGACGATATACAGAGAAAAGTTCAGCAAATACTTAGTAAATTTGAAAAGACATTTCTTCTCAACACTCAGCACAAAAGTTATACTCCCAGAAATAGTGGTTCCCAGAATGCGCTACTCGGACACTCACACCTGTGCATGTGGTCGGCCAACGTTGCGTGACCGTGTACGTCTCGGATGGCGGCACAGTGCCAACGGATGCATCTGAAGCCTGCCTGGTCGTCACTGCCCATCCCCTCTCACGTGCCCGTGACAGTCCCCCGTACCCTGGACTCCCTGCTGTCTCCTTGGAATCCACGCTCTGGCCGTGCCCCGCGTGATCTTCTATGAAGGGAGGCCAGATCTCATCCCAGCACACACGGGAGACGGGGAGCGGCAGCGCCCGGGGCCCTGCATGATCCGCTCTCATCGCGAGTCACCTCTCGCTCTCTCTGCAGCCACCCTGGCCTTCCCGTTTCCTGGAACACACCAAGCTTACCTCCCCTCAGGTCTCTGGGCTTCCACTTGCCCCGTTCTGGACCTGCTTGTTAGAGCGGACTGGATTGGAGGCTCCACTCCCCCATGCCCACCCACTCGCCCGTTTACTCCAGGGAGCACGCATCGCGTACCCGACCATTTGACAAGCGCTAGGCTTGGTTCTAAAAATCTCTGTTATGGTTTGGATGCCCTCCCAAAATTCATAGCAGAGACAAGATTGGAAAAGCCAAAAGCTTAGATTCACTGTCACTGACAGTGGGGACTCTGGAGGAGAGTAGGTCACAGTCGTTAGAGAAGGGTCCCCATGACTGACACGGTGGTTTATAAAGAGGGGCGAGGCCAGAACAGAGATGCGGCCGTACACCTGAGCTCCTGCCCACGCCGTGTGCTAACGCCCCCAGAGGACCCTTGCACTTCTACACCGCACGCTAAAAAAACCTCTATTTTTAGAGTGACCCAGACTCGGGTATTTTCTGTTATTAGCAGCAGAATGGACCAGAATAAAATTCTTTCTACAGGAAATAAAAATAAAGATTTTCTTCTCTTTCAAATTTTAGGACGACTTAAGTTTATCAATAGCCAAGTCCTTACTGTAATTTCATGTTGTGAATATATTGAAAACAAAGCAAAACAAAAACTAGGGCTCAACTTGATGGTGTGGTAAGCAGAATATAAAAATTTAATGGCATTAGAAGTCTCAACTGGGTTGGAAACCTGAATAGAAAAACTGCAGTCCAGTCAGTAGGCTGGAAGAGGTCGCAGGGCAGGGTCCTCTGGGCGGGGGCCGCATCTCACTGTGTTTTGTCCCCTTGGCACCAAGCCCGCAGTGAGAAGTCAATACATTCCTTCTAAACTGAAGTCATCACTTACAATAAGCCCCTAGTCAGACTGTGGGTTCTGTAAAGGCAGGTCCATGCCGCTTGGCTCTGCACCACCCCCCACCAGCCTCTCCATCCTCTGTACACTCTGGCTAAAGCCCCAACCCCGAACAGGTGATGTCACAGAGAGACCAAGCAGGTGCGGACAGCAGAGAGCAGAGACAGGCCTCAGGGGACGCTCCTCACTCCGAGATGAAAGATGCCCGCGTGATCACTCCATCTTCAGGGCTTCCCGCATGTCCTGCTTCCTCTCTGACTAGGGGTCTGCATGCCCAGGGGATGCCAGGGGTGCAGGAGCACGCCCCCAAGCCACGACAGCCCCAAGTGTCTCCAGACACTGGTAACTGTACCCGGAGCAGAAGTGTCCCGGCCGAGACCTGCCCATCTGGAGAGTTCTTACAGACGGCGCGTTTCCAGTCAGGGAGTTTGTGGCATTAAAGAGAACACTGAGCAACACAGTTACAACATCTGAGGATCATTAAAAGCCAGAGGGTAAATGTCGGAAGACAGATGGAACGGAGTCCAACATAATCACCAGTCACGTGACTCAGAATCAGGTCACATGATCTACTTCTTCATGTTGAATTTGGAGTACTGCCCACTTACTCTTCTCAGAAGGCTGATTATACTGCAGCGTGTGTGTGCATGTGTGTTTGTGTGTGTGTGTGTGTGTTTTATAGTCATATATGTATTTTCCCTTCAGGTGTGTTCCAAACTGACTCTGACATCTATTCAAATTCAACTTTAGTCAAGTTCATTAACAAGTTAAAGTTAGAAAACTTTCAGCCTCTGGGTCATGAACATTTATTTTGTACCTAACAGATGGACATTGAAATTCGGGGAAAATATAGAATTAAAGACCTATAAAATGTTACATAAACTCTGAAGTCATGTTGACTTCAGGGCGTGGTCATGCCAGGAACGCTAGGAGCGCCCCCTCCAGAGATTTACCCACCTCGTGTACATTTCTAAGCAAAAACATGTCTGCAAAATGAGCCTTGGCAAACGAAAGACAGAAAAATCAAACCATCTTAGAAACTTCACAGAAATGTAGGGACTATATACAGGGGTCTTTAAAAAGTTCATGAAAAATGGGATGAGAGTGCGAGTTTCCTTTGATGCAAACCCTCTTGGAATCGCACAGTTGTGCATTACATGCGTCTCCCACGTTTTGAAGACCCTCTTGTGGTAACAGTGGTTCGGAAGTGGACTGAGCAGGGGAAGCCCAGACTGTCGCTTCCTGGATATGGGCCTTGGGGAAGGTGCGTAACCGCCCTGCTGCGGTTTCTTCATCTTTGGTGGAGATGATAAAATCATCTCCCTCTACCTTAGGAGGTTGTTGTGAGGAATAAACAAGGTGTGTTTAGTAAAGCGGACCCCAGATGGTTCATGTAGCTGCTTTACTAGTGCTACAGCTATTTTCATCACTGTCATCATCATCATCACCATTACAGTGGCCACTTACTACGTGCACGCCATCAGTTTCAAGAAAATAAGGCGCAGTGTCAGTGTCTTCATATAGCTTCAAAGGCTGAGACTGTGACTCAGCATGTGTGGACATCCACAGTGAGCGAAGAATAAAGGAAAGTCTGAAAGAAGTGAATTCCACGTGCCGCAGAAGATACGTACCGGCAGTGGTCGAGAATGCGGCAGGGCCGGGAGAGTGGCTAAGCCTGAGAGCTTCCGGCCAGTGAGGATGGCCAGGACTGCGGCACATCAGCAGGACAGCTCGAGGGATCCTGTCGGAACTTTTACCGATGGGCAGGTCGCACGCGTGCGCGGAAGGTTTCAACACAGATTCTAGCCTGAGCCAAGGAAGCCCTTAGCGAACTCCTGGTCCCATTCCAGCCTCTCACTCCCGCCTCCTCCAGGGCACAGGTGGTCAGCGCTGGCTGGGTGCTACACAAACCCTCCTTGTAAACTTGTTCCTGCTTTCCTTTCACCTGGAAGAGTGTGTGTGTGTGTGTGTTACAGTCATGTATGTATTTTCACTGCCCCCGCCTCTGGGATTCCACCAGAGCACACATGGGTCCCTGGCCCTATGCTCACCCTGCCTCAGCCTGGGACCGCTGTCTTAGCAATCTTTGCCCCACACCAGCACAGAAGACACCCAGTACTCATTTCTTGAATGAAGAGAATAACCCAAAGTGCAGAAGGCAGCTAGAAAATACTGACGTAATGCCGGGACTCCTCGTCCAAGCCCACCCACCCCACTCAGCGCCTTGACAGTTTATCATCCAATCGCAACCAACAGCAAGGAAGACCTTTAAATTATATGTGTTAGGGTTTCACTTTCCTTGAATAAGGGGACCATCTGGAACATTTTAGTTACAAGAAAAGGATGCATCCCTGCCCAAGATCTGCTACTGACGCTGCAGACCCGCCCACAGTCAAGGAACCCCCAGGGACCTGTCTCCTGGGGCCCAAGAGTAAAGAAAACAAAGCTCTTCTCCGGAACTCAAAGCCACTCCTTCGGTACAAGTTCTTGGTGTCCATGCATCCCTTAAAAGCATGTGGATTCTTTTCTCGAGACCCAGAGGCGCTCAGTAGTTGCTCTGAAGTGAATTAGCCACCACGATGGCAGTTGGGAGACTTCTCCCTCGCTCCCACTCTGCGGCAAGCTGGCACATGGAAGTAAACCAGCTTTCCGGAGACAGAGTCCTGATCCACAGCGTGCCCAGCTTCTGTGGCGTAAATGCTGCCTCCGAGGTGTGAGCTGTGAGTCACGGTGCCACAAGAGCCAGGCCCCACGGCTGCCAGGAGCTGCCGACGCTGACCCAGCCCACCCGGCCCTCACCACCTGCGTAGCTGTGAGTGGTGACCCCATCTCCTCCTTACCAACATGGGCTCCAAAAGAGACCCTAAAGTGAAGTCCTCAGAGCGAGGTTCTGCCCTCCTCTCTCTCAATGCTCACTCCCGGCAACTGTAGAGACTAGCATTCCTCCTCCCCAAGACTGGCCTAAGACATCCGCACCTTCTCCTGAGCCAGCCGTGAGGTCGGACGCTGCTCAAACCTTCCTCGTTGATGTCCAGTGTGACACTGGTCATCAAGAAGTGAAGATGGCCAGCCGTGCTGTGGTGGTGAAGGTAGCTGGACACATGTGTCTGACTCCTGGACCTGGCAGCTGCAGAAGCACGCCAGGTACATGGGCATGTGTGCCCAAAACCCCAGAGGACACATGGAGGAGGGACTGTGGTGTGACCATCCACCATGGGGAGTGCTTTCTCTCTCTCTCCGTCTCTCTCCAGAGAGTGCACATACCCTCTGACAAAAATTTTAAAAAGAGAGAGAGAAAGAAAGAAAGAAAGAGAGAGAGAGAGAGAGAGAGAGAGAGAGAGAGAGAAAGAAAGAAGAAAGAAGGAAGGAAGGAAGGAAGGAAGGAAGGAAGGAAGGAAGGAAGGAAGGAAGGAAAGAAGCATGGCTGTTGAGACCCTCGCTGTACAGGGCTCCCGCCCTACCCAGGAGGCACCTGCACAGAGGACTGAGACAGGCCTTCCCGGGCTCCCCGTCGTCCATCTCCACCTGCTCCCGCCCCTTTCCCAATCACACGTCTACAGGACTCTGCTTCGACAAGGCTGAGCATAAAATCAGAGCGCTTCCCTGGGTCTCGGGCCGTCCATTCTGAAGTTCCCCGTGACTTGAGAGCTCCTGTACTTTTCTCTGCTACCCTGCTTTTCAATACAGGGTGTTGGCTGTGGCCTTGTGCTGGGCGAGGCGTGACATCACACCCTCCCACCCATACCAGCGGCGTGGCGTGTGTGAGTGCCGTTTGGGGCTGTGACTGTCTCAAAGCGCAGTTCACGTGGCTGTGAAGCTCCTTGAAGGCACTCTCGTGTTCTCAGTGTCTAGCTCAGGGCACGCGGCCACGAGCAGCACTTCTCAGGGTGTGTGTCTGTACTGAGGTCCCAGGACAGTCTATGGCCTAGAAACACGGATGGCCACATTCCACTAAGTGAGGAGACTGGGGCGGGACATTGGTAGCTTGCTCCAGGCCGTATGGAAGAGCTGGGCTTTAAACCCTTTTCTCTGTGAGGTGGGGGCCTGGTTCAGGGGATAGTCTTGATGCACATGTTTTGGTACATGCCATCTGGTGGAAAGGACTAGTGGGTGGGGGCAGCCGTCAGTGGGGGAGCAGGCTCCGTACCCAGGCCACATTCCAGCTGTGGACATCGGCCAAGTGCTGCGCTTCCCTGAGCCTCAGCCCCGCCCACGCGGACGGGTGAGGCAGCATCCCCAACAGCACACGGAATGCAGGGTAACAGCAGCCCACAGTGCGCAGGTGGGCGAGGGCAGGTGGGGAGGGCAGCTGGGGAGGGCAGCTGGGGAGGGCAAGGACATCTGGGGAGGGCAGCTGGGGAGGACAGCTGGGGAGGGCAAGGACATCTGGTGAGGGCAGGTGGGGAGGACACCTGGTGAGGACACCTGGTGAGGACACCTGGGGAGGGCAGCTGGGGAGGACAGCTGGGGAGGACAGCTGGGGAGGGCAGCTGGGGAGGGCAGCTGGGGAGGACAGCTGGGGAGGACAGCTGGGGAGGGCAAGGACATCTGGTGAGGGCAGGTGGGGAGGACACCTGGTGAGGACAGCTGGGGAGGACACCTGGGGAGGGCAGCTGGGGAGGACAGCTGGGGTACGGCTGCACAAGCTGGGCGGAGGGGGGGGCAGCATGGGACTATGGGATACTCGGGCCTCCCTGTGGGTGTCTGGGTACTGCGGCCAGTCGGTAGGAAGGCCAGGGAGCTGGTGCTGTCTCTCTCTCAAAGACAGCACACGCCTGCCCTTTCTCCTGCCGCTCGCTCTGTCTCCAGCCTCTCCGTGCAGCCCTACCCCTCTGAGGTCGGTGAGCCCCGCGCTTCGCCTCCAGCTACTCTTTCCCCTCCTCTCCTGAGCACCGCAAAGACCCAGTCTGCAGCTTTCCCACAGAGACAGCCTGTACAGAGAGACATGGGATTCCATGGAGGTGGTTCTCCATCGCTGTTACAGTTACATTTAGATGTCATGAGAAGCGTAAATACGATGTGATTTCTGAGTCCTGAATGCATGCCACGTATTGTAGGAACTGTTTCACATCCTGTAGTCATCCAGACCTGTTCGTGTAGTGACAGAAACACAAATCAAAACAGCTTCAACAAAGAAAAAGTCCTTACTCGCGACCGTGAGAACTGGGGAGACTGAGACGCAGTTATATCCGCACGAGTCGTGAGGGCTCTGCCTCCGGCCCCTCGTCCTGCCTCTGCTGTACCTGACTCCTTCTCAACTCCTTCTGCAGGACGCCCACAGCAGGCTACACCTCGCTCGCCACCTTGACCTGTGTTACATTTATCACAAGCTACAGCTGGCACGGAGCATGGGTTCCCACAACCTCGCTGGAACTGGGACCCATCCCACTGGGCTTTGGGCTGAGTCTGGCCTTGGACGGTGCTTGGAGAAAAGCCAAGGATGAGGCCGCGACCAGAAAGGAGAGTGCACACTGAGCACACTGAAGCCGGAATCCCACCCGGGTCCTCACGGTACTTTACGTGGACGTTCTTAGATGTGAAACTGAAGGTCAGATGACCATGGAATTTGCCCAAGATCTTATGGTCAGGTGCCAGAACTGGGATTCCAACCCAGAACCCTGGGCCTGTTCCCTCTGCCCTCTGCCCTCCCAGCTCCACAGTGGCCTGGCCTGAGCTACCAGCTCTCCTCATGTCAGCTCTAGATTCTGATTAAGGCATGCAGTTGAGGCCGCCATGGGGAACCCATACCCTGTCTTTTGTAATGCCGTGCTCAGAGACGGATCTTTAACCTGATGATGCCGTTACTCACTGCTTGCAAGAAAACTCTTTGTAAAATAGGACACACACAAAAACAAGAGCTTAGAGCTTAAATCCAATTCTTCCTCGCTTGGGGAAGCCAGGCGACATGGCTCACGCAAAGCCAGTCCAAACAAAATGGCGGCTCTAGGTGCCTCTGCAGTGTGCTCTTCACCAACAAAGCCAGACGATCCTGACAGGGCTTCCCAGCACCCAGCACCTTCCTTCGCTCAGAACACTCTTCTTTCCTCTACCTGGACTCTCCCGCTTCAGAGCTCGGCTGCTGCGCTTCCTCAAGTGGAGACTACAGCCCTGCCACAGAGGCTCTTGGCTGGCCCCTAGCTGGCGTGGTTCTCAAGGGCCACGTCACAGCACTTCGGCCATCAAGTCATCTGTGAAGCATCCACAATTTACTTGCCAATAGCAAGAGGTCAAGTCCTGGAGTTCAGGACTGACTGTTAAATAAATAAAATACCAGAGCCAACCCCAGCTCACACTCAGGCGACGTGCTCACAGCCAGGTAAGGGCTGCAGGCTCTGGACTAACCCAAGCCTGCCTGCGTGCACGCTGCCTGCATGGCTTCGGCAAGTCCCTTCATTGCCCTGCGCCTGCGAGACAGGAGTGCAACGGCACTCCCTGGTGAAGGACTTGGGGTGAGCTGACTCTAGCGCTCACAGAGAATCGGAGCATGGGACGAGGGTTAGTATGGAGCCGCTGCTGTGGTTTAGGGACGGTTACATTTCACAGGTACACGTTAAAGCGCCAAGTGGATTATCTTGAACCTGTAAGTCCGCCACAGCCACCAGATTTGTGGCACACTTCCATACGAGAAAGGAGGAGTTACAGCTGGTGTGTGGGAGCTGCGTGGAACACATACCCTGTCTTCTCCATGCCATGCTCAGAGGCGGATCTTTAACTGGATGATGCCGTTACTCACTGCTTGCAAGAAAACTCTTCGTAAAATAGGACATACACAAAAACAAGAGCTTAGAGCTTAAATCCAATTCTCTTAGCTTCCTTTGCAAATTTGAAAGGGGGGATTAAATCTAGGTACACTCTCGGGAGTACATCAACCACGTGAACTTCTTCTGGCAGGCGTGCCCTGCAAGAAAAACCCTTGCAGATCTCTGCTCTGGGTACTTAGAGTCACATTCCCCTTTTAGGCCATCCTGAGTTTCTTCACCTGTAAACAAGCCAGTCCCCCAGGTTTGCTGCAAGGGGAAATGAGAGTCCACGCAGAAACCGCTCCACAAAGTTCCTGGTCACCGTCACGTCCGGACTCTCCTGTCACCAGCCCCGCCAGGTCTGGGCTCTGAGCAGCCAGGGCACAAGCACATTCCAGTCGCAGCTTGGCCAGTTCCACAGGGAGGGAGACAACCCGCAGCTGGAGCTGTGGGCTCAGGCATGCAGAACTTGGAGAGCAGAAGCCAGACCTGGGCCGAGGGGCCTGTGGTGCGCTCTGGGGCCAGCTGCCCCGCCGTGGGCAGGCTCCCACTGCTGCGACAAGTGCAGGAGTTGGGTCTGCCAAGAGCTGATGCCCTGCATGTCCTTGGCCCCTGCAGAGTCCTCCATGCAGTGGGTGCTGGGAGACGGACAATGCACGGGCCAGGCTCTAGGGTTACTAGTTGTTTTTCACCCAGGACAAAAGTGGGCTGCAGGCAAATTGGTTGTTTTAATGATTCACCATTTTCTCTATTTTGGAAAAATGCGGCCTGGATCCACCGGGTTGCAACTTCTGGAACTGCCTGACTTCCTGGGCTGGTGCAGAGGAGGCCAAGACTCCTAGGACGGGGACCCCCCCAAGTAACCACGGCAACCATGACCCTGACTGAGCACTAACCCTAACCCTCAGGGCACGTGCCCATTGGTTTCTAGGAGCAATGCCCTGTGAGGTGGGTGCCGTTAGCACCTCCATTCTTATAGCTGAGCAAACCAAAGCTTGGAGACGTCAGCTGATCAGTGTGAGGCTACACAACTTGCTAGTGGCAGAAACCGAGTAGGAGCCAATGCAGTTTGGGTTTGGACCCAGCCTAATTCCCACTGCACTGACTTCCAGGGTGAAGATGTCCCTAACACCAATGTTCTCTGGTAGCCAAATTACAGGAGGAGAGGACAGAGGGGCTGCAGAGAGCCCGGTGGCATCGCCGAGTCCCGGAGCCTGAGCCGGGCGAGCTGCGCGTGAGCCCTTGGCCCTCACCCCCTCGTGTCTAGCTCCTTCTGAGATGGCACTACTGGCAGGGCTGAGACTCCCGCTCTTCTTAACAATGGACAGTCTGTTTAGGCAGCAGCTACTGTACAAGGCAGGGAGAGAGACAGGGAGAGTGCCAGCTACAGCCAAGCAGCTGGGGTGTTGCCGAGAGCCTTCCTGCACAGGCCGGTCTACGGGTCTCCACGCAGAGTGCCCCTCAGGGTCTGGGAGGAGCGATGCAGGAGACCCTCTCTCTCTGCACTTGAAATGGCTTTCCGAGGGAAGAGAAGACCTTCCTTCCTTCTCCTCCCTCCCTTCCCTCTCTCCTTCCCTCCTCACTTTCCTTTTCTCCTTTCTCTGCTCAGCACTGAAGATTAAGGTGTGGGGGCCCACGTCATAGTGAAGGGTGATGATTACCTTGGTTTTCCTTTTCACAGAGACGGTCATGGATCTACTTAAAAGGAGCTATCTTTGCTTAACATCTAGAAACAGGAAATGCTGGTCTGATGTGCTCGGCTCTCGCCCACCTTCCTTGCTCCTGGTGGGGATGCCCTTGCCCGGGTCAGAGCACACACTCCAAGACCAGGTGGAGAACGCGAGCTCATGGGTGCCGAGCGAAGAGTCGCACGTTAGAAGACCGGACGCCGAGTCGAGGTCACTCCTGCAGCCTCGGTTCTGACGCTGGGTCTGCGGTCTGGGTCCGTTATAAGTGGAACGAGGAACAGGGGAGGTCTGCTCATGGCGTCCTGTACTGCCTCCCGCCCTCGAACTCAGCTCAGCCAGCCCTGGGATTTACCTCCTCAGCTCCAAGGAGCCTCTGGGTTTTGCAGAGGTCTGGGTTCTTTCCTTCTGCTGAGGGTGAACATCCTAATGCTGTTATGATGATAAATTCCTTCTGGGGTGATTTTTGCCCCCGACCCAGGCACTATTTGGTGAACGTCCAGAGACACTCTGGGTTCCACACTGGGGGTGCTCCTGGCCTCTGTGGACCATGGGCTCTCCCTGACATCCTGCAGCGCTGACAGACCCCACCCCAGTCCAGAACACCAGTCTGGAATGCTGAAAAAGCACGGCTACCTCAATGAGACTCTTGTCAAATAAAGGGGAATGTAAATATCAAAACGAGAACACTTCCCCTCCTCCTGTGGTTCGTTCCCACTTTCATAAGGCCCGTTAAATTCTGTGGGTTATCTGCGCCCAGAGCTGAGAGAGCCCGCAGGGAAATAAGGGCAAGGCCGAGGATAATAAGTGACGACGCACATTTGCACACGGCCGCGCTGCTCACCGCGCCCACCCACTAACTCAGCCCGCGCGGCGCTGCGGAAGGACGTTGGGAAGATTTCCTAAGAATAGTTCCCATTTTATGCGTTTCCAAAATTAACGGTTTAAAACAAATTAGAAATAGATTAAACGAGGTACCTTTGGTCAGACAGAAAAGCAATTACATGATAGGAAATTGTGCTAATCCATCACAGGATCTGGTTCCAATCCCAGGGCCGGCTGGAGTTTCTGCTGCTCCCTCTGAACATGCAGCTGCAGAGGCTTCTCTTTGTCTTTGAGATGCAAGGGTAAGAGCAGTCCCTGGGGGAGGTGCTGAAACAGGAGACCACGTTTCCTGGTAATAATTTGGGCATTTGTCGGGAGCCCATGGGCTCCATCCGGCCTGTGGGCTGACACACTGCAGCTTCACGCACACACCCTGAGGGGCTTCGAAAAGTTTGTGGAGAATTGGAATTAAAGTATGAGCTTATTTTGGTACCAAAAAATGTGAAGTCTGTGAAGAGTTCTCACGTAGTATGTGTTTTTCACACACTTCTTGAAGGCCTCTCATATCCGTGCAAGGTGGGGTTTATCAGAAGTGAACCGAGAGAGCACACTGCCCGAGCAGACAGGGGAGGGCGGCTGGTGACTTGGGCTTTCACAAGTCTGTCCCCTCTGCACCCCCCACATCCCTTTTCTACTCCGCGGAGAGCTGGCAACGTGTGCTACTGGTGCACAGGACAGAGTAAACACTCAGCACAGTCGTTTTCTGGGCAGAACATGAAGAATCTCGTCTGCCGCTCTCACCTCTTGGTGAGCTCCCCATCCATGAGGAGGGAACCCCGAAATGAACTCCCTATTTGCCGTCATGTTTATACAAGGAGAATCTTCAAAACACTTGCGGAAAATGCATATATGAAAAAACTACACATGGATTTCAAAATTCTGCATTAAAATAAACTCTTTTTTTTTTTGAGAAGTTTTTTGCTATAGGGTGCGTGTGCTCACCAGAAAGAGATAGACAGACAGAAAGAAAGAAATCACCTCCCAGGGAGGATGGCCACACCACAATCCCTCTCCTTCATACTTCTCTTGGGACTTGGGCACACTCAGACAAATGACTAGCCTGAGCTTCTAGGGGACTCCGTGTAGCCCCAGAACGTTCCTGTTTTCAGATTAAGTATCTGTCCCGTATCATTAGAGTACCATACAGTCTGTTGTTCCAACTCGGGGTGCCAGGAGACTGGAGGAAAACTGGACTGGCCAGCCAAACCAGCACAGGTGCTTTCATGTCACGCAATCCGCACCAAGTATGTGACCTTTCTTTCTGTCCGTCTACTATGGAAACACGAGGAAATAGCTGGACATAGATGGAAAATGGGAAAAGAAATTCAAGTAAACAACAAACAATAAACGAACCTAGAAAATACCTGACTTCCCAAATGACAAGAACTACCTTGAGCTGAGTAGAGGCTGCCCTCCTTCCACGGGAACCTCCAGTTTGCCACAGTCCTCACTAATCCCTGTTGCTCCCCCCACTGACCTTGGCAAGCTGTGCCTGTGCGTGACCTGCAGGACGAGAGTGGTCACCCGAGCTTTATATTTCTGCTTTGTGGGGGCAAATCCCACTGAAAACCAATCCCAGCTTGCACTGCATAAGTGAGACAGCAAGGCCGTGTGCTGTGTTTATAATCCACTTCAAGGAGCTCGGGAGCCCCATCAACAGCACACGGGGCAGTTTAGGGAGTCATTTCTTTCTTCCCTTCCACTTGTCGTTTGCATTCTCTGCTCACTCGCCTTTCCAAACGTCTGTTACTTCTGTGGTTTTCTGCTTTATCCTCTCTCTCTCTCTCTGTGTTTTTATATATACCCTCTCTAATACACGTAACTCTGAACATTCTCTTTAAATGGTATAAATTTATACTTTTTTCCATCCTGCCCCAAATAAAAAGTGGTACAAAGTTCTTATATGTATACAAAGAATACATAAAATCTAATTGTATAAAAATGTCTATTACCTCTCTTTATACATTCGTAGGAATCCATTTTAAAAATTCCTCCAAACTTTCTCCATAATGCAATCAATAATTATATTCTAAGAGTCCTTAATCTAGTGATAAAATCAGTTCAGTCCTCAGTAGTCTGACTTTTGTGGTAACCACACTTTAAAAGGGCCTGTAGACTCTGTTTCCAAACACTGGCTGATTTGGGCTAATGCAGAACTATAATAGCTGTATATTTTTAAAAAGCTAGGCAATGATAGTGAGAGTTACGTCCACGACCACCTGTGCTCAGCATTTTGCTAAGTTAAGTGTCCTCCTCTCCTGGAGCACGTGGACAACTGCCGAGGGCGCTGCTTATCTGACCGCCCACCAGAGTGGGTGATTTAAAGGGCCAGCACAGGGGTCCATCAAGGCAGTTTTCCCCAAAAGGTTGTAAACGTCAGAGAGATGCAAATGTGAGAGGGATTTTATTTGAAATGGAGGACGTGCAGGTGCCCTGCAGAAGCTGAGGGTCCCTGGGTCACAACTATCAAGAAGACGGGGACCTCAGGTGCACAACCATGAGGGACCGAATTCTCCTACCAACCTCAGTGAGCTTGGAAGGAAGGATTTCCCGGGGCCTGCAGGTGAAGAGTTCAACCCAGCTGAGACCACGACCCGGCCCTGTGAGAACCTGCACAGAGAATGCAGCTGACCATCAGAACTCCGGCTCACAGATCTGAGAGATAATAATGGTTTTGTATTAAACTGTGACTGCTGTAATTTGTGACGTAGCAATAGAAAATGATTCGAGAATTCTGCTATGATAACGCATATTATTGAAATATACTCTACCCCTCAACCTAACGAGATGTGTGTGCCCCCATCCTGCATCCTGAGACCGGGAGAAATTTCCTGTCTCTAACGGCATTAAGTTAAGCCAGCAGGGACATGACACGTGCAAACCTATTTACCAATAAAGGCTTACAATAATGGGAAGACCTGACTTTTTTTTTTCTGTGAATGTACCTTTTGTAAGAAAATTAGTGTCATTTCGGGCACTGCTCATCAGCGTGTCCATTTTATTAGACAGAGACCACGTGCAGGGCAGTTGAAGGAATTCGAGTCCTAACTGGGGTGTGCTCACTCCGTGGGGTCACAGTTCTACTCTGTCAGGGAGAAGAGCAAAGCCTTAGGAGCAAGAACAGAGATAACTAGTCAAAATGGAAAGACCCAATTTACATGTCACCAGCTCTGAAAACAGTCTGGGCGAGAGGAGGAGGAGGAGCAGGCCTTTAGGAGGAAGGGCAAGGGCAGGCCCTGCCAGCTGCCTCTCCCGTGCTGATCACTGAGTGCACTGCCCCTCACTGGCCACGGTCGCAACACAAGATGGCGTGAGACAGCCATGTTCTTTCACAAACATGAGAATGGTAACAAGGGAATCGAGGGGGAAGGAAAGAAACGCAACATTTAAAGGACACAAAAATGGAAAGTTATCTGTTGAGAGAGACAAGGAGAGGCTGATACCCAGTAGAGGCTCATTCTTGTCTCCTGGTGTGGCCCTTCGTGCAGGGCAGCTCAGCTCCGTAGAGAGCCTCCGTATGCTCGGCCCAGGAAGGCCGCTGCTCCCCAGGGACCAGCCGTGTCCCCCAGCTGCCCTGCCTGTGCCTGTTCTGGGGCTCGGGCGAGGAGCCGGCTGGGGAAGCAGACCTCCCCTCCGAGGCTCCAGCAACTCTCAGGAGGCAGGTGGGGCTCAGCCTCAGCTCTAGAGCTGCGCCCCTTACTGCTCGTGAGGACGAGCGTGGACACAGCGCGGGCTGCTGGGCTTCTCTTCTAAGCCCCCAGTGACATGCCCCGAGGACATAGCTCAGCCCAGATTCCGATGTGCATACAACTGACCTACCTGAAGGAGACCCTCGGACCCAGGACGTGCCCCTTAGCGAGCATTTGCAGATCTCTCTGGGAAGTTTCCTTATTGCAGTTTTTCAGCCTGACAAACTCACCTCCCATGAGAGAGTCTGGCACAGAGACTTCAGGGATAAATGAGAGGTAATCTTTAATCTATTATTACTTATTTATTTTTGTGACAGAGGGCACATGTGCTTGCCAGAGAGAGGCAGGAAGACAGCGAGAGGAGAAAGCACCCAGGTGGGGAATGGTAGAATGGCCACAGCAATCCCTTCTCTCTGTCCCTCATTCTGTTAGGCTTCTGGGCACACGGCACATTTCTCAGCCACTGGGGATAGGACGTGTGGTACCCAGCTGCCCTAACCACCAGGTCACGGAGCTGCCAAGAGGCAAACTCACGTAAGTGCTTGTGGGATCGCTTCTCGGCCTTTTGGCTAAGATCAAGTGTAGTACGTAAGTGCTTGTGGGGACAGAAAATGCTTATTTGCCAGTTTACGTACCCGACCACAACACCAGCAGCTGCATTTACCTCCCTCATACACCTGTTTGGAAAGTCCTGCTTGCAGGTGACTTTCCAGCAGAAGCGTCCACACAGGCCTGCTCTGGCCCGACTGCTGATGTCACATCCCCCAACTTCAAGAGCTAATGTAAGTCTGAGTATGAACACGCATGACCTAGGAATGTCTGTTGTGGAGAGGGGATAATAGGGCAGCAGAGACTCTGGGGGATCCAGATGCCCCAGATCCCAAGCAAGTACACTACCCACTGGCCTTAGGACCGTGGTCAAATCATTATTCATGAACCTCAGATTTCTTGTCTGACCATAATTTTCATAATCTCCTTTGGTCCTGAAATTGTGTCATTCTGATGAAACAGGAGCAGAACGACTCCAGATCATGAAGAAGTATCCATTCAAAGAGGGTCACCCTGCAGGGGCGAGTGCCATGCCCAGGGACAGGTGATTTGGGGAGGAGCCATGGGGGAGGACATAGAATTGGGGTTAGCACACCGATTCATGTTTGCTGCAGTGATAGAGGAGCCCCGGTCGAGGCTCAGCATGGCAGAGACCTGTTTCTTGTTCATCCTCTCTCTGACGGGAGATTTAACAGGCAGCCAACTTTGCAGTGGCTCAGGACCCCGTCATCCCCAGAGCCTCTCCTCCTTCTAACCCCTCTGGGTGAGGCAATGGCAGCGTGAAGAGGGCATTTTGCTTCTCCCCAGGTCCGCCCTCATGCAACACCCACACTCCTCTCTCCTCCTGCTGGCCGCACGGGCCTACAAACTTGCTCGGATAACACGGGACATGGAAGAAGGTGGGCTTAGAGTCCTAGCTGGGCAGCCCCTGGGCAGCACGGCTCCTTTATGACAAATGGGAACTGATCTCCGGAGAGCACCTCTCAGGTAACGTGGGTGCTGCTCAGATGTGAGCCTCCCGTTCTCTGTGGCCCTGTCTGCATTAGCAGCTGATTTTTGCTTTGTCTGGTTTTAATTCTGTGACATCCATGAGCCAAAAGAACCAGCCCCAACCATGGGTAAAAGCAAGTTAAACTCAGCTGACATCCAGCGTGTGTTTTTCCTTGTGTACCTTTTTGTTTCAATGTGTGCAAGCAGAAATGTAAGCAAAGGTCTCTAAGAGAAGAAAACATGATTGCAGTTATTTCTGTACAATTGTAGTAAGAACTAACACATGAAGAATGGCTGGATTTAGGTCGAATTCAAATCATCAGGAATATTCTACAAATATGTATGTAACCCTTGATTGTTCATTCATCATACTTCGGCTTATTGAGCTGCTCACAAGGCTGTATTTCTTGTTTTGTGGTAGAATAAAAAAAAAGCTTTAAAAAGGTGGTGTGGTATAGCTGATAGCTAGATAGCTCAACCTTGTTTTGAATTTGTTCTGTGAGACCTAAATTTGGTATATTCAGGTGTCAGTTCAGTAGAAACACTTGAACTTTTGGATTCTGGATTCGATTAACATTTCCACCATAAATCATCATCTATTAGGAAGATGAAACTTACTAAAGAATATAAACTTAGAACTCTAATGTCAGCTAAATGTCAGCTAACGCAGAATTTGAAAATTTTTTTCCATAAGGGGTTAGTTTAGATACATTCCCTTAAAATTAATGCATTCGGCCATTGTAACAGAATTAAGAGAGTAGAAGTTTAATCTGATTATGATGTCAGGAGGTGGGGCTTTGGGCCAACAGGTGGCTGGAAGTTAAGGCACTGGATCCCACACGGTGGAATACTTGGCTCAAGTTCCGGACCCAGCAGCTTGAAAACCATGTTGGGCACGTGTGCATGTGTGCCCCAAATCCTGAGAGGAAAGTGGAGAAGGGAGTGTGGCATGGCCATCTCCGAGGGATCCTTGCATACTTGCCCTCTCTGTCTCTCTAGAGTGTACACACCTTACAGCAGAACCAGAAAAAACAAGTGGGGCCTCCGGGAAGAGATCAGTGATGGGTGTTTGGGGCAGGGCCATGGCTGAGCTCTGGGTGGGTGTTTAGTGGAGGGAAGGAGATCACAGAGAGAAGGCACGTGGGTGCAGACCACGCTCTGCTCCACGGGAGCCCTGCCCTCCGCCATGCTGCAGCCTCGCCAGAAGTTGGACCCGGCCCTCCACACTGGGAGCTGAGCAAAGCCCTATTTCTCTGTCACACTGCCGTCTCAGATACCTGTTAGCCACTTGGTGATGAGATAAGACAGGGACCGTGCCTAAGTATTCCGGGCTGGAGGCCATGCGGCCCTGCCACACACGGTCTACGTACAGCGGGAAGACAGAGGCAGCCCTCTGGGGTATGTAACGTGGCATGCCCGTGTGCCAATAAGACTCTATTGACGAAGACACACAGGAGCTGAGTTTGACCCATAAGCTGTGGTTTACTGATCCCTGGAGACAAGATGGCAGAAAACTTCCTTGTGCGTGCCTGGGAGAGGGCCTCAGTGCTCCTCTTCCATCATCGAGTCTAAACCTTCCATTCCCTCAGAACTTCTTGGTGAAGTAAACGCTGTTTCCAGTATGAGCAGGTGATGCAAGGACGGGTACGGACACCTGCTAATGAGCGAGTGGGAGACCCAGGAGCAACCCAGTTCCAATTCCGGCTCTGTCAGGAAAGAGGGCTCCTTACTCGCCTCATTTAACTTCAATAGGCCTTAGCTTGTCTCCCTGAAAAATTACCTTAAATATCCCATACGTCTCTCAAGTGCTTTTTGAACTGACCGGCAGACAGCTCAGCAACCGCGGAGCATGGACAGCACTTGGGCTCTCTTCCTCCCGCTGATGCACCTGATGCTCCCTACTTGAATAATGTCTAAGCAACTACTGGGGAAAAGCAAGAGGGATGTCCAGAAATGGATCCAGTCCAAATGAGATTCTGGGACCAGTTTCAGGAAACTTCTTCACTGTTTTCCTAGCAAGTGGTCATCAAAATCCAGGTAAAACTAAGTCACGTACACAACTGTGGTGGGCCAAAGCCAATCGCAGTGTCTCGAGGACTCCGTGTCCCCAGGTAAACCTCTCCAAGCCGAAGTGGGCAGGCATGGGGACTCCCCAGCCCCCAGTCAGCAAGACCACGCCCCCAGTGAGCAAGATCACGCCCCAGTGAGCAAGACCACGCCCCCAGTGAGCAAGATCACGCCCCAGTCAGCAAGATCACGCCCCCAGTGAGCAAGATCACGCCCCAGTCAGCAAGACCACGCCCCCAGTGAGCAAGATCACGCCCCAGTCAGCAAGATCACGCCCCAGTCAGCAAGACCACACCCCCAGTGAGCAAGATCACGCCCCAGTCAGCACGACCACGCCCCCAGTCAGCAAGACCACGCCCCCAGTGAGCAAGATCACGCCCCAGTCAGCAAGACCACGCCCCCAGTGAGCAAGATCACGCCCCAGTCAGCACGACCATGCCCCCAGTGAGCAAGATCACGCCCCAGTCAGCACGACCACGCCCTGCAGTCAGCACGACCACGCCCCACAGTCAGCACGACCACGCCCCACAGTCAGCACGACCATGCTCCACAGTTGATACAGTCATGTCCCACGGTTGGTGCAACCATGACCCACAATCTGGGACCATGCCCACTGTCCTACGGGCACGACCATGCCCCACAATTGGCACAGCAACGTCCCCCAGGCGACATAACCACGCCCACAGTCGGCCCAACCACACCCATTGGTCGGCATGAGCACGCCCACAGTCATACTGGCCCCACTAAATTCCCCCAGCAGAGGGGAGGGTCCCAGGGCTTAAAGGAGTTACGTGTGTTAAGACAACTCGTGTGGAAGACCGCAACTCCGTGATCCACAAATTTGCTCTCAGCTTCACACCGAAGTCTCAAGATCTAAGATATTTAGGCAAATGCAGTGACAGCTAAGTAAGGCAGGGGGTCTGATGCCAGACGTCCCCATGAACCCGAGATTTCCCAACCCACGGGGCTGCCGGAAGACTGTTAAGGCAAGGGCGGGCACCTTTCCTCGGTCATTTGTTCTTGACCGGGGCCAGGATGTTGCAGGTCAGGCTGCTTTCTCCCTTTCAAAGGTTGTCTCTTCACTCTAATGACTCAGTCAAACGATCAACAAAGGATTGCTCAGAGTCAAGTTGTATCATATTGGTCCACTAATAAAAATGACTTTTTTTGCGATTTTTAAAAAAAGATTTTTGCCATAGTATGCATGCACTTGTCAGAGACAGACAGAGAGAGGGAGAGTGAAAAACGACCCCCACGAGGGATGACCACACCCCAATCCCGTCTCCTCCATTCTCCTTCTGGGATTTTGGGCATGCACATACACACACTCAGTGTCATTTTCAAGCTGCTGGGTCCAGCACTTGAACTGCAGTCGACCATGTGGGAGTCTGGGGCCTTAACCACCACGCCACCTCCTGGCTCCCATAATTTTTTTAATGCACGTCCTTGTTCTTGCTAAAATAATTTTTTTTTACTGTTCTTGTTTATCCAGCTTATGCCCTTACAAAGTCTCACTTTCTATTTTCTTCAATCTCACGGGCTTCCTTTATTCCTGCCTGCCACCTCCTCTCCATCTTCAGCCTGAGAGCTTTCAGAAAATAACCTTGAGAATAAATTATTTTCTTTTTATTTTCACCAGTGAAACATAAGAGAAAAAGATGTCTTTTTTTTTTTAATTTTAACTTTATTATTATTATTTTCCAACTTGCCCAGAGAGAGAGAGAGAGAGAGAGAGAGAGGGAAAGTGAGAAAGGAAGCCACCAGTTCTAGGACTTGAACCATGGTTGGTCATGTGGGATTCTAGTGCCTTTAACCACCATGCCACCTGCTGGCCCCTCTTTTTTATTATTATTGTTTTTTTTTTCAGGACCAGCAGGTGGCATAATAGTTATGTCACTGGACTCCCACATAGTCGACCATGGTTTGAGTTCCAGACCCATACTCATGCCAGGTGCATGTGTGTACATGACCAAGATTCCAAGAAGAGAATGGAGGAGAAGGGATGGCAGTGTGGCCAGCCCTTGGAGGGTGATTTCTCACATTCTGTCTCTCTGGCAAGCATACACACCCTTAAAGCAAAAATCTCTCTCTCAAAAAAAAAATTGTTTTTGTTTTTATCATAGGCCACATGCACTTGCCAGAGAGAGGGGGGGGGGGAGAGAGAGAAAGAGAAAGAGAGAGAGAGAGAGAGAGAGAGAGAGAGAGAATGAGAAATCACCCACCAGAAGGATGGCCATGGCATAATCTGTTCTCTTCCATTCTCCTCTCTGGATTTTGGGTATGCACACCATTCTGACTGGGGTTAAGTGGTATCTCATTGTGGTTTTGATTTGCAAGTCCCTTATATAATAGATGCTGAGCATTTTTAGTCATTTGTATTCCTTCCTTTGAGAGTTGTCTGTTCAGCTCATTTACCCATTTTTTAATAGGCTTATTCTTTTTTTGTGGGTGAGATGCTTGAGTTCCCTGTATATTCTGATTATCAATCCCCTTGTCTGAAGCAGTTGGCAAATGTTTTCTTCCTTTCTGAGGGTTGTCTCTTCACCCTAATTATTGTTTCTTTTGCTGTTTAGAAGTTTTTTAGCTTGATGTAGTCCCATTTGTCTATTTTTGGGATTATTGCCTGTGCTTTAGGGATCTTATTTAAGAAGTATTTGCCTGCTCCAATGCCTTCAGAAGTTTCCCATGTTTTCCACCAGCAGTTTTATAGTTTGAGATTTTACGTTTAGATCTTTGATCCATTTTGAGCTTATTTTTGTCAATGGTGAGAAGTGGGGGTCCAGCCACATTTTTTTGCAACTGGATATCCAGTTCTCATTTATATATATATCTAGATTGTCTGATTCTCCTCTATAAATTGGAAAAAAATAAATTGGTCTTCCCTTCTTCAGAATGAGAAATAAATGTCTGTTTTTTAAGTCATCTAGTCTATGGTAGTTTGTTACAACAACTGAAACTGAGACAGGAATTGTATTTTCAATAATGGGAATAGCAATAATAAAGAAGAGGCTGATTCATGGCATAGAGAAACTAAGTTTGGATTTCTTTAGAAACCAAACAATATTAGACCATGCTGGGAACTTCACTTACCCACTTCAGTTAATATGCAATCATGACTCAGAGAACTCCCCTCCTTCCTCCGGCCCCTGTGTTTCCAGAATAAGGTATCACGCGAGGTCTGGCTCAAAGAGAGGTCCAGATAAGAAGTGAGCAAGTGAGAAGACGTGACACTGGGAACTGTCTCGTGAATTTCCAGGATTAAGAAGTTAAGGTATTTCAGAACTTGAATTCTTACTCCTCGTAAACAGAAACGTAGGGAGTAACTGCAAGTAGGTTATGATGCATCTGGATAGCTAGGGGCTTCTCTCTGCTTGTTTCTGCAAACCACTGCTCCGTACCATGGTCTAGTGGGAACAACTGTGTCTGGTTAGAAATGTCTAAGAATAGCTAGGTCTTGAAGCTGCAAGTGTGTAAATCCATATACAGAGTTCTGCCTATGTTAATGCCATTTTTGCTAGTTTATTTATTTCTTCCATGAGAAAGAGAGAGAGAGAGAGGGAGACATAGAGAGAGACAGCACCCCCTCAGGGTCCCATTGCCACAGCCCACCTGCAGCTCCAGCCAGACCCAGATCATGGGCAGGCTTGTGCCCAGTACGCTCAGGGAGGTCTGTCACCAACTCAGACAGAAGCCTTCCCATGGCACTGCGTGGCAATGTTGCACATGCACCCTGTGGCTCCCTTTACGTCATTTCTAATTAGAGGAACCCAGGAGAAAGCAGCTTCAGAGGAGGTTACCAAAAGAGTCGAACCAAATCAGCTGAAACTCATGTGCACACTCGTTCCCTTCAGCTTGCCAATCAAATAAGCAAAAATGGGCTAATAGCCATTGGGCAAAAAAATGCAACGTCCCATGTTCTAAGTCACAGGGGACTGATCACAGGATGTGTGGGGTAAACAATGTTGTACCAGCTACTGCCAAGGTTTCCCAAGGAAGTGCCATCAGGTCCTTGAATGGTCTATGGTTTTCCACACACGGTGATTATCTTGGGGGCAAAGGTTGTTCCTCCTAAACCATGGGACAGCCCTCAAGT
Organism: Tupaia tana; assembly: GCA_026018925.1. Classification (NCBI taxonomy): domain Eukaryota; kingdom Metazoa; phylum Chordata; class Mammalia; order Scandentia; family Tupaiidae; genus Tupaia; species Tupaia tana. The sequence goes on along the minus strand of JAKSZU010000025.1, from coordinate 29,127,771 downwards.
TCAGGGGAAACAGATGAAATAAAATGCAAATTTTATCAACTATGTTTGATCAGATCCTTCATCTTGAGAGCTGAAACACAAGAAATTTATAGGAAAAAGAGACAAATATTTGCTTTAGTAAGTTATACTGGGGTAAATGTCCTAGAGCTTAAAATAAATCACATCACTGATAGAACTCTAAAAATATTACAGATCAGGTGATTTATAAAAACATTAATTATTTTTAAAACTTGTGACATAACATGAGGTGTACTTCATTACCTGAGTCTTAGCAATGGAAAAACCAAGAAGAGACATTAGGAAGGTCCCCCAAGGTCACACAGCTTCTAGGTGGCTGAGCTGTGATTTCATCTAGGGCTGCTTGCTCTAAGGCTCTGAACTCTTTTCTCTCTCAGGGACTTTGCTACCTCTCCTAGGCGAAGGAGTACTACTTACTCATTCATGTATCCACGCAGCAAAGAGTTAATGAGAGCCAGTGTGCATGGACTGTAGTAGATTCCGAAGCTGTGAGAATAAATGGTACTGAGCGGCTTTGCAGTATTCACAGTAACCATGGGATCCTCTGCCTGAAGAGGACACAGCCGACACAGGCCGCGAGGTGTCACAGGGTCTATACGAGCCCCCACTGGGGAGAAGTGAGGAGAGCAGAGTAACTGCCCTGGGCAAGAACCCAGGATGGAGTGAAAGAGATGGAATCAGAAATTGAAGGGCAAGCATCATATTTTTCTTACACGAAGAGCAATGAAATATCTAATTTGGAGAATGGGAGCCCTGGCCAGCACATCTGAGAACAATCTCAAACTGGCTGGTCAGTTTGGGCAGCTTTTATTTCAGGCCTTCTTTGGGGAATAGAGGTGGCTGAACATCTAAATTCCCATTCTAGCATTTCTTTGCTCTAAAATGAAAGAGAGAAGTTCATCCATTTCCTTCTGTGATGATCATCGAAAGGAGTTTAGGCGTCTGACACACGAATTTTCATTCCTTCTTTGGGGGAACCCACCCTGCTTTATTAAATGAATGATCCTCATCCTCCCTCTTCCTGCTAATGATCAATGCCGTCTGTGACTATACAAGGATGAGTGCCTGTCCTTGCCCCCTTGAAGCGCAGTAACTCGAACATTCTGAATCTGTGGCATCAGGACATCCTGAAAACCACAGCAAAGGTGAACCATCCACATGGGGGAAAGCAGCACCACGTGCTCCATTACGAATAGCGGAACGTGTCCTGGCAGGGAGAGCAGCGTGGGAGGGGCACTATGTGAGTAGCAGGACATCGGAAATCAGAGCGCACAGACTTAGGTGGTTACACAGCATCTGACAAGGCCTGCATCTCATGCAAACTCAGGGACTCCTGCCTAGAGACTGCTCAGCAGAAACTATCCTCAGTTAATCACTAAGATCTTCACCATGAGCACAGCTGATGTCTTCTCACCAAGGGACTAAAAAAGTCTCAAACCAAAAGTTACGTGTGTTGCAAATGGAGTCAGGTGGTTTAGCCTGCTCCCTCACCTCCTGTCATAGCATGGCTAAAGGCCACGGGGTGAACAACTAACGTCATGAGTGGCAGTGTGCTTGCGCTTGTTACATAATGATGACTTTGCTACTTTACGCCACTGACTGTAACACGCATGTGCATACGTGACAGTTTGGTTTTGGCAATGAGCCACTATTGTCTGTAGTCCCTTTAAGAGAAATGAGCTCCTGGTCAACTAGAGCTGCCCTGCCCTGCCCTGCCCTGCCCTGCCCTGCCCTGCCCTGCCCTGTTCTGCTGAGCCTTGGTTCAGGCTGGTGACCCTGATGGCCTTGTCTCAATCAGCCTTGGCTCGCCTCGGCTTCATGCACTGTGAGCTCTGAGAGGGAGGAAGTGCTCTGGGTGTCCTCCATGCACATCACAGCTCAGAGAGGGAGGAAGCACTTGCGGTGCTACTATGGGCTTTGGGGCTCTATTAAGAGCTCTGTGAGTGCCCACTAAACTCAGCCAACAAATAACATGACATCAGTGCCTTGTGTCTTTTCCAGCCCCTTGCATCTCTGTTCTACCACCCCTCAGAAGAGGAGAGAACCTCATAAAACATTAGGTGTGACCTTCCCCTGGGCATATCCAATGTGAGAGCTACAGTGTCAGCAGAGGGGTTACTTCACCCTCACACAGGTGCAGGTGCCCTGAACATGCAGTATTTATAACCATCATACAAGTTTAATAGTTTCTTCTTTGCTGTGGAAAGAAAAATACTTTTTTTTTTCTTACTATTTTTTGGTGAAGTTCAGTACTGCAGGGGGAAGAAATAAATGAACCTCTTCTGTTTGGAATTTTCCACTCCTTCCATCAGTCTAGTCAAGAAAGCTTAGCTGGAGAGCTAGAGCCAGGAAGGAAAATGCAGAGACAGGGATTTGTCCCGGTGACCTTCAGAAACGACTCACAGTCCATGGCTGGTTAAACCTGTGCAAAACTGTTGAAGATGCTCCCTTCTCTTGGGACCAGTAGTTGGCATAACGGCTATGTCACTGGACTCCCATACAGTCGACCATGTTTCGAGTCCTGGACCTGGTGGCTTAAACTCACGCCGGGCACGTGTGCATGCATACCCAAGATCCTGAGAGGAGAATGGAGGAGAAGGGATTGCAGCATGGCCATCTCCCTGGGGGGTGATTTCTCACTTTCTGTCTCTGTCTCTTTCTGGTGAGCGCATGCACCCTATAGCAAAAATCTCTCTAAAAAGAAAAAAATAGAAGATGCTCCCTTCTCTTTCACGCTCCTCAGAGCACAAAGGGGCCTGTACAGAGGCATCGGAAGCAGGAGATGCTTGTCTGGACACAGCCTTGGAGATCTGCTCAGGTGCTGTGAGCCTTTGCTTTACCTCCCATCGTCCTTGGAGTAGAAATGACTACAAACGTGTGACTCCCAATATCCTCTTCCCCACCCCCAGCCCATCGCCTGTGCTCCTGCCTTCCAGACTTTGACCTGGGCCTCACCCTCCCCCATCCTGGTGGACTCTCACTCTCTTCACAGACTCCATGTGTCTCTACCGTGAGGCTCCCCAGAACGACTCCCCACCTCAGCGCCAGGGAGAGTGGACAGCCAGACAGGTCTCACAGCTACCAAGTTGTGCTCCAGGAGCAAAGCCCGCAGAACACAAGAAGGGGCAATCCGTAAGAAAGACTGATGAGCATAGAGAGTGCAATAATGACTATTAGGAGACACTGGTGCTAGAAACGTGCTCACCTCTGCAGGGCCGACGCCTGCAGAGGTGCCTGGGACATCAGGGGCTGAAGTAATGAATTCTCTACCCACTGTGTGTGCTCCTTGTCTGAATTTAAACAGAAGAGACCGGTCTACATGCTGTCCTACGTTCTAGAGCATTTTCCACACAAGCACAGCCGGGTCTGCCGTGAATGAGTCTTGTCCAGTCAAACTGCACAAATAAAATACTTCATTTCAATTTATCTACTTTCCTGTTCTGGGTCATTTTCTATCTTTTTGTTTTGTATGATTTACAAATAACACATGACCAAACACTCCAGAATGTGTGTCTTGATATACTGGGTCCTGCGTCAGTGAACAAGATTCCCAGGGCTAGAATTAGCAGGTTAGAGTATCCATACTACGACTCTCACCAGTTGCCAAGCTCTGCCGCCACCTGCACTTCCACCTTTCCAAGCACTTCGCAGGTCTTCGTTATTACACAATTTTTAATCTGTCAGTCGGAGAGCTTTCACCTTGCATTTGATTTGGATGTCTTTATTTGAATAAGGGTGGGCGTCTTCATGTGTGCTGGCCACTTATGCAGCTTTCCAAACTGCCTTTTCAGATCCCTTGCCCTTTAGTCTATTGAGTTGCTCATTTTTTTATTATTCTTTTCTATGAGTTCTTTGTAAATGAAGGAAATTGGCTTTATGCATATTACAAATATTTCTTTCTGGTTTGTCATTTTTCTTTTCTCATTTATTTACTTCATATTTATTAGTGTATTTTTTGCCATACATAACTTAATTTGTATAAATGCGAACTCATTATTTCTTTTTATGGTCCCTTGACAATGACTTATTTTTAATGTGATAAATATCTTAGTGGTCTTTCCATAAACAAAGTTGTACAGATCATTGAATTCCTAGAGTCTTGGCAGTAGGAGGCTTTCAAAGAAAACCCAGGAAAGCGTCTAGTCGATGGCCTCTTCGCTTTCATGGAAGCTCTGATGGAGGCTCACAGCCTCCCCAGGTGATCTGCCTCTAGGAGGCAGCCTTTTGTATCCTTGGCTCATTGTTCTCCAAGCACATGAGAGGTGGAGGGGCAGGGCCCAGGAGGGGAGCAGACCAGGTCAAGGACAGGTGAGAGGTCTTCAGGAACTGCTCCTCTTTCTCCTCCTAGCCTGAGAGAGTTCCTCCATGCGGGGCCCAGACTCTCTCTGAGTGCTTTTTCTCACTCTGTGATAAAGCAAGCTCATTTGAGAGAATAGAGTCTGCCTTTCTTTTCAATCTACATTGCAAAAATCCAACCAACATTACATGATAAGGATCATCACAAATTAATTACGTAGTAAATCCTGGCACAGACTTCATTCCCTGACGATATTATCAAGTAATAAGTATTTCTATTCCATTTGTAGGGCTGAAATGTACTCCTGTGAGTTTGCCTGTAAAATGAGTTCTGTGTACCAATTCCACTTTCCGCTGGCTTTTATTGTGTAATCAGGGATATGACGGTGCAGCAGCACCACCATTACGTAAGTAGAGCATGCTCCCATAGAGAGTATTCGCGGTGGAGAGGAATTCGGGTGCCTAGAAATAACAGAAAGCACACTAAGAATTGTGAGGGAAATAAGGCAATAACTCCAGCCCTCAGTAATAAAAACTGCAGAGAGGAGGAATGAGAAAGAAAAGGCCAAAGGAGACGTGTAGCTGGAAATGAACATTATTCCCAAGGAAAACTTCCACTTCCACTTCTCACTCCTCCCCTCTGGGAGGGACTGGACCCGAGTCCCCAAGATGCAGTTTCCAGCATGGCCGAGGCTGCGTCCACAGAGCATGGTGCTGGGCAGGCTGCCCGGCTTGGCCATAGAAGTTCAGACATCCAGTTAAAGGGGAATTTCACACAAACGGCGAGTTGCGAAGATCGTTAGCTGTCTCTGTGTTCTGTCTGGCAATCCCGAAGAGCGGTCAGCTTCTCGTTTCCCATTTGCAAATTTCAAACTTATGAAGGTGACCTTTATGCAACATACTACTGTTTTGTCTTGATCTGTTTTGTTTTCGATTCTGTGTGAAGAATAAGGCTGTGTAAGAAGCATCCTTACTTGAGAGGTTCCAAACATCTTACGACAAAACCCAGCGTCCAGTTGGCATGGTGGTCACCGGGAGGTGCTGCTCAAGGCATTCCATGTCTGTATGGAAGACGTGTCTGGGTGGGTTTGGCTCCTGGCAGATCTGTGCACACAGGCCACATGCATGTGCGTACTCACGGACCTCGCTGCCTGGGAAGGCGTGGGTTGGAGGAGCGTGCAGTGAGCCCCAACGAGGGTGCTTCTCTCTCTCTGCCACTCTCACAAAGGAGAGAAATGGAAAGAGCCCAGGCCTGTACCTCACATAGGTACAACCACGGTCTGCCCCGAGAGAGAGCACACTGTCCTCCCCCTGGTCACCGTCTGCCCCGAGAGAGAGAGCGCACTGTCCTCCCACTGGTCACCGTCTGCCCCGAGAGAGAGCGCACTGTCCTCCCCCTGGTCACCGTCTGCCCCGAGAGAGAGCGCACTGTCCTCCCCCTGGTCACCGTCTGCCCCGAGAGTGCACTGTCCTCCCCCTGGTCACCGTCTGCCCGAGAGAGAGTGCACTGTCCTCCCCCTGGTCACCGTCTGCCCCGAGAGAGAGCACACTGTCCTCCCACTGGTCACCGTCTGCCCCGAGAGTGCACTGTCCTCCCCCTGGTCACCGTCTGCCCGAGAGAGAGCACTGTCCTCCCCCTGGTCACCGTCTGCCCGAGAGAGAGCACTGTCCTCCCCCTGGTCACCGTCTGCCCCGAGAGACAGTGCACTGTCCTCCCCCTGGTCACCGTCTGCCCCGAGAGAGAGAGCACTGTCCTCCCCCTGGTCACCGTCTGCCCCGAGAGAGAGCGCACTGTCCTCCCCCTGGTCACCGTCTTCCCCGAGAGACAGTGCACTGTCCTCCCCCTGGTCACCGTCTGCCCCGAGAGACAGTGCACTGTCCTCCCCCTGGTCACCGTCTGCCCCGAGAGAGAGTGCACTGTCCTCCCCCTGGTCACCGTCTGCCCCGAGAGAGAGTGCACTGTCCTCCCCCTGGTCACCGTCTGCCCCGAGAGACAGCGCACTGTCCTCCCCCTGGTCACCGTCTGCCCCGAGAGACAGCGCACTGTCCTCCCCCTGGTCACCGTCTGCCCCGAGAGAGAGCGCACTGTCCTCCCCCTGGTCACCATCTGCCCCGAGAGACAGTGCACTGTCCTCCCCCTGGTCACGGTCTGCCCCGAGAGTGCACTGTCCTCCCCCTGGTCACCGTCTTCCCCGAGAGAGAGCACACTGTCCTCCCCCTGGTCACCGTCTTCCCCGAGAGAGAGCACTGTCCTCCCCCTGGTCACCGTCTGCCCCGAGAGACAGTGCACTGTCCTCCCACTGGTCACCGTCTGCCCCGAGAGTGCACTGTCCTCCCCCTGGTCACCATCTGCCCCGAGAGACAGTGCACTGTCCTCCCACTGGTCACATCCGGAGGATTTCAGATTATCGTGGGTGCATTTCCAACCCAGCCATCACACCAGCTGTGATGGGCGTAGGTGGAGCAAGCCAAGCCTGCCGAGCAGAAGCCGGACTGCGGAGCGAGGGCCCCCAGATGTTCCTGGGGGCTGGCGAGGTGACGGCGTAATCTCTCTGGGCCTGGGGTGAGCGCTTACTTCTCGTGCTTCTGGGACCAGCTCAAGCACCAAAGCAGTTTAGGCCCAGACTTCATTGGAAAAGTTAAAGACCTCTACTGAGCAGATAGAGACAAATGTCCTCATCGGCTCAAACACAAAGGGACAGGGGAGTGAGCCTCTCACAGCCGTCTGGAGCTGTCAGTGGAACGAGCTCTCGGGCTGCACCGGGGTGGCCTGCATGTGTGACCTCATCTAGTACGTGGGGCCTGCAGTATGGACAGCTCCCATTGCCTCCCTTTGCTGCAGAGAAGGCTGAAGCCAGCAGGCCAGTGACCCAAGGCTACAGTGCGGGGAAGTGGCCGAGATGGAACTCAGGTGCAGGCAGGGGACATCATGCTTGCATTTTACAATGTCACCTCAGATCACCCAGCAAGCAAAGGGCAAAGAAGGATTTTCTCAGTGGCCATTTTGATCCTGCACGAATCCTTGGTGAGCAGCCTTGACCTCACAGCCAAGCCCCAAACACTCACTGGACAGCCCATAGGCTGACGTCATCATCTTGGTCCACTGGCCAGCCTTACTACCCATTTTGATCCCAGAAATGAAGCAACATAAATCCAAAAAAAAAAAAAAAAAAAAAACCAGAGTGGACAGTGTCCAATACCGGCTTGTCAGCCATGTGGCTCTGGACAGAGGACAGCGGAGGTGGTGGTGGTTCCCACGCATGGGAACATGATGGTGGCAGCTCCTGAAGGGAGTGTCTGCTCTGTCAGACACCGGGCAAGGCACTCACCAGCACCACTGCACCATGACCGTAACCCATGGCTGGCCCTGCTTTGTCGGTGAGATCAAGAGACAGAGAAGCAAAGCTGCCTCTGTAAGTCACGCAGGCCATCCGAATCTGAGGGAATCTCACTTCCTGGAGCCACTGTGCCTGTGACCGGGTGCCTGGCCCGTGGTGTTCCGCCTATCAGGGAGCGAGGGCTGTCTAACGCTTACCTCACGCAGAGGGATACTGCTCATGTTTCTTTTTTAACCTCTCTGTGCCTCATTTTCCTCTTTCGTAACTCAGAGACACACTAGGGCAGCATTTACGTTAGAGTTAAAGACAGTTCCCGCAGGTGACCAGGACCTGCCGGGCACAGCTGGCTGTCACCGTCACTGCTGCCGTGCTACTATGAGCTATGACGTTCCTATTTCGACGCAATGTCTTCGTCTCATACAAGGAAGAATTTACAACTCAGAAAACCTATAACTTGAAATTCTAGAAATCTGGAGAAGGGAAAGGAGGGGAAAGGAAACAAAGACTAAAGCTTCTTCTGGAGAAAGGAAGTCTAATGAAGAGCTACTGAAAAGTGATAGAAAGAGAAAGATCTAAAATATCTCATCCGTTGAGTTTCAGGTATTTTATTCCTATTTGATTTGAAATGTTCAAGGGCCAACTTTGTACAAACTTGGGACATTCTCTCCTCGGTTACCGATACAGTTCCTAAGAAGGAGCCATTAAGGGAGAAGTCCAGAGGCCACACCCTGTACACCTCTCCCCACCCCGTGCCTGACAGACACCTGCCCTGAATCGCCTGAACGTGCACTGTCTTAAAAGTCAGTACCGAAGGTCTCAGCTGTCCCTCTCACTGGACACTGCCTTCCAGAGTCAGTTTCAAGAAGTAGGTAAGAAAGGACGGTGTGTGGGACAGGAGAGCTGTTACTTTCCTGGCCCAGGTCCCTCTCCTGGGCAGGCTGTGGCGTGGTCCTCCTCTTCTCCCCTTCACCCGGGGAGATGAACGCAGAGGTTGCTGAGGTGCTGGCATCTCTGTATGAGAGGCACGGTCCTGCCAGCGTTTGCACACTTATGTGTCCACATCGAAGATGGACCACACACTGCAGTGTCACTCCTCACCGTGAGGGCCTGCCTGCCCTGTGGGGACTTCCTGCCCGTATCCCCCCACTCAGCCACACTGACTCGCTCCCAGGCCGCCAGTCCTGGATATACCCCCCTTGTCCCCTGTAGAGAAAACTCCACCCCTGCCCGCTTCACCCCACTCCTCACCCCAATGGCTAAGTGTAAGTGCAGCGCCCTGTGGAAAGTCATTCCTGACTTCTGAGCTGGGATCAGCTATTCTCCCTGTGTGTTTCTACACACAATCAACCCCATCCAGCCAGCATCATCCATGCTGAGCATTGGAAAAATAAAGGTTGAACAAGTCTGTGTGGAGAGAGAAAGGGGCATAGCAGACAACTTCAGATTGCGAGCGGGGCTGCTACAGCTCTGACGGGAGGCTGTGGTCAGGAGTAAGGGCAAGCCGCTTCATGAAGTTGGGAAACCAGGTACTTCTTCTGAAGGAAGAGCTAATATTAATAATATGACAGCTGAGAAGCAGCCAGTCTCGGGAGGAGCTGGGGCAGGATGTTTGGGTGGAAGAAACTACACAAAGATACTGAGGCACAGAAGGTTAGTGTGGATGGACGGAAGGAGAGCTTTCTGGGCACGGGTGCTAGTGGCTCACCACATGTCCACAAAGTCACTGTTGTGGCAGCTCACAGCCACTGGGCATCTGAGGGGGCAGAGCAACGGGACGTAGGGAAGAGCTTTAGTGTAAGACAGCCATCTCCACAGCCAGCTGGCCATGGGCAGCGTGGCCTTGGACAAGCATTTTAACCCTTCTAACAGCTGGCATTCTCATCAAGGGATAGTGCTTAGAAGATGACCTTGGAATTAGATAACTTTTTTTTTTTCTTTTTACTTCATCAAGAAAATGACAATGTATTTACCCCTCTGAAGCTAGACTTTTCTATATGCAAAGTAGGTCACACATAAACCTGACATTTAAAATATGATCAGTACTTGTATATACTATCATCATTGTTCCTCATTTGCGTATAAGAAATAAATCTACTGACTACACAGACCATTTGGAAAGTAGATATAATTGATGTGCAATGCCCAACATTTATAACAGTTTACCATGCTAGTGCAGTGGGCATCTCCTGTGACTTGGTGGCCATTCCACAACCTCACAGCACCCTTAAGCAGCATCTGCATTTCCTCTGGGGAGGAACCCTCAACTGTGTGTGTCTGGAGAGACTAACTGGGTGTCCCATGTTTGTCCCCCTAATGACCCACACTAACAGGCAGATATTTCTTCCCAAGATTCTGAATCTTGAGCAGAGTCAACAAGACTGCAAACAGACGGCATTCATTCCTTCTAACAACGATGCCAACGAGTCTGTCACTGATTTCCACTCCTTTGGCCTACAGAACTGCAAAATTTCCCACCCCTTTTTAAAACCTAGTCTCCTTTTACCATCAATTCTAGAAATTTCTGACAGCCTTCTAATCGGTTCCTTTAATTAATCACAGTTGCTTTCTTTCTCTTGTGATCAAAAAGTATAATCAATCCAGGTAGCTATATTATTCTCATCATTATGGTTATTAGAAATGTGGATATAACTACCAATATTATTGTATATTATCATTATTATTATTATTTCTTGATGATATAAACAGCTCACAGATATCCTGCCTGATCAGGAGTAGATAATAAAATCTAAACCAGCCATAAGAATCTCTATTCACCTTCACATTCATCCATGCCTGCCTTTATACATATCTATTCACACACATTAAAAGAGTTGTAGTTAAAGACTAAATCCTGTCTAAAGTTCAAAGCAAAGGAAGATTTTAAAATGATAGAAAATGGATTTAATGTCTCTTTTCAAGGTAGTCATATCAAGATGTAGTCATATAAAGAAAGCCCTCCCAGCCTGCAGTAGGGAAGGGAGGCTACTCTGGCCTTTAAGAATCACCACAAGTTCCTGCAGTCCCAGAAACATAAGGAGCAAAACGGAAGCAAAGGCCTGAGTTCATCTGGCCTGAGTTCATCAGCAGGGACCATCCCCCATCCTCCACCCTGCCCAGCCTGAAGGGGGGGAGGAGGGCTGGTCCACTGCTCAGTGCATGAATTGGACTACCACCCTGTGTCCTGTCCACCTCAGCCTCCAGCTACACGGGGAGTGGAGAAGTTTGGGTACACAGTAACCAAGCATGTGAAGACAGGGATGTTTTAGAGGAATTCTCTCCCCACAATCTCCCTTCTGAAAACCTAAGCCCGAAACTCCCACTGTAGATTCCACAAACCCACCCACAGTAGAGGAGAGAAATGCGCACAGAGCTGACTCACATCATAGGAAGGGCACAAGCACACAGCCACAGAAACATAGTCCAAAGAAGTGGAAAGAAGTGAGTATTTCACCAGATAACTAAAAATCAAAGCAGAATCCCAAGAAATAGAAAACCAAGAACTAACCCCCATAAAGAAGCATAGCAACTCCTCACCAACAATGAATAAAAAAGAGATCACAGAAATGTCAGAAAAAGAATTCAGAATATTCATTGTAATGAAACTCAAAGAAATGCAAGAGAAAACAGATAACCAATTCTAAGAAATGAGAAAATTATTCCATGACTTGAAGGAGGAACCCCATAAGGAGATAGACACCCCGAAAAATAATCAAACAGAACTTCTGGAGATAAGTAATATAATACAGGAAATCAAAACCTCCATTGAAAGTATCAATGGCAGATTAGACCAACCAGAAGAATCTCTGACTTTAAAGACAAAATCTCTGATTTAGACCAAGTAACCATAAAGAATGAAGAATAACCATTAAAAATCAGGACAACGTATGGGAAATTCTCTATATCTTTAAATGGCTGAATACCTGTGTGAAAGGTATCCAGAAGGTAGAGAGACAGGTAAAGGCATAGAAAATCTCTTTCATAATGCATTAGCTGAAAACTTTCTGTATTTATAGAGGAATATGGACATCCAAATCCAGTAGAAACAAAAGACACCAAATCTGTTATTAGTTGTGTAATAGCACTTACATATGTTCCTTTCATAATTTACATAAATATCGTCATGTAAAATTTACAAAGGTCTAATGAAGACTAAAAACAGCGGTGTGCCCTTCCTCCCTCACCGTGGCAGGATGACTCAGTATCCTCTCTCCATGTCATGTTAGAATTACACATCCTTGAGACAAGCAGATGGCATAATGCTTATGTTGCTGGACTCCCATGTAGTCAACCAGGGTTCAAGTCCTGGACCTGGTGGCTTAAAATTCACACAGGACATGTGTACATGCATGTGTGCTCAAAATCCTGAGAGGGGAATGAAGGAGAAGGAACTGCATCATGGCCACACACACCCCCAGGGGTGATTTTTCACTTTCTGTCTCTCTCTCTCTCTCTCTCTCTCTCTAGCAAGCACGTGCACCCTATAGCAAAAATCTCTCTCTTAAAAAAACAAAACAAAACAAACAAACAAACAAACAAACACTATACATTCTTGCCTTTGAAATATGTTTTATGCTAAGCTCTAAGTCAGGTCCTTTAAATATGGTGCCTTCCCAAAATTCCATGTTGAAATCCTGACCTCTAAGGTGATGTATTAGGAGGGGAACTCAGAGTGGTTAGGTTATGAGTGTGGAGCCCTCATGGAAGGGATCGATGTCAGTACCCATACCCTGAGAGAGTTCTCTTGGTCTCTGCCATGTGAGAACTCACTGACCATGTGCAAACCAAAGGGTAGGCCCTACAAGAGCAAGTCTGTCACGCCTCCACAGCAGTGAGGATGGATTCTGCTGTGTGAGCCACCCAGCCTGTGGGGTTCTTCTGTATTCACCCAAGGGGTGAACACATACAGGGGGAAGGATCATATTCTCAGTCGTGTCTTTATGCTATAGCAGTAAACTCAGCCTCACAGATATCTGAGGTTTAATGCATTAAGTGTTTGACTGGATTGAAGGAGGGTTCTTCCTACAGAACATTAAAGAAGTGTCTAACTAGACCTACCAGCGATTGGAGAGACAACTTTGAGCAGGTGATAGCTGGTTGTATTTTAAGTGATGAGTAGGAGATCACTGAGTGAATAATAAAGTAACAATGACAGAAGGAATCCTCAGAGTCCTTGTGTCTGGTTAAGTGACCAGTGCCTCAGTTAGGAAGGAGCTCGTTACCGTAAGGAGAATAAGCACCACTGTCCCATCCGCCTGTACTGACGACGATTCTTTCTACAAGTTGATTTGTTTCTTTCATGAGAAGAGAGACAAAGAGACACACTGGGATCATGCCCCATCCTGGGACTGTCCCATCAGGTCCAGTTTGAGTACTCTGGGTCCCCACCTTCCCCACTGATTGCAATCCTGACCCTCAACACCCTCCTACCCTTTGGACAAGTTATCAGTGTCACTTTGGCAAACAACTCAGTGTGAAGCAAAGTCCTCAATACTTCCACACAAAACAGTCACAGTTCCAACATGAGTGTTTTGTGTAGAAAAAATCTTAGGACTCGTGAATTATTTCACAACCCAAAGACCACATTTTGGGTCACTTTATGTCACTAAGGTCTTCTCCTTAACACTGCTACATATAATAAGACTGCTATCATTCTCTCATACACATTTGGCAAATAGCAGCATAGTAATGAAGTGCTATTTTAATGTTGTGCTCTAACCTTTTAGAGGAAGAAAAACCCCTGTAATTAAAATATTATACAAAATGACCAAATGGATGTGGGAGTAATACAAAATAAATCCCAGCATCTAATCAGCTTTCTAATCATCACTAGTTAGACAATTGGTTGGGCCTGTTATTTTCAGTAGCAAGCTGAAATCATTTCACGTGATAATTTTGAGGGTTAATTGTTGCAGTTTATTCAATGCAATCTTCTCTACCGGCTTTATTTTTATCTGCCAGTGCACCAATAAGCCATGATTAGCATAAATTAAGCTAAGTGAATTCTGTGGGTTACTAAATTATTTTATACCAGTCTCTTCTTTATTTTCTTCTCCAAACATTTAAAGGTTAGGAATGGGTGAATGGTTTGACAGCAAAGTCCAACACCCAGCTGCTCAGCCTCAACTGAAAAAAAGAAAAAAGAAAAGAGAAAAAAAACCAGGGGCTTAAAAACCAGGTGATTGATTTTCAGAAATCTTGGGTAGAGAAATACATTGTGAAAAATGTCATCACAAAAGATGTCACATCATTATACGCTGACCTTTTACGGCATCACACAGCTCACGGCTGGGAGGCGCGCGATCTACATGCAAACCTAGAACACGCAGAGGGGAAAGATTTGCGTGTATGCCACAGATGAGCCACCTCCAGCGTTCAGACTGACACGCGGTGACCCTGACAGCTCCATCAGCATTCGTCCCTAACAGAGGGCGCCTCATCTGATCGAGAGACCCTGTTCTTTCAGCCCTGCCATGTTGGCGGTGACTCCACGACATCTCCAACCTAAGCCCAGCTTTGAAGAGAACGTCTCTTGCACAGAATGGTCAGGCCATCCCAGGACTGCCTCCTGTCCACCTCATTACCACAGGACCCCCGCGCCTCTAGGCCCACCTGGCCCCGAGACACACCCGTCCCCTCCTCCTCACTGTCTCACTCCTGTGAAACTCAGGATCACCAGCCGCCCTGCCCCTGCAAAGACGGCCCAGAGAGTCTCTCCTACTTTAGCCCGCAGGCTCTGCTGGGCCTCTTTCAGAGCCACACTCTGGGTTTCGTGCTGGAGATGCATTCTTGGGACCTGGTAGAAATGATTCCAGCCTCACAGAACTGTTAGAGTCAATAGGAGAGACACGCAACTTTAAAGGAAGTGGCAGGCATGTGATGCCAGGGATGGGGCAGAGACCTGCAAGACCGTACTCATCCCCCCCCAGGTTCCTGTGCTCCCCTGTCGGAGCCACCTCCGCCATACCCACCTGCTCTTCTCAGTGGGGGAGGCTGGCGGGCAGCACCTTGTCTGTTGTGAAAGGGAGATTCTGACAGCGGCGAGCTCTCAGCCTAAGCCCCCAGGCACCCCCCCTTGCCCTGACACTTATGAGCCAACAGATGCAAGTTCCAAAGCCCCGACCAACTTCACTGCCAGTTGCACGAGCATACAGATCTGTCTGGCACAACACTGAGCCCATATGACAGCACACAGTGACAGGTGCTCAGGCAACAGTCGTGCAATATCACAAATGAGTGAGCAAAGTAAACTTCCGACTTGCAAGAGATTCCTATAGTGAGGGCCTTTTGTACAAGAACTCACCCCCGATGAACTTCCATATGCGCGGAAGATGCCATCCACGCATATCACCTGACTTTCATCTTTTTGTTAATATAGACAGTTTTAATATAACAATGATTTACATTTAAAGAATTCGGCTTCCACCTTCCCTTGGGATAGCAGAGGACCCATGAACAGTGGACGTGGGGGCAACGCCAGTGGGAACGTCGCCAGGAGTTCCATGAGGCTGGGTCCTTTGGTGGGACACCAAGTCCCAGGTCTCGCAGTCCCTGCCTGGCCAGTTCGGCGTCCACCCCCCTGGGAACACAGGGTTCTGTGGCCCTAAACTACTCAGGCAAGGTGAGGAGGAAGAAAACGAGAGCATTGAGGTTAGGAGCTCCAAGTCTGTCTTAAATTCTTGTTATTAAATCAATATAAGCCTTATATATGATCATGGTATATATGTAAGATAATATATATCGATAGAGTTTCAAGTGGAGCATGAAGGGATGGGAAGGAGAACTTTAAAAACTATTCTGTCTTTTTTTTTTTTTTTTTTTTTTTAGAGGGATTTTTGCTATAGGGTGCATGTGCTCACTGGAGAGACAGAGAGACAGAAAGTGAGAAATCATCCCCCAGGGGGGATGGCCACACTGCAATCCCTGCTCCATTCTCCTCTCAGGATTTTGGGCATGCACGCACACATGCCTGGTTTGAGTTTCAAGCTTCCCGGTCTGGGACTTGAACTGCAGTTAGCCATGTGGGAGTCCACAGCATAGCCAGGACCACACATACAGAAGAAAGCAAACCCGCAGAGGGGAGCATGCTTGTGGTTGCTTGAGGAGATGGTAGGAAAGGGGAGTGTGGAAACAAGTGCTGGGTCTTCCTGGATGACGGAAGTATTCTAAAACTGGATTGTGATGCTGGCTACACAATCGTGTAAATACACTGAAAACCACTGAATTGTGCTTAAGTAAAATGGTGAGTTTTGGAGTAGCATAAATAAACATTTAAGCTGTTTAGGAAACAACAGATGAAGATTGGAAGTGATGTGAAACAACAATAGGGAAGAAACTTCAACAGAACTTGTACCAAAAGGACCTGAGTGTGGGTGGGCAGAAAAGAAATCTAGAATTAAAAGCAAGGATAATGGAGAATGCTAATGTTAATGCTAATGCTTAAATGAACAACTATTAAGTTCCAGACACCATTATATACTTAATATGAGTCACTGTATGGTTTTCATAAAAATCCGTTAGTTCGCAAATATTATCACCTAGATTTTACATGTGAGAAAGTGGCTGAGGTTCAGAGAAGTTGAGACGTTCTTGGAAGGTTGCACAGTAAGTGGTAACTGGCAACGCTACTCTGGAGCAAGTGGGAAGGTGTGATGGGCCTGACAGCTCATCCTGGACAGTCCTTCAGCGCTGGGCAGCCCCCTGCTCCCTGACATCGCAGAGTCCCTCTCAGTCTTTCAGGAGCCAGGATATTCACATTGCTTCATTCCTAGCCATCAACTCTGGGTAGAGCAGGCTGACCCGGCTTTGCCCCCTCTTTTTATTAATATTCGGATATCCATTGACAGATGAATTATTTCTACCTGAGACCATCAGAAACAGTGAGTGGAAGGTCCAGGGTGAGCCAGAGAGGAACTAAGAGCGGCTGGGGCTCCCTCGCCACGAGAAGTTGCTTCTGACCATGGCCAAAGCCGTCACAGAGAACCACAGGGGACTCGCGCTCTCTGGGCAGGGACCAGAAAGCCTTCCAACAGCAGTTCTGTGCTCAGAAGTGCATCAGAGAGGCTGGGTTTTCTTTGGCCATTATTCAAACCAGGGAAATGCTGAGCTTGGACGAGGACGTGGGCCAGGAAAGGTGTGTAGCACAAATTATGTTTGTGCAAGACATGGCAGGCGAGCAGCACCCACTCACCTCAGGTACTGGGTGTGAGAAAGCCCGCTCCCCACTGGGGCTCTCTGGCTGGGCACAGTGGCCTTGTCTGAGTCCCGGGGCTCTGTGATGCTGCAGGCCTGGCTGCCGGCTGCCTCCACGTCGCTCAGGGAAGATGCCATCCGCGCTCTGGGCAGCTGGCGAGAACGCGGCAGTGGGCAGGCACTCCGTGGGC
The DNA here is from genome assembly GCA_026018925.1 of Tupaia tana. Lineage (NCBI taxonomy): Eukaryota > Metazoa > Chordata > Mammalia > Scandentia > Tupaiidae > Tupaia > Tupaia tana. The sequence goes on along the minus strand of JAKSZU010000025.1, from coordinate 29,110,739 downwards.
TCTTCCACCCACACAGTCTCCTCTCTGCCTCATCTGGGAAACAGCCCTGCCCATTCATCAGGAACTGGGCCACAGAGAAGGCTCGAAACAGTAGAAAGCTTGCCTCTTCGCCCCCGGTCAGAGTGCGGTGCGAGCCTCCTGTAGCTGCTACAACACGACAGCACAAACTGGGGACTGAAAGGAACCATATCTTCACAGTCGTAGAGGCCAGAGATCAAGCTCTAGCTGGACTGGTTCCTTTGGAGAGCTCAAAGGACATCCATTCTACACCCCTAACCCGGCTCTGGAGGCTGCAGGCCATCCTCGGTGCCCTCGGTTCTGGAAGCATCAGCCCAGTCTCTGCTGTCTTCACATGGTTTCCTGTGGCCGTCCTCCTGTGTCTCAAAGGTCCCCTCCTCCTCTTACAGTGACACCAGTCACTGGATTTAGGGCTCACCGTAAAACCAGATGGTCCCGTTCTGACATAGTAGATTTAGCTACATCTGTTTCCAACTCAGGTCATAGAGCTGGGGTTTAGGAGGACGGGGTGGGCATGATCGACGTGCTCGCAAGTTAGGAATATGGTGTCAGATATAAGGTGTGACCACCTTGTTTCTGAGGGTTTCACGTGTTATCACAATGAATCCACGCAACAACCCTGTGTCACTGAAACGTGTAAGGACGCAGCCGAGAGGCCAGCTGCCTGCCCACATCACCCAGCTATCACGCCAGGAGGGAGAAGCTCTGGGTTTGCACTCAAACACGGAGTCATGCTGCTGCCCACAGACGTGACCACGAGCTCCAAACCTGGCAGGTAAAGGTCTGTCAGAGTTCAGTGCTCCACTCTTCCGTTCACTAACAAACGCAGTGTATGGAGGCTCCGGGTTCAATGGCCACTAAGATTTATGTGTCAAGACTTGGTCGTTACAGGACTAAGAGGATGAAAACTGGCTGACTACAGTGTTGAAAGGTAGGGCCTTTAAAAGGTTAGGATTGAGGTTATTACGTCGATGCCCCAGCGGTCGACCCCTGGGATGTGTACGGGGAGGGAGCGAGACCATGGACAGGCAGATGTTCAGGTAACACACACCCTCCCGTTCTGTGCTGTGACGTGTCCAGACTGTCAACAGATGTACCCCTGCACCTTGGGCCTGAAACAACGAGCTGAATAAACCTCCAAATCACTCAGATTCTGATGCTGTTATTATTAGCAGCAGAGCAGAGTAGGCCAACGTCTATTTGCTGAATGAATACAAGCTACAGGTTCTGTACTGGTCCCTGGGTGAAGACATCATTAAGGTTCTGATAATCCTTGGACAGAATCAGAAATGGTTCTTTTCTAAACTGGGTTTAATTTGAGTCTTGATTAAAACTAGAAATGAGGCAGAAATTCAAGACACAAAGAGTCGGCGATATGAGACCATAAGTTTCTTGCCCTATCAATTATTTCCTCTTTTAAAGAAAGATAAGAAAGAAAAAAATGAACATGGCTTTCACAGGTTACCACATGGCTTCCACATGTTGCGACATGGCTTTCACAGGTTGCCACGTGGCTCTCACATGTTACCAGGTGGCTCCGGCCACAGTACGCTCGCTGGACTGCACAGACACAACGGCTGCACCGGGACTTCCCCCAGGAGCTCCGTGGGCGTCGCACACCCGCTGGGTTGAGTACTGCCAGTTTATCTCTGGGAGGAGTGATGGTGATTTTAAATCTAGAATTTGGGAGTTAGCATTTGAACTTTTTTCTCACATGAAATCTTATGTGGAACTCCAAATGACAAAACAAGAAAAACTGAGTTTAAGGCAAGCCCAAACCCCCTGGACCTTCTGAGAAAATCTTTATGTGTCCTGCCCCATACCTTCAAGTTCCCTAGAACTTGACTGAATTCTCCTACCCATGAAACAGGGTTTGACAAAGTATGCACCTTACACCACTATGGTATGTGCGATAATTTAGTATGGCTAGAGGTAAATATTTACACTAAATTTTAGAATTAATGCATTTATTTTAATGTGTGTTGTTTTTATCAAAGCCGTGATTTCATGGGTACACTGGTTTAGAATGAAGCCAAACATTGAAAGGACTTAATTTAAAATTAATTTGAAGAAAAATTATTACGTAGTGGTACAGCTAAAATTTTCAGAAGAGCTTTACATATTAGATAATTAGCTATTGCTGTTATTCAAAGTAATGGATGGTTAGGTTAGCACAGAAAAAGGGAGACCTAAAGATAAGACCAACTCATAGTAACAGTGGTTTCCTCACTTTTACAAAGTTTATTTATTTATTTCTCCCGTGAGCAAGAGGCAGAGATAAACAGAGAGAGCACATCTCCAACAGGGCCTAGGCATGGCGACCCAGCCTCAGCTCGCCAGCCCCGGGTCTCGGGCGAGTGTGCCTGGCGCAGGCAGGGAGCTCTCTGGATGTGGCCGGAGCCTCCCTGTGGCCGGCCTCACAGAGCACTGTGTCCCAGCCCTGCGTTCCTTCATGTTCTGCCAAATCTCTTGGCGAGTAATCACGCAGTGGCGACGAGGAGGACAGATTAGTTTTGCCCTCTTTCCCTGTTCTCTGTCTGGACTAGAAATAGGAGCAGATGACACACACAGGAAACAGCTCTAGTTGTTTCTGCAAGCCAGAAACAGCAGGCCTGGTTTACTGGGTATTAACTAGCGAAAACGCGTCGTTACCTTGAGTACAAAGATACCCCCTCACACACCCCCCTGCACATCAGAGGCCTTCGGGGAACAGGGGCGATGCAGATAGCTGCATATTGAGTCATTATTCACTGGCGCTCACACTGGCGGGGATTTGTCCCAGAGGAAGAAAAATGATCCCAAACTATGATTAAAACTCATACTTAAAGAATCTTAATAATCATTTCAAAAAACCTGTATTTCTCAACGCATCAGCGGTTGGCTGGCCCGCGGCCCTGCAAGTGAACGATGAACCTGTATGGGCATTTCACGTGCATTCGTGTTTTTTTTCGTTGTAACCAGATCTCTTACTGGGTAGCCCGCCCCCACCCTGGCACCACGGACCGATTACGTTACTTCAGGTTTTACCCCAATGACCAACTCAGTGACCTTGCATGTACGTCAGAATACAGAGGCATTCCCGCAAGTGGTGATGGGGCCCTTTAGGTGCAAGCCTCCTAAAACAC